>BSBK01010181.1:812500-1207717 GCA_027943335.1 Chamaecyparis obtusa | reverse complement strand
AAAAATTTAATAAGTAACAAACTAATGTTCTTAAGGGGAGGTAATTAATCAAAGCATACATTAATTAAGTAATTAATTAACTAACAATTACCAATTAATTAAGTAAGTAACATAATTAACTAACATAATTAAGTAATCTAACTATGTCTTAAGGGGAGATCTTAAGGGGAGGTAATTAATCAAAGCATACATTGATTAAGTAAGTATCTAATTAACTAATAACTAACATAATTAACTCAAGCATAATTAACTAGTTACAAAATTACCAAAAGCATAAATAAAGTAACATAATTAACGGACTAACAATTAGGACAATTAATTAAGTAGGTAACTAACATAATTAACTAACATAATTAAGTAATATAACTAACATAATCTAACATAACTAGGTAATCTGACTAACATAATTAGGTAACTAACATAATTAACGGACTAACAATTAGGTCAATTAATTAAGTAGGTAACTAATATAATTAAGTAATCTAACTAAAATAATTAGGTAATCTAACTAACATAATTAGGTAACTAACATAATTAACTAACATAGTTAAGTAATCTAACTAATATAATTAGGTAATCTAACTAACATAATTAGGTAACTAACATAATTAAGTAATCTAACTAATGTCATGCAAGTAAAAAACAATTAAATAAGTAACTAACTAATGTCTTAAGGGGAGGTCTTAAGGGGAGGTAATGCATGAAAGAATATAACTAATTTTAAGTAAACTATCATAATTAACTAAAGCATAATTACCAAAAGCATTAATCAAAGCATACATTTAATTCACTAACTAATTAATCAAAGCATACAATTAATTAACTAACATACATACATAAAAACATACAATATATATGAGTTCAAACATGAAACTTCAAACTATAGAGTTCAAATATGAAAGTACAAGAGCTACAAAAGGAAGTTTATTCTAAAGCTCCTGATACATATAGTTTGGAACCTCTCTATCTTTATTATCTCCAAAAAAATTTCATGTTCTTCAATAGACAACCTCCACTTCTGATTGTCACATCCTCTTTTTTGCAATGTCTCCAATTGCAACTTTGTTGCTATAACCAAGTGACTGTAATGTATAACTTTTTGGCCACACATGTATTCGATAAATTGAACACCATTTCTGTCGACCTTTATTTGCTGATAATAGGTTCCTTCAATAACAACTGAACAATTGGATATTCTGTCCATCATCATCTACAGTTTGTTCTGTCAACTTGTATTTTGCTTTCGTGCATCTTAGTAGATAATAATCTACACTTTCTGCATTGTCAAGATCTGCAACTACAACAAAAATATCACCTATACAAATGGATTATATTAAATTAAACATCACTTATATGATAAATTAAAATTAAATAAAAGAACATGTATGTACACACACATGTAACAGCTAAATCAGAAATACACTCATAATCAGCTGAATATATAGGATCATGAATGTTTATGTCAATGTCATCATCTTTATAAGGAGGCATTCTGATTAACTCCTTCATATCCCATCGTGAAACATATCCATTTGTAATATTCTCATATTGACTCAATGGATTATCCTCAATGCAGTGAACACAAAAACATGATTTTTCTCTTGAATCAAAAGAGGCTTGTGTTGTCTTGTAGTGATCAATTGATGTAAACTTATAATACCAACAATTATTTGACAATTGTAACAATTAGATCAGTCTATGTCTATTACAAATATGAAATGAAAGTTGCACATTTTAGATCAACAATTGTGAAAAGATAGACATGAACACAAAATCAAAATTTAATTTAAAATTTTACAACAAAATGTAAATTACCTTTCACTTCCCAAAAATAACGTTTGTTTTATTTGGTGTCCCGAGGAGCAAAATGAATTTGACACCATTCAACAATTTTCTTTGAATTCTCTATCATGTTACATGTACATTTCTGAATTACCAGTTTAAAGAAAATGGATCTAAGCTAAAATTATATTATTTGATATATATTATATATATATATATATATATTATATATATATATATATATATATATATATATATATATATATATATATATATATATATATATATATATATATATATATATATATATATATATATATATATATTGAACACCATTTGTACCTACAAGTTCATGTTGGCGAAGTGCATGCTTCACACATGCTCTTGCTCCATCGTGCTCTCATTTTTCATGTCCACTTTCAAAGAAGTTCCACAGAAACTTAACATTGTGTCTAGCATGTTGCATGGCTAGCCAATTAAAGGCTTTTGTAGATTTTAAATTATCCTACAAAATTAAGTTGTACATTCATACATACATGTCATCTTTTAATAATTTAACAAATAATTAAATGACAATGAAAATAAATTGAAGTATCTATACACATACCTGCACAACCATCAGACCAAATCTAGTGTTGTGAAGCCTTTATCCCGCGATTTGCAATATCTTCAAAAAATATTGCAAAACAATGAGCCACATAGCTCCTATCATGAACCTTATCATCACTGATATAGAAATGAACCTCCTTGATGATAATGTGTTCATTTGGATTGGGACTTTCTACCTCATCTAAATCATATTGTGCATGTCTATATGTCACTTGCACAAATAGTGCAACTTGATCATAATGATAATATTGAGCTTGAAGCTCTTTTTGAGGGGAAATGTATAGTTCTCAGAGAAATTTACAAATAAAAGAATACAACCAGGTGGAAAATAATCTTTGGAATCACGAAACTGTTTAGCTTGTCATCGTGCACCATGACAATGTTGGATATGTGGATAAATTAGAGTACGAAATCTAGTCATAAACTCAAGGTAGGGCAATTCACTCTCCTTCAATACAACTTTTTTGGATTCATCTCCGCTCTTTGTTCGATATGTCTCATATTCAAATCTTTTCCACAAAACTGGTGTTGAAACATTAATATTCTCAAATTACAATATAAATTTATGCAAATCTCCACAATCAGTGCATACATTATTTATACATTGTACTTTAAACTCATCTGAATCTTCTAATTTATCACATAAAATAGACTTCACAAATTGTGTTGTACTTCCAAGGATGACCATATTTGAATCAAGAACTACCATAACTTTTTTATATGATTGCGAACTTATAGATGAAAATCAACATGATTTTGACAACAACAAGTTTCACAAACCTTATATATGCATATAAAGCAAGGGCGCAACCTCTCAAACATTCTTTGACATATTTTCACATCCAAAAATCCTTTCTTGAATGCTTCAAATAATTCACTTTGTGTTGTATCTATAAAATGTTTTGGATGTGCAGTTTTCATACCAGTCTCTTCATCTTTCATCTGTATTGTATCCCTTCTATTAGAAGAAACATGAGAGTGAGCGGTCCAATATTCAATGACCATTTTTTTTACATCTTCAGAAATTCTATCTTTTCGAGGAAGCCTACAAATATTTACCCAAATCTTTTCAATGTTTTCATCTAACATATTTATCTTCCTGATATATCTTTGAATAGTTCTTCTAGATACATTCAGTAAATCAGAAATTGCATGCAATTTTTTCTCTATGTCGACCTCCTAGTAGATAAATTAGTCATAATTTCTCTACATGCAACACTTAAATCATCTCCTCGACTTGAGTTATTAATGTTGTTCAATGAATCTTACAAATTTTGAGCTATTGTTTTGATTTACATTGTCTCTTGAGTTTTTCTTGTTGTCAACACCCAACAACTCCAAAACAGGAGTCATTTATTTTTTCCTGAATAACCTAACAAATAATTGAGCTCTTCCAACCATACTTTTATTTCAAAATATTCAACCCAAAGTTTTTTGCAATAAGTTTTAATTGTACTTTCAAATAACATTTCTTTAGATGAAATTTGACTAAAAAGTGAATCCTCATTCATCTCCATCAAATTTCCCATGCCAAAAGATATATTTCCACCTCCAGAACTACCAATTTATTCCCCTGCTTGAATTGCATCTTCTTGAATATCAATAGGTTCTTCTTGAACTTCAACAGGTTGATCTTGATTATATTTTGTATGACCTTTTTTGTCATCCCTTATTCGATCATATTTTCTTACTCTATTCCTTTTATTCCCCATTGTAAAAACTGTTCAGATTGAAAAATATAAAAGAATCACTTAATTGGAAAAAACTCACACATTTCTATAAAAGCTTACAGTCATAAGCAAACCAAAATATATACATATTTATCATTCACAAAATCACAACAATCTAATCTTGCAAATATTCTCAAGGACAATGAAAAAAAATACAATCACTCCAAAATCATCAACCTATCTTGGAAACACAATAAAGACAATATTTTTCAAAGAATAATTGCAAAAAAGGTTTTCAAACCCTACCTTAAACCACCCACTACAACATTTGGGGTCTAATTTCGGCGCCAATTTGCGACGCCACTAAAATTTGTGTTTGTTTTTTATGTTTTTTTTTGCAAGTGCCCCTGACAGTGTTATAATAGCGATGATGACATCATAATTGTGACACCCCTTTGGTTATAAACAAAAAAAAAGAAAAATAAAGTGTCATTTGTAATTTGTGAATTCGAAGAGCTGCCACAAAGATGGCACCGCACTTTTGCATGGCGCGAAGAGGGTATACGAGTTTGGCATGGGCAAAGAGGCCGACACCGTGTGGGAAGAGGGCAATGGCACTTGAGGTAGGCATTCGAGCTTTTTCTTCTCATTAACTCAATTTCATTTTGATGGCATTTGTTGATTTAATGGCAAAATATGAATGTTAACACTGGCATTGTTTACATCTTTGCATTTGGAATGCTCGATGACCCACGAGCTTTAAGAGCTAGGGCATCATTGGTATTACCTTCAAGGCATTGTGTGAAGTGTTTGATCTCTCTTTATTTGTTTTGATGTTGATATTCACTATGTGGTACTCCCTGTTTATGATCATTTCATGACGAAATGTCTTGATGGCTCACGAGCTGCAAGCTACGGCATCATACATTGTTTATGAGCTCACTATTGAATACTGGCATTGTTTTAATCTTTTCATTTGGAATGCTTTATGACCCGTGAGGTTTGAGAGCTAGGGCATCGTTGCTATTACCTTCAAAGCATTGTGTGAAGTGTTTGATCTCTCTTTATTTGTTTTTCTATTGGTATTCACTATGTGGTACTCCTTGTTTATGATCATTTCATGAGGATATGTCTTGATGGCTCATGGGCTACAAGCTAGGGCATCATACATTGTTCATGAGCTCACTTTTTAATACTGGCATTGTTTACATCTTTTCATTTGGAATGCTTGATGACCTGTGAGCTTTGAGAGCTGGGGTATCATTCTATTGTCTTCAAGGAATTGTGTGAAGTGTTTGATCTCTCTTTATTTTTTTTGTTGTAGATATTCACTATGTGGTACTTCCCGTTTATGATCATTTCATGAGGAAATATCTTGATGGCTCATAGGCTGTAAGCTAGGGAATCATACATTGTTCATGAGCTCACTGTTTAATACTAGCATTGAAGGACATCATGTGACAAGATTATTACATAATAAGATGGATTAAAATAATTTTAATAGCATTATAATATTTCATTTCTATGTATTCTCTATACTACCTTTCCAAAACCATTTTAATAAAATTATAATCTATTTACATTTACATTACATTTAAACTAGATGTAAATTTTAGATTCCTATTTTCTCTTGAACCTTCAATTTTATGGCTCAAGTTAAATATTAATAATAGAGGTAGAGATAATTTTGAGCTTCTTCTTTGGTTTATGAAATGCATTGAGCTCTAATTTTGAATATATATATATATATATAATATATATATATATATATATATATATATATATATATATATATATATATATATATATATATATATATATATATATATATATATATATATATATATATATATATTATATATATATATATATATATATATAAAGGTTATCTGGAATATGCTCCTTAAATTTAGAAAATAACATGTTTTGATGATATGTTCACACTTTACAGATTTGTGTTTTTACTTTTAATGTTCAGAAAATTTGATTAATTTTTTGCCTTGTCCCAAGTTTTTTAATTTTTTTAATAAGCTGAACAATTATCAAGTCTCAATTTTTTCAACTATTCTTAGGAAATTTTCTCTCCTAGATACACTTGACAAATGATTCGAGTTATTTAGAAGTGAAAAAAATAATAATAAAATTCTAAATATCCAAGTCATTGGAAGTAATGTCAACCCATCAATTCAAGCAATTTCACATTCTGAAATGTGGGACTTCATTATAATGACATCTTTATCAATACCAGATTGCATTAAACTTGACCAGGGAATCATCCACATGGCTGAAGACTTTAGTTTCTGCAGTTAGATTCTCAACCAAAACATTGAGCTCTTCACAATTTAGATTCAGTATACTTTTGGTTGTATTTCTAAACCTACTTTATTGGTGTTCTAAAATGACTGCCCAAGCATACACAGTTTCATTCATCAAGGGGGTGGTGCCCTTCTATTCAACATGCTTTTGATTGCAATTTTAAACCTACTTTATCAGTGTTTCTAAGACAACTGCCCAAGCATAGTTTCATTCATCCAAGGACTGGTGCCCTTCTTCCACAATTCATCATTATAGGAAAAGCAATTAGAAGCACACCGCGTAGAGTGTGTCACAAAAATAATTTATTAGGTCTCAAGTCTGCTCAAATAATAACTTCTTAAATGTGTCTCCCATTTGTTACATATACTATTACTGTTGTTTTTGAACAAGAAAAAAATATCAAGAGACTAATGCATTAAAGAATGTTTATAAGATTTGCAAGGAAGCCCCAAGCCAACAAATCAATCAAACTAAAAGCCAACACCCTCCATTAATAAGATGAGCTGCAAAAGATTCTGGAACTCCCTATGTTATGTTTTCCTAATGCTGCCCTAGTTTATGTAAGTGCCCTTTTCAAGAGGGCGAGATTATTTCAGGAAAAGTTACAATACTTCATTGAGTGGGGTTACTAGAGAAAGACAAAATTCCTTATTAGGATTAATGAGTTAATATTCACAGGCCTTTAATTTTCTTAAATCTCTAGTATCAAAAATAATATGACAAAATTGCTATGACAACAAAAATGTCTACAATGATGATATAAAGTTCTATTCATCATTGTGAGCACTACATTAGAAATGTCAAACAAAGGGATATTCTGCATGGCCTAGTAAATTAAAATAAATTTGGATGCTTAAGATTCAATCTGACCATGCTATCCATCTGATAATGATTTGGATAAGTTTACTTTTAACTTTATATAGGATTTCAATGGTGATCTTTGATAGCACTAAAGTCAAATAACTTGGGCCAATCATAAAGTTTTCAAGTAATTTACTTTGTCTAAGGTAATTTAATTTACTATCATATTTGCAAATAGACTGCACTACTCTAATATTTGCAAGTAATTTTGTTTATACTTTAGTCATAAATTGAATCATACAACCCTTTTATCTTTTTGAAAACCGAAAATTGATTCAGCCATGCCATTATTAAATTCAATCATACAACCCTTATATCTTTTTGAAATGACATGATCCCAAAAAGAGAATAGCTGCACAAACCACTTTGGCCTCAAACAGAAAATAGCTAATCACACCATCATATTCCTAAATTTCAATCTCTCTACCACTAACAATGTGGCAAATAAACCAAATGGTGTGTGAAAAGGTTGTGAATCTATGATGTGCATGTGTGGAACATGATGTGACCAAGATAGTCCCAATGTAGGTGGACTGATAGGGCTTTAAAAAGTTAAAACCAAATCCAAGGAGTAGAATGAAGCTTACTTATAATAAGACAAACTGCCAAACCCTAATTCAACCCAATAGAATGAATCTCTTGATAAACTTGGCAGGCTTTGTCTACTCTAGCAAGTAGGCATAAAATAACATGTGTTGAGACAGAGACTTGAAAGTCTCAAAGGCACTCAATCACACAAAAAAGGTAAAAAAATAAAGGAAAGAGAACACAATGTCCCTCTGCCTCATTTCAACGTCACAGTTTCTCATTTAAGTGATGTTTATAGAGTGGATCAAATGTGATGGTTTTTCAGATTCACCCAAGTGGTTTTGAGTCAGTTTTTTAGATTCCTTCAGAAGAATAATCATCACATAATTTAACATTTGATACACAATTTCAATGCAAAATTCGAACATAACAATCCATTGGCACACGGTGTAGAAACTCCAGAGGGTCCTTAAAGGTTTGGGCTAATGGGTAGTGCTAAATAGATAGGCTAATGTTACTAGACTGTAGGAAATGACCTGTTACAATCAGCAATGAAAATTTGTGAGATTTACATGCACTGCAATATAAAACATTCAATGGAATAGAACTGAATACCTGCATAACTGTAAAGAGCCTAAATCTCTCTTACTTTTGCAATTGGTATTTTTTAAAAGAAGAAAATTGTTTATTAAATTTCTTGTGCTTCTTTGAATATATGAAATTTCCACTAACTTGAATTTATCACAAACAAATACTGAAATGATATATATTGAATAACAATATCAAATTCAATAATCCATAACATAGTGATTATTAACAATACTAAACTGATTATGGTTTTTAGTTTGTACCTTACTATTATCCGTTGGAAATCAACTAATATCACCTTCAAAATTATGGCATCCCTCTTATCATTGGACATCTATTGCAATAACCATACTCAGTCAAAGAGACACATCCTAGCTCCTAATCCAATTCCCACGCAACAACCTATAGGGTAGATTGCGTATGACTGATTGCAGGTCTGTACCACTCTGGGTACTATCTGTATGGCTCCAAAAATATTTTGCAGGCTGCAATTAATGTGGTTGGCATTCAATAGGCATAGTTCATTAGCATGGAGGCCAATTCAAATTGCTTACTTGGGAGAAATAGGTGTTTCTCCAAAGCTTGTTCAAACCCTTATCTTCATCAATATTTCAAAACTCCTCTAACTTCACAATTTTCAATAATCATAAGCATGAGGCAAAAAATGCAAGTCCTTGGATTTTATTAACTAGGGGATGCACTACCACTTTCTCAATTGGCCTTCCTGAGATCTGATGTATCTTTATCATGTCCATATTCCTTTGTTTCTACCAGGCTGCTCTTCTTCTTCTTCTTCCCTTGTTTCTTTAAAGGACACCCCTCTCTACTTTGTGTATATGCTTCCAATGGGATATATGAGAGCCTCTTCAATCTCCTTATATTCTAAACTTTGAGACTGTTCAACCAACTTTATATATTACTCTTTACTTCCCCACTATTTCTTTCCAAAAAACATTGTCTTCCTCGACACGAAAGGATGAGGAGCACACCTAACTACTTACCAGCGACTTCATCCCTATTTCTCAAAGTATTTCCTTTCAAGAAGAACACCTACAAAATGTACATCCCTTCATATCATGTGCTTTTTTATTTAGGGTCATTTTGAATAGATGGTATATTTTTATATTAAGTTTATATTAAAAGAAGGTGCAATAGTTATGTCGATAGTATTATATACTAGTACTTGTACGGAAAAGAGTTGCAAGGGTTACGCCGATAGACAATATTTGTAAGTAAATATGTTAGAGTACAATAAAATTTGTGTTATTATTGACATAAGCACATCTTATATATGGAGATTTAATTCAAGATTATCAATGTTTTCACTTAAAAATAAATATCAACAACAAAATAAATAAAGAGAGATCAAACACTTCACACAATATATGGTGTTTCATAAGATTTTATTAAGACTAAATATATTATTTTATGAGCTCACTATTTGAGCACCTCATGTCCCTATTTGATTGGTTCGTGCCCTGTTTGTTATATTGATGCTATTAGATCAAATAGGGACATCAATAATAAAATAATACACTTAGTATTTTGAATTTGAGCTCATAAATATTAAGATATCCTACTGTTTTGAATTTCTATGCACTTTGAGCCAATGAAATTTTTGTAATTTTATAATTTTGAAAAAGAAAGTGTCATTTGTAATTTTTGTGAATTCGAAGAGCTGCCGCGAAGATGGCACTGCACTTTTGCATGGCGTGAAGAGGGCATTGTTTATGAGCTCACTGTTTGAGCACCTCAATTTCATTTTGATGGCATTTGTTGATTTAATGGCACAATATGAATGCTAATAGTGGCATTTTTTACATCTTAGCATTTGGAATGCTCGATGACCCGTGAGCTTTGAGAGCTAGGGCATTATTGCTATTACCTTCAAGGCATTGTGTGAAGTGTTTGATCTCTCTTTATTTGTTTTTCTATTGGTATTCACTATGTGGTACTCTCTGTTTATGATCATTTCATGAGGAAATGTCTTGATGGCTCGCGGGCTACAAGCTAGGGCATCATACATTGTTCATGAGCTCACTATTTAATACTGGCATTGTTTACATCTTTTCATTTGGAATGCTTGATGACCTGCGAGCTTTGAGAGCTAGGGCATCATTTCTATTACCTTCAAGGCATTGTGTGAAGTGTTTGATCTCTCTTCTTTTTTTGTTGTTGATATTCACTATGTGGTACTCCCTGTTTATGATAATTTCATGAGGAAATGTCTTGATGGCTTGCGGGCTGCAAGCTGGGGTATCATACATTGTTCATGAGCTCACTTTTTAATACTGGCATTATTCATGAGCTTGCTATTTAATATTTAGCTAGGCCATATAAATGGTACCAGACCAACCCAACCAACCCAACAAAATGTGTCATGTTTATCTTTGCCAAATACACTCATTCACCATTTTGTTCTTGTTCTTCACACAAATATTGCATCAAAAGTAATTGTAAAGAATGATTCAAAGAAAAAAGAAACAACTACAATAGATCAGACCCCAAAATAATACAGTCAACTACAATAGCTCACAGTCTCAATGAAATAAATAGTGTATAAAACAATATATGGTGCACAACAGCAGCAAGCATGCAATGACAGCAATAACATTGCATGATGCCCGAGCTCAAATTCAAAATAGTAAGTGTATTAATGTGTGATCTAATAGCAGCAACCTCATTGATCATTACATTTCACTCCTCTATCATTATAGAAGAGATAACTACCTACAACTAGGGCATCATGCATTGTTCATGAGCTCATTGTTTGAGCACCTCATGTCCCTATTTGATTGGTCCGTGCTCAAACAATGAGCTCATAAATATTGCATGATGCCCTAGCTTGCAGGCCGCAAGCCATCAAGACATTTCCTCATGAAATAATCATAAACAGGGAATAGCACATAGTGAATATCAACAACAAAACAAATAAAGAGAGATCAAACACTTCACAAAATATATGTTGTTTTATAAGGTTTTATTAAGACTAAATATATTATTTTATGAGCGCACTGTTTGAGCACCTCATGTCCCTATTTGATTGGTCGATGCTCTATTTGTTATATTAATGCTATTAGATCAAATAGGGACATAAATAATAAAATAATGCACTTACTATTTTGAATTTGAGCTCATAAAGATTAAGATATCCTACTATTTTGAATTTCTATGTGGTTTGAGCCAACAAAAATTTTATGATCATGATGAAGTAATAATGCATTAAATATCTTACTTATGTCCCTATTTGATTGGAGGGTGTTGTGTTTGTTATATTGTTGCTATCAAAGTAGAATGGCAATGGCGATTCAATGCATCTACAACATCAACAACATGGCAGCATTGATCCAATAATAGAAAATACATTACAAATGCCAAGCTCACGGTCTCAATGAAATAAATAGTGTATAAAATAATATATGGTGTACAACAACATCAAGCATGCAATGACAGTAATAAAATTGCATGATGCCTGAGCTCAAATTTAAAATAGTAAGTGTATTAATATATGATATAATAACAGCAACCTCATTGATCATTAACTTTCACTCCTCCATCATTATAGAAGTGATAACTACCTACAACTATGGCATCATGCATTATTTATGAGCTCACTATTTGAGCACCTCATGTCCCTATTTGATTGGTTGGTGCTTAATAGTGAGCTCATAAATAATGCATGATGCCCTAGCTTGCAGCCCACAAGCCATCAAGACATTTCCTCATGAAATGATCATAAATAGGGAATACCACATAGTGAATATCGAAACAACAAGACAAATAAAGAGAGATCAAACACTTAACACAATATATGTTATTTTATAAGATTTTATTAAGACCAAATATATTGTTTTATGAGCTCACTGTTTGAGCACCTCATGTCCCTATTTGATTGGTCAGTGCTTTGTTTGTTATATTGATGCTATTAGATCAAATGGGGACATATAATTCGATATCAACCTATCATATATCCATTCCAAATGATATAACTCTATTTGAATAAACATACATGCCAACCATTTAACAAAATATCCATATGAAATCTAGAGCAATACATTAGTTTTATAGCGAATTCATGATTTATAATGCCCTTTGATTTATAGTGAATTCATGATTTATAATTTAGCTGTAGCAGCTCAATGTGTTTGAACTCAATACACCTTACTTGGTTTCCTACAAAGCCTTTGGCGAAATTTGTTAGAAAATAAGAAGCTATGACAAGGTGACATGAAGCTAATGAAAGGAGGCATCTCCAATTTTTTTTGCAGATATACACATTAAGGATCATGTCAGATAATACAAGGGAAGTCGATCACAATAGGGAGACAATCGCTATATTATTATCTAACTTTCAAAGAGAAGGTGATGACAAATGTTATTGTCCATGCAAGAGTTGTAATGGCTTAAAGAAAAAAAGAATCAAAATCAAAACAACAAAGATACATTGTAGGGAGAATGGTCACATTGAAGGGAGGTTTGATTATAATCCAATGGTAAGTTGTTTGTTATATTGTTTTCACAATTAATATACATATGAACCATGGAAGGAGGTTTGATTATCACATTGAAAGGGGCTTTGATTATCATCATTTTTATATAGGTCGATCTCCCCAGTGTGAATATAGAGGAACATGGAGGTGTGAATATTGAAGTTGAAGATCATGATCCCATGGAAGATGATGATCATGTGCTAGAAAACACATTTGAAGATGATGGTATGAATGCATTGATCATTGACATATTTGGTACTGATGCTGCTGGTGCTGCTGATGATGATGATTATGATGAGGATGACATTGATGATGTCCATGATATAGCTCTACTTGAGATGGTGGACACGACCCTTTACGAAGGCTCCCAATCTACTCTTCTCTTTGTTGTATTGTTGTTGGTGAATTTGAAGGTTATGAATAGTTTATCCAACATAGCAATGTCATGTATGCTAAAATTTTTCATATATGTCATTATAGTATATAAAAGGTGAAAAATGTACCATTAAGATTGTTTATAGTAATGACTTAGATTATTTGTTGCAGATTGATAGGTGACTTTTTGTTACCACCATCAAATGTTCTCCCTCGCTCATACCAAGAATTATGTACCATTATGAAACATATTGGAATGGAGTATCAAACAATAGATGCTTGTCCTGAAGATCATATTATTTATTATAAAGAACATGAAAATGCAAGAGAATGTCCTAAATGTCATATGAGCAGATATCAAGATGATTAAGTGACAAAAAAAATACCTCACAAGGTTCTTCGTCACATCCCCATTATTCCACGTCTGAAACAATTATTCAAGTGCAATAACTTGGCACAATTTATGGATTACCATGCACGTGGTAGGATTCAAGATGACATTATTTGAATGCATGTGGATGGTTCATCATTTATGGACATAGAGGAAAAGTGGCCACACTTTAAAGAGGAACCTCAAAATCTCAGGCTTTCTTTGGCAGTAGATGATGTCAATCCGAATGGAGAGATGAGATCCATTTGCTCGGTGTAGCCTATTTTTGTTATAAACAATAACCTTCCTCAATGGATGTCAATAAAGAGGGAGCACATTATGTTGGCAATGATTGTTCCAAGTATCTTATTATTTTATAGTTATCTACATGTAATTATAAGTCTTGGAGTGAAATGATCACAATAATTATCTAATGTTGTTAATTCAACTAGGTAAGTACCAAGTGAAAGATATGAATGTATATATTGCACCTCTTATCGACGAGTTGTTGGAGTTATGGAATGGTTTCACTATGTATGACATCTCCCGACCAATTGGATAAAGACAATTTCAATTTCATGCAATGCTTGTGTGGATAATTCATGATGCTCTAGGGTTGACACATTTCTATGGTATGTTATGGTGAATTTTAGTTGTACGCGATAATTCATATTCTAAAAATATACATATTTAATCCAATTTTATTGTTATCTTGTACGTCTTCAAACAAAGGGAAAATTTTCATGTCCAATGTGTGGTCCAAAGATGAAATCCCATCATTCTAAAAGTTTAAGAAAATAGGTGTTTGATGAGTATAGGCAGTTCCTCCCTAGAAATCATAAGTATCGAAGTGCAGAAAGACATCTTTTCAATAGGAAAGAAGAGACTACATCAAAGCCCCAAAGAATGACACCTCACCTATGGCAGTTGGAATATAATATAATTTGAGGTAATATCATTCCATGTAATGGTCGATGTTTGAAAATTTATATTTTGATTGTGTTTTGTTGGCTAATTATGTAGTTGATGATCTTGAAGGTCATGAAGGCATTACCGACCAGCTTCCAAAGGGACTAAAATGTTATCCCAAAGAATTTAGTAGGCTGCCCTACTATGAGCATCTACAAATTGTGCATTTGTTTGATACTATGCATATTGGAAAGAATGTAACTGACACACTATAGAAAATATTGGACGGAAGTCGTGACAAAGAAAAACTTGGCAAAATTTGTAGTGACATTCATGATTCCAATCATGCAATGAAAAATATCATTGAATCAAATAGAAATGGAGAGTGGATTAATGCAAGTGCTCTTCCTTGGTTATTAACATAGCAACAAAGTAATGTCATAAAAGAAGTGATCCAAAAAATTCAATTTCCTACAGGATTTGCTGCGGATATAAGCAATCTCATATCAAAGAAAAATGATTTTGGGTCAGGGATGAAAATACATGATTGACATACCTTCATCAAGGTAAGTCATAGTCTTTTGTATTTACAATATATTTGTGTAATTGCATTCAATTTTCATTGTATGAAATGATCAGTTGACAATTGTTACAGTATTTGCTACCCCTATCTCTCCCAGAGAACTTCGACAATAATATCAAACAAGTGATATATGATCTTAGAAAATACATGAGGTAAGCAATGATATTTGTTCAATATATCAAACAATTAATATATTGTAAAGTCGCATATTTATATATTTATGTCTTGAATCTCTTATAGGTGGTTGTCATCTAAAAAAATTCATAAAGAAGATATAAAATACTGGAAGAAATTTTTTTTTCGATTGATGTGTGAAATGAGAAAGTGTTTACCTCTAGCTTTTTTCAATGCACAAAAACACTACCTCATACACCAAGTTGAGGAGATTAAATTGTGTGGACCTATACATGCTAGGTCAATATGGATGGTTGAGAGACACTTGAAATTTTTTAAGGATTTGATACGACAAAGAGCATGTCCCAAGGACTCTATGGTATACCAGATGATGGTGTACATTACTCAATATCTTCCTAATATTACAACACAGACCCATATAGATTGCATTTGGCATCTCGAATCAATTAAAAAATTTGAGGGGGAGTACTTGGTGGGCAACGATAGATTCAGGAAACTGAAAGGTAATAAATTATGAGATATTATTATAGTTAATTAATTCTTAATCTTCAAGATAAATTTGTTGTAAGTCATCTATTTACTTTTGTACAACTGCTAAAGAGTGGGATGCAATACATTTATTTATTGCAAAAAATCAAGATTGGATGAGAGCATGGATTGAACGATGTTAGCATGATGGTCATAGATAAACATGGGAATCCATGTCTTCATTGGTTATGCAAGCTCATCGTAATGGAGATCCCAATGTTACACAAAAGAAAATATATTTAGCATATGGTTTAACAGATCACTAGGCACTTATAAATTTGTTAATTAATCAACCATATGTTTTTCAACTCATGATGCAATACTTTATACATGTTTGACATTATTGCAAGTGAAACACCACAAGGCTATGTTTTGCAATGGTTATAAATTTCACATCAAAAATTTAGATGACATAAAGAGAACTTGTGATTCTGGGATAAGTGCAGTGTTCCAGGTGACTAATATTTCATCTACAAATGACTTACATCCTCGAGAGTCACAAAATCAATACTATGGTATTTTGGTTGATATACTTGACAGTGACTTTAATTCTTTCAAATTAGTTCTCTTCATTGTGAAATGGTATAGACTATGACTCAATAAAAATGATCTTGATAGAACTGCTATTGAACATAACAATGGATGTCCAATGATTAATAAAATATTGTTTAAGTTAGTTAGAGAAGAGCCCTGTGTTCTTCCAAGTCAATGTGAGAAGGTATTTTACTCAAAGGTTCTGTTAGGAATAAGGTGTCTCAACCTTGAATAATTCCTATTCTTATTATTTGTTTTGTAAATGTATTTTTTGCAAATAATGTAATTAAGTGTGAGTGTACATGTCTAGTTGGCATGTTGATGTGTCACTCCACTTGATGTGTCGGCATCTTGTGCGTAAGGAGATCATGACTGAAATAGTCATGATGGATTCCTATGACGCATAACAACTATTTAAGGAATATGTTATGACAGGTGTAAGAGCATCTTATGACTTGGGCCTATTTGGGTGCCCAAAAAGAAGTGGTTGGTGTGTGTAAGAGAGCATGCCAAAAATAGGTTGGTATGACAGATTCTCTTACACTTCTCTTGTGACTGTTATTTTTGGCGGATTCTATGACAAGCTATCATATTCTATTCTAGGGATAGACACCTATTCTTGGGATTGCATGTAACAACTATGTAAATGTGACTTTGTGCATGGGTCTTGGTAGTTGTGCCTATTTTTGGGTCCAGAGGAGTCTATATATATGATGTTGCTCCTATGGGAGAGATATATAACAAAATTTAAGTCTTGTTGGCTTTGTCTCTCATTTCCTGAAAGAACTTGCATTGCAAGTGTATTGTAATCTTTGTGTTAAAGATAATACATTGTGCAGGTTTTGGAGTGCTGGGGTTTTTTACCAAAAGGTTTTCCCTAGGGTATATCATTGTGTCATTCTCTATTTTTCTATATGTATGGTATGTGGTTGCAATATCTTTCTTAAAGTAGTTAACGAATCTGAAATTGTAAAGATTTATAAGAATTTGCACAATACTTTCCTATAGAGATTAGCATAGGAAGCTGTTTCCACACCTGAGTTTCCTAACAAGTGGTATCAGAGCTTGATCAACTTTTGATCCTAGTTGTTGGGTAGGGTTTTTTGAGCTAATCTCAAGTTTGAGTGGGAGTTTTTTGCAGAGCATTCTGAATCTTATTTGTAGATTGAGATGGCAAGTTCATCATATGGAAGAATGGAGGTGGAGAAATTTAATGGCACTAATTTTGAGTTACAGAAACTCAAGATGGAAGACATGTTGGAAGATCGTGACCTATCGGAAGCAACTTCAAGTGCTACAAGACCAGCAACTATAGCTCAAGCAGATTGGGATATCAAAGACTGTAAAGCTAAGGGTCTCATAAGACTTTGTTTAACCGATGCAGTTCTTCTAAATGTTCTAGATGAGAAAATCGCAAATAGTTTGTGGGAAAGACTTGTGACCGTGTATCACACCAAATCTCTGGTAAAAAATTTATTCCTGAGGAAGAAGTTGTACTCTCTGTGAATGCAGGAAGGTGGATCCTTAACGGATCATTTAAATGCATTTAATCTGCTGGCTGCATAATTGACATCAGCTGGTGTCAAGTTAGAGGAGGAGGATCGTTGCTACACACTTTTGTGTTCTTTACCGGATTCATGGGACCATCTTGTGATGGCTCTCGAAAGCACTTTATTCACCTTCAAAATGGATGATGTGGTGTCTTCGCTGCTATCAAAGGAGATGCGGAGAAAGGCTTCTATTTTAGAAAAAGAAGCCCTTGCTGTTTGTGGGAGATCCACTGAAAGAGGGAAGAAAAATGACAATAAGTCTAACAATAAGGGCAGATCCAAATCCCATGGGAAGTCAAAGACTTCCAATAAGTCCAAGGCAAAATGTTGGAACTATGATAAATCTAGGCACTTCCGTAAAGACTGCAAAGAGCCGAAGAAGAAGAAGAAAGGTTCAGATTCAACTTCAGAAAAATCTCAAGAAGATGGCGATGCATTCATCGCAGCTTTGGCAGCCCATGCATCTAATGATGTGTGGTTGGTTGACTTGGGTGCATCTTTTCACATGACCTCTCATCGAAACTGGTTCTCAAAATATGAAGAGTTTGATGGTGGAAAGGTGTACTTGGGTGATGATTCTCACCTAAAGATAGTTGGACGCGGAAGGGTCACTATAAAATTTTCTGATGGACGAGTAAAGGGAATCAACAGAGTTATGCACATTCTGGGTTTGGCACGAAACCTATTATCTGTAAGTATGCTGAATGATGTAGGTGTGCAAGTTGTTTTTTCAAAAGAAGGATGCAAGATGATGAGAGGATCGATAGTGCTTGCAAGGGGTACTAGGAGAGGTACCTTATTTCAGCTAGATGCATATATTCCTCTATGTAATAGTTCTTCATCCTCACCATCTGAACAAGCAGTGAAGAAGTCTGTGGCTATTGGTTCCGATGGTAGTGCAAATACTTTGGAAGGTAAGCTTCCTGCAGAAAAGACAATGTTGTGGCATATGAGATTTGGCCACATTGGTGAAAAGGGTCTCAGAACCCTGAAAAATAAAAATCTCGTTGAGGGGTTAAATGATTGCAATCTCGAGTTTGACTTCTGTGAACACTGTGTCTATGGTAAACAAAATCATGTTCAGTTTTACTCTAGTTCTCACAAATCTTCTAATGTTTTGGATCTTATTCATTCTGATGTATTTGGTCCTGTAAAAGTTCCTTCAATCTTCAAGTCTATATTTTTTGTATCTTTCATAGATGATTACAGTAGAAGGACGTGGATTTATTTCCTTAAAAGTAAGACACAAGTCTTTAGTCAGTTCAAGGAATTTAAAGCTCTTGTAGAGAATCAGACTAGTAAGAAGATTAAGTGTGTGAGAACTGACAATGGTGGTGAGTTTTGCTCAGTAGAGTTTGAACAGTTCTGTAAAGAACAAGGTATCGAGAGGCATAAGACAACTCCTTATACCCCACAGAAAAATGGAGTTGCAAAGAGAATGAACAGGACACTAATGGAGAAGGCTAGGAGTATGCTTAGTGGAGCTGGTTTAGAACAAAGGTTTTGGGACGAAGCTATGGCCACTGCTTGCTATCTGGTTAACAGATCTCCTACATCAGCCCTTGTTGGTAAGACACCCATGGAGGTGTGGTCTGGTAAGAAGCCTTCAATTAGACATCTTCATGTTTTTGGTTGTGAAGCTTATGCACATGTTCCAAAGGAGAAAAGATCTAAGTTGGAAAATAAAGCCGTTAAATGTATTTTCATCAGATATAGTGCTGGTGTGAAAGGATACAAGCTTTGGGATCCTGTGACTAGTAAGGTGTTGTATAGTAGAAATGTTATTTTCAGAGAGCTAACATCTTCTCCTATTGTGCTACAACCAGATGAAAAAGAAAAGGAAAAAGATGTTGTTCAATTGCCTCCTACCCCTGAGAAGACTGAACAGAGAGACCATGTTGGGTCTAATGATGAGGAGAGCTCTAGCAGCTCTGATAGTTCAAAAGAAGAGGAAGAACAACCTCAATAGCAACCCTTGAGGAGATCCATGAGAGAAAGAAAGCAACCAGAAAGGTTTGTTTATTCTATGTTAGATTCCAGTTGTGCCTTTGCTTTGATTACTAACACTGATGAGCCTAGATCTATGAAAGAGGCTTTGGGCATGGAAGATGCAGGTTCCTGGATTGAGGCTATGGATGATGAGATGGCTTCATTGGAGAAAAAAAAAACTTGGGACCTTGTACCTTTGCCTAAAGGAAGAAAATCTGTTGGCTGTAAATGGGTGTTCAAGAAGAAATTCTGTGCAGATGGCAGTGTTGAGAGGTATAAAGCTAGATTGGTTGCAAAGGGGTATTCATAAGTAGAGGGAATAGATTATGGTGAAATATTCTCTCCTATTGAAAAGTTGACATCCATTAGATTTTTGTTATCTCTTGTTACATCATATGATTTAGAGATAGAATAGATGGATGTGAAGACAGCTTTCCCTCATGGTGATTTGGAGGAAGAGATTTATATGTCATAGCCTGAGCACTACATTGTTAAAGGTAAAGAATCCTTAGTTTGCAGATTAAAGAAATCTCTATATGGTTTGAAGCAATCTCCTAGGATGTGGTACCTTAAGTTTGATGCCTTTGTGTTGTCAATTGGATTTGTAAGATCAAAATTAGATCATTGTGTTTATTTCAGAGTTGAAAATGATCGCCTTCTTATTGTTGCATTATATGTTGATGATATTTTGCTGTTTGGGAAGGGTAAGGGTATGATTTCTGATTTTAAATCTCAGTTGTTAGCACAGTTTGAGATGAAAGATCTTGGGGCAGCTAGGTACATCTTGGGTATGGAAATCAGTAGAGACAGGTCTAACAGAAAACTTTGGTTGAGTCAGAGTAAGTATGTGAAGTCTGTGTTGGACAGGTTCAGCATGGCAAATTGTAGACCACTATGTGTTCCTATTTCTATGGGAACAAAGTTATCTATAGATGATTGTCCAAAATCTCCTAGTGAGGTGGAGGACATGAGTAGAGTACCTTATGCTAGTGCAGTTGGCAGTCTTATGTACGCTATGGTTTGTACTAGACCAGACATTGCCCAAGCAGTGGGAGTCTTGATTTAGTTTATGGCTAATCCTGGACGGGTACATTGGGATGCAGTTAAGCGAGTATTCAGATATTTGAGGGGTACATCAGATTACTCCATATGTTATCATGGTAACTCTTCTGGATCTCCGCATTCAGTTTGTATTCATGGGTTTGTGGATTCAGATTGGGTAGGTGATATTGACAACAGGAGATCCACTAGTGCTTATGTGTTCACTATGTTTGGTGGTGCCATTAGTTGGATGAGTAAGCGAAAACCTGTGGTTGATTTGTCCACTACAGAAGCTGAGTACATGGCTGCTACTCATGCTTGTAAAGAAGCCATTTGGCTTAGAAGATTGTGTTCTGATGTTGGTGTTGATGCAGAACAAATTACTATTTGGTGTGATAGTCAGAGCGCTATTTTCCTTACAAAGAATCCAACTTTCCATGCCAGAACGAAGCACATTGATGTGCAGTTTCACTTTGTGAGAGATATGGTGGAAGATGGAAAGGTAAATTTGGAGAAGGTAGATACTGTGAAGAATGTTGCATATGCATTAACGAAACCAGTGGGCACTGAGAAGTTCAAATGGTGTTCGAAGTCTATGGGCCTTTTGGCCTATAGCGGTTAAAGTTCCTGTTATGTTTCTGTTGCTCTTACAAGCTGTTCGACAAGTGGGAGAATGTTAGGAATAAGGTGTCTCAACCTTGAATAATTCCTATTCTTATTATTTGTTTTGTAAATGTATTTTTTGCAAATAATGTAATTAAGTGTGAGTGTACATGTCTAGTTGGCATGTTTATGTGTCACTTCACTTGATGTGTCGGCATCTTGTGCATAAGGAGATCATGACTGAAACGGTCATGACATATTCCTATGATGCATAAGAACTATTTAAGGAATGTGCTATGACAAGTGTAAGAGCATCTTATGACTTGGGCCTATTTAGGCGCCCAAGAAGAAGTGGTTGGTGTGTGTAAGAGAATATGCCAAAAATAGGTTGGTATGACAGATTCTCTTACACTTCTCTTGTGACCATTATTTTTGGCGGATTCTATGACAAGCTGTCATAGTCTATTCTAGGGATGGACGCCTATTCTTGGGATTGCATGTAACAACTATGTACATGTAGCTTTATGCATGGGTCTTGGTGGTTGTGCCTATTTTTGGGTCCAGAGGAGTCTATATATATGATGTTGCTCCTATGGGAGAGATATATAACAAAATTTAAGTCTTGTTGGCTTTGTCTCTCATTTCCTAAAAGAACTTGCATTGCAAGTGTATTGTAATCTTTGTGTTGAAGATAATACATTGTGCAGGTTTTGGAGTGCTGGGGTTTTTTACCGAAAGGTTTTCCCTAGGGTATATCATTGTGTCATTCTTTATTTTTCTATATGTATGGTATGTTGTTGCAATATCTTTGTTAAAGTAGTTAACAAATCTAAAATTGTAAGGATTTATAAGAATTTGCACAATAATCTCCTATAGAGATTAGCGTAGGAAGTTATTTTCGCACCTGAGTTTCCTAATAGGTTCCACATAATTCAAGTTGGTCATTTTTTGTTAGACATGATCCAAGATGAATGTCGATAAAGTATAATGTAATGGAAGAAGATACCGAGGAAGATGAAGAAGTGGAAGATGATGTAGATGCTTATCATGATCGAGAGCTAGTCGAAGAAGAATATGAAAAAGAAGATGATGATGCTGCTATTGATGACGATGATGTTGCTACTGATGAGGATGATGATGAGGATGATGATGATGCTGATGATGATGATTATGATGATGACGATGATGATAGTGGTGGTGATGATGTCTTCGACGATGAGGATCTTGATGATGAGATGGATGAAGAAGAATATCAATGACATAAATGAAATGTACAATTATGCCAGATGTTTGGCATGTTCTAATGATTGTTTTATATGTATTACTCTTATTCACCTTGTTTTATATGTCCTACTTATATGAGAGTTGCTTCTGCTAATTTTCTATTTCCTTGAACATCAATGATGTTAAATCATAGGGGATTCTCTTTTTTCCTACAATGGAGTGAGCTAATTCTGAATTGCTTGATAATTGCTTTTTATTGCATGGTTATCTTTGGTTTGTCATTTTGTTTTGAGTGTCTAGTGATTCAAATCAAAGACTTTGACTTAGCCAAAAAATGTGTAAGTCGACATTAGTATGTTTCTTTTTATTGTAATTATAATTAGTATGAATGAACAAAATAATGACAATGCAATATTTGTGATAATGCAATATTTTTTGAAATAGCATCGATGGCTTCGATCAATGTACCTATGTGTCAATGTGGTGCTGGCCCATGCATGTTAAAGATGTCACGCACAATGAGTAATCCTTGGCATCAATTTTGGGTTTTCCCAAATAGAAAAAAATTCTGGATACGTAATTATATTTTATGATTTAAAAATGATGTGACAACTAATTAATCATTTTATGAAGAACTGATGTACATTTGGTATTGCAAGGAAATAGTGGATGTCAATACTTTTGGTGGGTTGATCAAACCACATTTACATCTACCCCATCTACATTTATACCTGATGTAGGAAATGAGTGCAACTTGTGCAAGGCTTGAGAGGTAGCTAGTGCCGCCAAGATTACTTCAATGGCGAAAGCAGAAATCATATTTCTACAATGCCTTCTTGTATAGATTGTGCACTACTTTGTTGGGACCATATGCATAAATGTGGTTAACATAGGACTATTGTAGATACTGATTTTTTTTAAGAATTTCTAGTAGATACACATAACTTAGAACATGCACATAAACATGACAAATGAGAAACATAAATGTAGATATCACAACAACTGAGAAACATAAATGTAGGCATCATGGTCACAATTTTTTGGAGACACAACATAATTGAATGGTATACCCAAACGATGCAACATGTTTGGGTATACCACTCAATTATGTTGTGTTTCCAAAAAATTGTGACCATGATGCCTACATTTATGTTTCTCAGCTATTATGTCCAAGGAACCCTTATGACCCTTTATAACCCTTTAAGATCCCTAAGAATACATCTTAGAGGTCTTAAAATGTTGTAAAGAGTCATAAGAGGCTCTTAGGAGGGGTTAGATGACCTTCCACCTTCACATGGTTGGCCCTGTTAAGTAGATAATGTTAAACTATTCTTGAAACAAAGAGAAGCTCAATAGTTTAAGATCTCAATTCATGTACAAAAAATATATATCGATCCATCTCAATGGCTACCAAATCAACAAATCTCTGCCAAGAACCCAGTCGCAAAGAAACATCACAGATCACATCGCGAACCCGTTGTGAAGAGGCTGTTAGGAATGAATGCTGGATATATCCTCTAGGGGAGTATTAGCAGCCATTCAATAGTAGTTTTTTTTGTATTCGTGACTGTGATTGTCATTGATGTCAACACCGTGATCTATCTAAGATTAGCAGAGAGGCAGACAGTGTTTGAGTTAGTGCATTTGGGATATTGAAGTTAAAGCTATGCACAGTTGAGGAACTATTCTATGATGTGTTATTAGATCATGGTTAAGAGCACAGACAGTAATCCATTTATTCATGGAAGTTATGAGGAGATCAGTGGAAGCAATATTCAGGCAGTTTTTTTGAGTAGCGGTTTGTGGAAATCAGATGATATCTCCTAATCAAGATGGAATTTGGTTATGCATAGTTAGAGAGCAGTTGGAGACATGTTGATAGTGACGTAGTTGACAATGCAAGATCTGAGGTTGCATGAGTGAAGAATTATATTGTTTGGAAGCTGATAGTTTTGTGTAATTTTGATGTAACGTGTGGAAACTTTTATTTTGTAATTTGTATGCCGACTCATTTTTAATTACTTGAGTGTGGTATAAAGGAAGGAATATATCCCTTGTTGTAATATGGAATGTGATGAATGTAAGTTTATTGTTAAAGAGAAATTGTTGAAAGAGGATATGTGAAGTACTGAGATTTGGTATTGAGATTTGAACAAGGATTTGGTGTGGTTTGGCACAGTCAGAGAAGGAGTATTGAATTGTTGAGGTTAGTAATCTTTTGGTATTATTATGTTGAGTAATAGAAAGATCAGTTGGATAGTGAGTTTAGTGATCTTACCTTGAAGTTGTTTGGGTAGTGGGTTCTTTTATCTTCCATAACTCCTAACAGAGTTAGAATCGTTTAATAGGGATTCAAAATCTCCTAACAGGGATTCATATGTACCAAATGTATTTCATAAGACTCTTAACAGAGTCCATCTTTTCACAAGGAATATCCATATTAGTGCATCTTTTGTGGACATCATTCCCACCGGGGTTTACTCTTTGATTAAGAGGTTCCCTAGTCAACATATCTTGTGTCATTGTGTTAGTGTGCATGTATATCTTTCTATGGTTGTTTATTACATTTATTACATGGTTAAATTCTATTGAAGTTGATCAAATTTATATTTATCAAATAACTGATTCAACCCCCCCCCCTCTCAGTTATCATGGTGGACTTTACTTTCTAACAATTGGTATCAGAGCAGCAGGTCCTTGAAAGAAAAGTTTAACAACTTAAGGAGATCCATGGAAAATTTTAGGAAAGAAAGCCCTAAGTTTGATGAAGTAAATTTTGACAGTTGGAAAGAAAAGATGAAGACACATCTACTGTGTTTAGGACTAGGTTATTGGTTGATCACGAAGAATGAGAAGACTATCATTGATGAGGATAACATTGAAACATGTACAAATGATGAAAGAGATCTATTCATGTGTAACATACTTGCTAGAGAAGCACTCTTGTTAGCCCTTCCAGAGAATGAATACAGCCATGTAAAATATTTGAAAACATCTCATGAAATTTGGTTAGCTTTACAGTCTATTTTTGAAGGTGATGAACATGCTACGAAAGTCAGATTACATAATTAGATATGTGCATTTGAAGATATAAGAATGATGGAAGATGAATCTGTTAGAAGCTATATTGGTAGAATGTCAGAGATTGTTGTAGGTATAAAATCTTGTGGTGGAACAAAGACAGAGAATGAAGTGATATGGAAAATTATGAGAACATTGACTCCTGCATTTAAACAGACAACATAGATGATTGAACAAGTATACCTTGTACTACAAACTTTACAAGAGAGACTCTTCTTGGAAGATTGGAAGTAGCAAAAATGAACCTGAGGTTATTAGGAAACCTACCTAAAATGGAGACAACATTCAGTGCTCTTAATGTTTGTCCTACTTTATCAAGAAGCATAAGTGTGAGCAGAGATTATGCTAGTAGCAACAGATCTAGAAATGAAGAAGATGGGAAGATTGAAGAAGGTATTTCCTTTCTTGTGAAGAGAGAACCAGATGGTAAGAAAATTTTTAAATGTTGGACTTGTCAAGAATATGGTCATTTTGCATCTAAATGTCCTAAAAGAGTCAAGAACTATAGGAATAACTTTAATCCTAGAAGATCTAAAGAATGTAACTATGCAAATGATGAAGAACTTGAAACTAGTTTGGAGAAATCCTTGAGTGAAAGTGATACTGAGAACAATGATGATATAGGATTTGTAGCAATTAAATAAGAAAATCTTGAAACTGAAATTAAGGAAGAAAAGGCTTTAGTTTCTCAAGTAGAAAAGAAAGCTGATTGGATTATAGATAGTGGTTGTTCACATCATATGACTGGAGACATGAAAAAGTTCATAAAGTTTAACAATTATGATGGAGGAGTTGTTAGAGTTGGAAACAATGCACCTTGTTTGAATAAAGGTATAGGATGTATTACTCTTGATGGAAAGACTAATACTGATGATGTTTACTTTGTGGAAGGTTTGAAACATAATCTTTTGAGTGTTGGATAGTTAGTTGATAAGGGATATCAAGTTTGATTTATTGAGAAAACATGTGTGATAAAAGATAGAGATAGAAATTTGATTGGTACTGGATCTAGAGCCATAGGTAATGTATTTTAGTTGAATCCTACTGAAATGACATGTTTGATTACTAAGATTGATGACAGTTGGTTATGGCATAGAATATTTTTTCATATAAACTTTGATAACATCGTGAAAGTGAGCACTACACTTGCAGTAAGATATTTGCCTAAAATTATGAAGCCTACTAACATGATGTGCAGGGAATGCGTGATGGCTAAACAAAAGAGAATGTCATTTCCCAGCAAGAAGTTTACAACAACATAGAAGTTGGATATTTTTCATATAGACTTGAGCGGTCCTACAAGGACTAAAGGATTCTATGGAGAAAGGTATTTTATGATTCTTATTGATGACTTTACAAGAATAATGTGGATTGCATTTCTTAAGGAAAAATCTGAAGCATTTGATAGGTTTAAGATCATTAAGAATAAAGTTGAGAATGAATCTGGAATGAAGATTAAATGTTTGAGATCAAATAGAAGAGGAGAATTTACTTCTAAATAATTTAACATCTTTTGTGAAGTAAATGGTATTAAGAGACAATTTTCAGCCCCTAGGACACCTGAACAAAATGGTATTGCAGAAAGAAGAAATAGATTAGTGACTGAAGCAAGAAGAGCTATGTTATTTGAGAATGACTTAGCGAAGATATTCTAGAGAGAAGCAGTGAAAACAATGGTGTATACAATGAACAAAGTACAAATCAAAGAAGACACAGATAAGACACCCTACGAACTATGGTTTGGACATGCACCATCAGTTAAGTATTTTAGAATTTTTGGAAGCAAATGTTATATTAAGAGAGATGATGACATTGGAAAGTTTGATCCTAGAAGTGATGAAGGTATATTTCTTGGATATTCAATGAAGAGAAAAGATTATAGATGTTACAATAAGAGAACTAAGACTATTGTTGAGAGCGAAAATGTTAAAGTTGATGAAAAGTTCAAAATTCAGGAAAGAATGCTTGATTATGAATCAGATGAAGGAACTTAGCCTAGACCTAATCTAGAGACTACTGAATTATTTTATGAAACTAACAGTGATTTTTTGAATGAAAGCCATAGTGAGATCATTGAAGAACCGACACCTAAAGTAAGATCTGAGATAGTGATACCTAATAGGAATCTATCAAGGAATCATCCTATTGAGTAGATTATTGGAAGCATAGACAGAGGAGTTCAGAGTTGAAATAAGGTACAAGAATAGTTATGTTTGATTTCTCAAATTGAACCTAAATCTACTAGTGAAGCTTGTGAAGATGAACATTGGATTAAAGAAATGAAAGAAGAACTAGATCAGATTGAAAAGAACAAGACATGGGAATTGGTCCCTAGACCTAAAGATAAGAATGTTATAGGAACCAAATGGGTATTCAGAAATAAGATGAATGAACAAGGAGAAGTAGTAAGGAACAAAGCAAGATTGGTATGTAGAGGATACTCATAGCAATCAGGAATTGACTATGAAGAAACTTTTGCACCAGTAGCAAGAATTGAGGTAGTAAGAATTTTTTTGGCCTATGAAGCTTTTAAGAAATTCAAAGTGTATCAGATGGATGTGAAGTCAGCATCTCTGAATGGAGAATTGGAAGAAGAATTTTATATTGAGCAGCCGGAAGGTTTTCCTTTAACTCAAGAAGGAGCCATGGTATGTAAACTGAAGAAAGCTTTATATAGACTGAAGTAAGCACCTAGAACTTGGTATGTGAGATTGGATAAGTATTTGTTGAAATTAGGATTTACAAAAGGCATTGCTGATAGAAACCTCTTTACAAAAGAAATTGAAAATGATTTGTTGGTTGTAGTAATTTTTATTGATGATATTATCTTTAGAGGAGAAGATGAAGCTAGTGATAAATTTGCAGATGAAATGAAGACTAAATTTGAAATGAGTATGATGGTGAAATGAAATACTTTTTAGGATTGTAGATAACACAGAATAGTGATGGTATCTTTGTAAGTCAGACAAAGTACTTGAATGATTTATTGAAGAGATTTGGAATGGAGAACTGTAAGCCAGTTGAAACACCTATGGTAACTAGACATAAGTTATCTAGCACAGATGAGATTCCTGCAGTGGAACAAAAGAAGTACAAATCTATGATTGGAGGATTGCAGTATTTGACTCATACAAGACCTGATATAGCACATTTAGTTGGAATTGTAGCAAGATTTCAAGCTAAACCTAAAGAATCATATTATGTAGCATTAAAGAGGATACTGAGGTACTTAAGAGGCACACTTGAGTATGGATTATGGTATGAAAATTAAATCTAATGATTTTACCCTATGTGCATACACAGAAGCTGATTGGGGAGACAGTGTTGATGATAAAAAGAGCATCAGTGGTGTAGCATTTTTCTTTGGAGGAAGATTGTTTTCTTGGCTAAGAAAGATGCAGAATTGTATCTCACAGAGCATAGTAGAAGCAGAGTATGTAAAAACAACAAAAAATTATAACCAAATAATTTGGATGAAGAAAATGTTGAAGGATATTGGAGTAACATTTGTTGAACCTGTTGTTATACATTATGATAACACCAGCATAGTTAGTATGTCTAAGAACCTTGTGTTACAATCTAAGACAAAGCATATAGAGTTAAAGTATCATGTAGTGAGAGAGAAAGTAGCAAAGAAAGAAGTTAGACTTGAGTACATAAGCACAAAGGAGTAGATTGCAGACATATTTACAAAACCTTTTCCTAAGGATACATTTGAGTATTTGAGAGGTATGCTTGGGGTTATGCCCCAGCCTACTTTTGAGAAGTGATGCAGATTGTTGCATCCATCCAGTGGTATATGAGTCCTATTTTTATTCTGGACTGGATGTTGCTACTTTCTCTATGGGGGAGTATGTGTATCTGAGTTGAGTCATGAGGACTCTAGTGAATGTATTTTCTGAACAGTGTCTTTTGACATTGAAGTTGTTGTTGACATAATGATGAAATTTTTGTCATTGATGTCAATGGGGGAGAAGTGTACATGAAAAAAATATTTGTACCATCTATTGGAGAGAACTGAATAGGAAAACGAAGCAAGATTTGATTAATGAAGAAGACTTGAAGCATTTTCAGAGCAGTAGTGTTACAGTGATTGGATTTATGGAGCTTGGATGTTTTTTCATCTATGTTGCCATCAATGCCAATGGGGGAGATTGTTAGGAATGAATGCTAGATATATCCTATGGAGGAGTATTAGCAACCATTCTGTAGCAGTTTTTGTTGCATTCATGATTGTGATTATCATTGATGTCAACACAGTGATCTACTGAAGATTAGAAGAGAAGCAAATAGTATTTGAGTTAGCGCACTTGGGATATTAAAGTTAAAGCTATGTGTAGTTGAGGACTTATTCTATGATGTGTTATTAGATCATGGTTAAGAGCATAGACAATAATTCATTTTTTCATGGAAGTTATGAGGAAATCAGTGGAAGCAGTATTCGGGCAGTGTTCCTGAGTAGCGGTTTGTGGAAATCATATGATATCTCCTAATCAGGATGGAATCTGGTTATGCACAGTTAGAGAGAATTTGAAGACATGTTGATAGTGACGTGGTTGACAGTGCAAGATCTGAGGTCACACAAGTGAATAATTATATTGTTTGGAAGCTGACAGTTTTGTGTAATTTTGATGTAACGTGTGGAAACTTTTATTTTGTAATTTATATGATGAATCATTTGTAATTACTTGAGTGTGGTATAAAGGAAGGAATATAATCCTTATTGTAATATGGAATGTGATGAATGTAAGTGTATTGTGAAAGAAAAATTATTGAAAGAGGATATGCAAAGTACTGAGATCTGGTATCGAGATCTGAAGGAGTTGGCGCGGTTTGGCATGTAGTCAGAGAAGGAGTACTGAATTGTTGAGGTCAGTAATCTTTTGGTATTATTCTATTGAGTAATAAAAAGATCAGTTGGATAGTGAGTTCAGTGATCTTACCTTGAAGCTGTTTGGGCAGTGGGTCCTTCTGTCTTCCATAACTCCTAACAGAGTTAAATTCTTTTAACAGGGATTCAAAATCTCCTAGCAGGGATTCATATGTACTAAATATATTTCATAAGACTCCTAATAGATTCCATCCTTTCATAAGGAATATCCATATTAGTGCATCTTTTGTGGGCATCATTCCCACTAGGGTTGACTCTTTGATCAAGAGGTTCCCTAGTCAACATATCTTGTGTCATTGTGTTATTGTGCATATATATCTTTCTATGGTTGTTGATTACATTGCTTACATGGTTAAATTCTATTGAAGTTGATAAAAGTTATATTTATCAAATAACTAATTCACCCCCCCCCCCCGCGCTCTCAGTTATCTTGATGGACTTTACTTTTTAACAAAGGCATCCAATGTCTCATAAGTTGCATCAAACGACCCACTTTATGTAATCTAAGCCTCTCAGCTCGGTTCACCAAGAAGAAGACTTCTCCCAAGTCATCACAGACACAATAGTGATCTATGAATCTCCAATGTGCAAGTTCTGCATGTCGCTCTCTCGACATCACATCTAACTCAATAATCCACAAGCTACTACCGAATCTACTGCAAAGTCATCTCCGAATTATCCATAACCAAATCATGAGCATGAACCAGATCTGCAAGAACACCCTTCTGAATCGATACTAACCCAATATATATATATATATATATATATATATATATATATATATATATATATATATATATATATATATATATATATATATATATTAATTAATTTGCATCATAATTGCGATGGCCATAAAATAGCAATGGTTATCTGTCGAAACAATTTAACATCCAGACGTCACATACATCATCGCTGTCAGTAAAAAAGTATAAACGATGGATAGTCGTAAAATTCTGACGGGTCTTCATCGCAAGTACAACATCGTTATCATTAAAAACTAAAAAAAATGTATATCTATCATACACTTCTGACAGATATCCGTCGCACTAATAGCATCTCCATTAGAAAACAAATTACAAACGATGATAACCCATAGAAAGATTCTGATGGGTCGCCGCTGTTTTTATTTTTTGCAAAGGATAGGTGTTGCGATTGGGATGGCTACAAATAGGTCCGACGCTAGGTTCGCCTTGTTGGCACCCCCTTCTTGTGATGTCCATTATTGTCGTAATTATGACGCGAATCAAAATTGTCAATTTTTCTGACTACAAAACTGCGACGTTGGGTGGTGTCGTTATATCAATAGTAAACCATCCTAATTAAGATGAGTTTTCATCGAAAAAAAGTCTCAAATGTACTAGTGACCACTCGATAGAAATCGTGCAAAGAACAATCCAACAACCCTGAAATTTCCCAAAGCTTTCACAATCCTCCAATTCAATCTCAGAGCCAAAATCTATAAACCTGTATATCAAATACTAGCCAAAATCCTCTTAATAAAGAAAACCGAATAAGGGTTTTAATGCATGCAACACCATAAACACGTAAACTGCCCTGTGAAAAATAGAAAAGAATCACTTAACTTGAAAACACTAAATTAAGACTTGACATGCAATACCCAAATATAAAATAAAAATCATTAATAAATTTCAAAAAACTATTAAAAATCACTTAATTCAAGATAAAAATCACTTAACTCTTACAAATAAAATTAAAATAATTAATAAATTTCAAAAAACTATTAAAAAAATATAAAAAATTGGCTGCATTTTTAAACTTCAGATTTAAGGGGCTTGGTCATGCACAGGACTGTGTTTGGTCACCTATAGGTCCAACCGAACCGGTTCCGACTGGACCCGTTCTAGTCGAAACGGGTTCGGTCGGACCTATGTGGAATCCTATTTGGTAGCCAAATAAGCAAAAAAAGGTGGCTCTCAGAAGTTCTCACTTCTGGACCTGAATTCTCTGTCAAAATTTACCTTTCTGTAAAATCTAAAAATATCATTTTGTAGATCTTAGAGTCAAGATTATGGTCATGTAATTTTTACCATGTTTTGATTTCATATAATATATTATAAGTTGAAAATACTTCAAGTAGGTATTTTAACATATAAGAACATGCTTGTTCGAAAAAAATTAAAAATAACAAATCATGTCAGAAAAATTTAAACTTTATATTTAACACTAGAGGAGAGAGTCCTCTTAGAGAATATATAATTTTTTTTTAATGGTGTAGATTTGATAGGCAAAATTTGACGTGAACAAAAAACTATTGATTTTGGGTAACACCATCTTTGGATAGTTATAACAGACAAAATTTATACCGAAATTCAATCTTTATTTTTTTCTACACTAGCTATACATGTCATCTACAACATATTATGAAATCAGAGGAAAAAAATATTATTTGCATATAGTTTGTTGACGTGAACTAGACCCTAGATTTTCAACATATTTCAACAATAAAAAAATGGACTTCAAAAATTTAAAAACTATGTCAATTTTTGTTCAATTTTTTTTAATAAAATTATCAGCATAAACTTCATCAAATTTTACACATTTCATTAGTTTACATCATCTTCAAATTATAAACACAAATGCCACTTTTATGTCGTTAAAGTTGAAAAATTTGCATGTTGTCATCCTTTTCCTTTATAAAAGTGTGACACAGGTTTGTACTTTTACCCATTTACGTTATCTTATAGAATAGGAATTGAGATAGTTATGATGTTTATTTCCTAATGAACTGGTTCTGCATTTTATTTAGTGTTACTTGTTAAAGTAAAACTGAACTCACATGTGATGCTTATGAAAATAGGATATAATATGGCTTATGTATATGTTGATATCGTGAAATGCAATTTATCAATGTATTCGTATTTGAATGTTATTATGAATCCTGCTTTTCTTTCTATAAGACTATATATGAGATGATTTTATGTGATACTGATATCTGATCGAGTGTGCAGGATTATGACCATGGTTTTAAATGCAGGAAAACAAGGATGGATCAATGTGAAAATAGTAAAAGGCCAAGGTCGACTCTATGAAGAGAATGACCTCATTGTTATGTGTTTTAAATTTGTAAATGTGATGTATGAGTGAATGTGATTTTGTAAGTGTTTATATGTGCACAATTGGATGCAAATTATATATGTAAATGTAAATGTGTTTTATCCATTTGGCATGCCATGTGTGAAATTAAGTGGTGTGATGTGTACCTTTTGTTATGTCACTTGACACTTGTGCTTATGTGTTGGCATGCCTAAGTGGAATATTTTGACTTTACCCTACCCTTAGGTCACCTTGTGAGTCCCTAGGTGTAGTTAATTGATTAGGGAACCAAGGCATGAGTCACATCGTTTCCCATTTTCGTGAGTTAACTTTACATGAGTTTTAGAGAGGTTAAATTGAACCCTAGGGAGTGGTTAAAGTTAGTTTTAGCTACCCCAATACATGTGCATAGGTATGGGGGTCAACTTTTACCTTTTTCATCACCCAAAGCTTCTAAAAGGCCTCTTAAAGAGAGCCTTCTTTGAGAGTGATGAAAATGGGGTATGGTTTCAAGATTGCCCTTCTCCCCATTTCTTGGTTTCCTCTCATTCCTTAGTTGGGGACAAGTGGTAAGAAATCTAGAACCAAGAAATCTACTTCACCTTGGGATGGGATAGAGAAGAAAGGAATGCCTTGCTATTAGCAAAAATGTGAGAAGGGAGAAGAAACACTTCACGCATTTTGGTTTTGAGGAGAATTCATCTTGGTAGATCTAGAGGCTTAGAGAGAGAAGGGGGAAAGAGGCTTGGAATTGAGAGAAGAAAAAAGCTACGAAGGGAAATTGAGCTCATCATCAAATTTATCTTGCCATAGTTTCTTGGAGGAAAGGTTGGCACACCTATCATGAAAGGAAAACTTTGTCTTGTGAAATTTGTTTTAGTTATGTAAATTCATGTGGTAAGTGTAATGTGTTGAATTCAAAATTGTTTCATGAAGTTTATTTTTCTTGTTTTTCTTTGGATTATTTATGAGTGATATGGGAGTGCAAGACTAATACTCATCCTTGGGGGGATTTAAGAGTGTTGAAGGTGAAGGGGTTAGTTTAAAATTTTTCCATTTTGTAGAGTCGTTCCTCTTAGAGGAAGGGAATTAGAAACATGGATGTATGGGTATCCATGTAGCCTACTTATTCTTCATGTTGGGGGTCATAAGAGAAGTTGTTTTGTGCTTTATGAGATGAGCAAGTTGGTTTTGAGATGAGCCTTGTGAAGGCATGTTTTGTAAAAATAAAATAGACTTGTTGTTCTGTTTAAGTATGGCTTCTCCATTGGATTATTTCCACCTTCACCTATTGTAGGATCTAATGTGATCCTTTGTGCAAACATTAGGAATGGGAGTTTATGTTGTAAAAATTCATGTTGTTCAAGTTTAGTTTATCTGTATGAGTATGTTTGTTTCCCCTAGCTCGAGGGTTTCCTTGTAAAGGCCTTGTCTAGGAGGTGAGCCTCCATGGTCAAGTTTTAAATGTTTTCAATTCCAGGTTGCATGAGTGTGGAGAGTGGAAGAAAGCAGCAAGTTTTCTTGAGTTATTATGTGCTTGAGAAAGCTATGTAAATTTTTGGGTGAAGAATGTGATTTAATTGTATATGATTTTTCATTGTAAGACCCTTTGGTAAAATATGTATCCAATGTTCAAGCTGGCATTAGAAGTGATATGAAAGTCAATGTAAATCTATGACTTTGATGTAATAGGTTGAGCTACATTTTAATCTTTGAGTGCAAATATGTTGCTGATTTTTTACTTCAAAAGAAAAGAAAGAATTTCCTTTAAATAAATATATTATTATGAGATGTTTTAAGTTGTTACTATATTGTCTTGAGTTTATGTTTTGAAAAAAAATGTGAAAATGATTAAATTGCAGCATTTTATAAAAGTTTAATTTTTCAAAACAAATATATTATATGCTTTTAAAAAAATAAAAATTGTTGGTGTGTTTTTTCTCTCCTAGTTTTTAGGGCATTACATTTTCCACCTAGGGACCAAACCTTTTTGGTTTCAATTAATAAGATTGTCTAGCATAAATTATATTTTAGTAAACAACATTTTACAAAAGATTTTCTAGACCACATTACAAAGGCTTACCGGCATATTTAGTCATGAAGAGAGAGGGGATCCTAAATTTAGGTATTAAAGAAATGAAGGAGTAATTCAACTCTTTATTGAGTTTTTCCATTCTAACCAAATTACTAGTAGCATCAATCACATCCTAGGCAAACTATATCCTTGAATTCTTGAAACAAAACTAGGGGAAGCCATCTAGGCTTGGGGCCTTCAAATTACAAATATAAAAGGTGGAATTCCTCACTTCTTTTGCGGTAATCAGTGCCATGCACTACAAATTGTCAGTCATGGGAGTATCCCTTGGTAGGTAGTCAAGTAGTTGAGCTTCCAAAGTACTATCAATAACACAACTATAATCTCTAAAGGCCTTCCAAAAGTAATTTAATACTAGGAGACCCAATTTAGCATCCTCCATAAAGACTCCATTATATTCATCTCTAAGGCAAACAATGGTGTTTCTTTTCTTATATGTGCTAGTTGAGAGATGAAGGAAGGCTAATTTCATGTTCCCTTCTATCAACCACTAGATTGTAGACCTCTATTTTGAGAATATTTCCTCCCTATAAAGGATACCTTTCCATTTGGATCTTAAAACTTACTCTTATGCATGTATTGTCACTCAAAGGTAACTGGGCTATCCATTTATTCCGAAATAGAGGCCCCCTTCATACAAATTTCTTTTTTCTACTAAAAAACTTCCCCAAATGTGAATTTGTTCTATCCTTTCACATTACTTCTAATAATGTTTAGTTTTTTAACCATATGATGCATTAGAGTTCCTAACACAGGTGATTCTCACCACTCTTTAATTTAAGTATGGAATTTAAGGTTAGTATTGCACATGATTTCATATCAAAATAGACTATGTCCATTCTATTATCAATTCTTCCACTCTAGTAAGAGGGGATTATGATCAGACCCCTTCCAAGGGAGAGCAATCAGACATGAGTTGAATCCTATTTCCTAGTTAGTAGACCAAAGAAATCTATCAAGCTTGACTTAGATGAGGTCTATGCCTTTCCTATGGTTTGACTAGGTGAACAATTATCTAGTTATATTAATGACAATGATACTTGTATCATTAATGAAGTTTTCTAAGTCGATCATATTGTTGGTATAGTTCTCAAGACCACCCATCTTTTTTGAGGGGAAAAGTGCTGATTTGAAGTTTCCATCATGGAGCCAATGTGAGGTAATAAATTTATGAATAAGGGATGAAATATCATTCCAAATCTTTTTCCTTCTAGTGGAAGAGTTGGGGGCATAAATATTAGCCATGAACCAAGTATTGTTATAGAAAGTGAATTTGGTAATCAAGACATTTTAATTACAGAAGGTCAACTCCCCTTCAACATTCTATGGATTCCACATGGTGTATGTACCTCTACAAGAAGTATTAGCCTCAATCATACAAAAGTGTGATCCAAGCCACAAAACCCTTGCAAGAGCACTGAACAAGGGTTTTGTCATCCTTATTTCCTAGAGGAGAAGAACATCAACATTTTATTCTACAATATAATTTCTTAAGGAAAATTGCATTTGGGATCCATTCATCCCCCTCATGTTCCATGAGAGGAACTTAATTTCTTTATCTTAGTTACAAAGTATAGGGTCCTCTACCTACCATTGGCATTTGTCATTTTTACTTCTCGTTGCCTTGTGATATCTTGCGATGACTGACTAGCCTTAGTGCCAGCTCCAATATTAGTCTTTTTATTTCTAATTTTCTTTTTCTGGATCATCCATCAATCATCACCCATCGAGGTTCTAGTTGATACTCTTGTTGATGAGAAGGCTATGCTTATAGGGTGAGGTATAGTTTGTTTTTTTATGACGTGTCAACACCACTCGCTCCAGGAGGGGTAGTGATTACTCCGGCTATGGCATAGTAAGAATTTTTGGCCCCTCCTCTACAATAGTAGTATGGTCTAATGTACCTATCATATCCTTCCCTTAGTCAGATTTTTAGGGGGCTTCTCATAGCTTTATCAACCCATTTATTAAGGGATATTCATCACTATCATAATTAGAATGTGTATCCTCATGAGGTGTAGTGACCCTTAGAGGGGAGCTAGAGATACCCTTTAGCTTGTTCTACTTCTTGGGTGCTTTACAATAAAAAATCACATGACCTTGTTTTGTTACACTTTTCATAAAAGACAATGGTGTTTTCATATACTAGTGCTTCTGTCAACTTCTCAAGTTTAGATTACATGGTAATAAAGTTTGGGAGAGTTTTATTAACAACAATATTAACAAAAAATAGGAAAATATTAACTTGGACTTCGCCTAGGTGACTTCATCCATGGAAATGTAGTTGCCAAAAGTGCTACCAATCTAGTAGAAAATCTATTCAACCTAGAATTAGAATGAGAGACCCAACATACAAATCCACACTAGGGATGTCTAGCTTAGGTCAACAATAGGATCAAAGCTCGACTTCATCATACAGAGAGAGAGAAGGTTTTTTCCATAGGTCCCCGAATTAAACAAAATTGTAGTCATGTTATCTACTGTTGTAAATTTGAAAAGAAATAAGGCATTGCACTGGTAACAACACTTCCCTTAAGTTTCCATCTCTGAGAGACCCACATCATAACCATATCAATGGTTGGTTTGAGTGAAAAAAATCGGCCAATTCAAGTATTGTTCATCGAATAGATAATACAATTAACAACAGTGTAAAGAATCCAAATAGTCGTTCCCTCCTCCATTTGTGTGCACTCTGGCACAACCTTATCTTCCACTTCCCTCTAGCAATCGCCAACCAGAACATGCTTCCACCCTTGAGACGAAGCACTAACTTGGCTCTTTCCCTAGCTTGCCTTGTCAAAAGAAGCTTTTGGGACCCTATAGCCAACCTTGGAAGTATTGCTATTTTCATCTTCCTGTGTTGTGGTCCTAATAGTAGCAGGTTCCCGCATAGTGGTAACATCGAGCTCCTCGTATAGGGGTCCTACAGTTTATGTTGGGGGCTCCCATGTGGGGAAATTCCCCCATCTCTATTATCCAACATGAAAAGGTAGACGTTCAAAAGTTGCAGAGCAAGAAGTTCATAGAATATTTTGTATTAATGTTGAAAATGTAATTTGCACACCTTATTTTCTTAGACATATTAAGTTAGGTTAGACCACCCTTCCAAGCACATATGATCTTTTTATCAATGCCCTAATACTTTACATACACAACATCATGTGTATTTCAGTCTTAGGGCCCGTTTGGTACATGGAATATGGGCCCATATTCCGGAATAGCATTTTCCGATTCCAGTCTTCCATGTTTGTGACCATCTCAATAATAGTGAATTGGATTTGCGGAATTCCAATTTTGGCCATAAAATGGGCATTCTGTCTTCCAGTTGAAAAGGTGTTATTGGAATATGGGCCTCTAATTCCACTTTTGCTATGCCAGTTTTGAGTTTTTCCGTTGGGTCCGTGTGTGTTTTATAAAGTTTTGCGTCCACGGTTTCATTTTTGTCAACAGTTTCATTTTTGGTAACCTTGCTCTCGTCCGTGGACGCTCTGCTACGTTGCCCTGCTAACGTGGTAACTTTGTTGCCCTGCTCTCGTTCGTTGACGCTCTGCTACTTTGCAACACATTCACCTCTAGTAACTCATGTTTTGTCTTTAAATGGTTTTTATTACGGCGAAATATGCAGATTTTTCCATGGCTTTCAAGTGATTGGTAGAGCACTGGTGTTGGTAGAGCACGAAAACAATTTTTTGTTTGGGATTTACGTATTTGTTCTTTTGCACTGGTATTGGTAGAGCACGACAACAAATTTTTTGTGATCTCTGTGAAAATCAATAGGGTTTCACAGAGATCACATAAATTTTATGTGAAACTCTATGAAAGCCTTGTGGGCACTTGATATCAATAGGATTTCACAGAAATTTATGTGATCTCTGTGAAACCCTAGTTACAGATTTGAAAATTAGAAACTCTGTTATTTGAATGCTTGTAAACAAAGCTAACTTTCTAATGCCCTGGACAGTGGTAATGCCAAGGCTAACTTTCTCAGTCATCTTCCGAGTGCACCAAACGCTCCATACACATATTCTAGATATCATTTTGAGGATATGTATCTTCCAAAATTGCATCATATTCCAGAATTGACTATATCCAGCATTCTGTATGCCATGGACCAAATGGGCCCTTAGCCTCTATCAAAAAAATAACTCAGTGATTACAGTTATTTGTACGACACAACATGGAGAGCGGCTATCCAACCATCATTATGTACCATAAGCCTCCAAGGTCTAGCATTGTCCCTACACCATGATGTAGACCTTTCACACTTCCTGCCGTGCAAGTGTAACTCTTTATCATGAACATTAGAAAAAGCGTACCTATTTAGAGAAAAACAATTTTTTAGGTTATCAAACAAAAATCCGGTTCCACCTTAAGAAAAATGTTAACTCGCATCAAATATTTTGGTTTAAAAGCACTAACAAAAGTTGTCTCCAACTCCACAATCCATTAGCTCTAAAACTGTAACATTTTGAATTCTAATTTTCGTTTATTATATGATTCTACTTTTTAAGTTCTAACATATTATGCGCTATGCGAGACCGTTGATGCTTATGATGCATGCGACGTGTTTGCCTATGGTGTTCAGATCGTGAAAATATTCTTAAGAATGAATTTTTTGGAGCAATTCATTCAAGAAGCTTGCTCTACTGTACATTTTCCGTGCAGCCCAAATTGCAGTAAATCTAGCGAGGATTCCCTAGAAGGACAAGAAATCCCTCCACTTGTCTCGTCATATCGTCCTTTGGTTTCGACGGATTATAATATGCACTTCGATGTCAAGAAAAGGTAGAATGTTATAAATATATTTGGTTTTCTAGTTCAAAAGTCTTCTTATGCATTAATTATTTTCTCAAAACACTATTTACGTATATAGTATATACTTTGTATTCTTGGGGCGAGGAAAAAAAAGCATTCAAAACAGAATCCCAGTAATCTATTTAGATGTACTCGGACCAATTGCACACTGCCTCCTGTTCTCATATCTCATGTTGATCTTAGGTACCTAGTAGTCCAGGAATAGAAGCACTTCTGTCTCTATTTTTAAGGAAGGCAGAGAGGATCGTAACTGGTCATTATTATCTTCTTATTCAAAGATGGACCAAGTCACTATTTTCTTCTTATTCATACGTAATTGAAAGCACGATACTGAATACAAGCAGTACTGATCGCAGCCTAAAAGTTATATTATAGCCATCCTAGTGGAACCAAATATCAAATAGTTTTTATCCATGTGAAAATAGGATAATGTCTATCTTAGTCAATATTTGGATCACACATGGTATAGCCATGTTCTATAAGGTGTTCTCTTGTGCTCGAGCTTAATCGAGGGGTTATACACTCAAAAGTTTGTGTATGACTCGAATTGGATCTAGAGAATGAGATTCATATCAATATGTATGCGTATGATATATTTATCCATTTTTAATAGAGTGATCAAGACTTTTGTTTGTAAATGAAATGGTGTGGAAATGGGGACTTAGTCTAGAAAAGAAAATTAGAAATTTATTCACTCTTTATTTCTATTTATTGGGAAACAATCAATTAGGCCCAATTACAACTCTTAAGAAGAGCTGAGTTATATGATGCAAATTTGATAAGATTCATCATAAACACTAAGATATATACCAAAATAACATAGAAGTAGAAATCTAGCACTGAGACACAAATACTTCCATAAGCAAAAACTACAAATTCAAAATCATGATGCTCTGTAAATAGATCCCCCAAAAATTCAATGAAAATGTATTAGTCAAATGTGCAAATCGGGATAGAATAAGGGCTTTGCCTATTCAAAATCTACAATTATGTGTGTTGGTCTTCTTTGTACGTTTTTATAAATTTGTGTATTCAACTATGTAAACTAGACATAGAAAGAGGAAAAAGTATTATTCTAGATATGCACTTGCCTAAGTCATGCAATGTTTTGGTGTTTCCACCTCCACTACAACAGTGCTTGATGAAAGAGAGATTACCCTTGGTAGGAAAAGGTTAAATACCTTAAAGGAAATGCTTAAATTGATAAATGACACCTTTGATGCAAAAATTGTTGTCTTAAAACCTCACACAAAGATAAGTGTTTCTTGACAAGTCTAAATGTATACCCTAATTCATAGAGGAACACATAACTTCATCAAATTTTTAACATGAATGATTAAATACTTGATTGTAGACTTCTTCTCAATTTCCTTGAAGATGCTTAATTGAATCCTCAATCAAAGAAAATGGGGATAAAATTTGATTTCAAGATGTTGTTCAAATGAGGGAAGGAGATGTATTTATCCATAAATTATACCTTTTAGGATTTAATTCCCGGTGATGACCATCATAGGGGAGCACTTTCCCAGTGTAGAAACCTAAAAATGTCCTCACATAATTAAATAAATATGTATTTAATTAATTATCTTAATCCCACCTTATTCTAGTATTAATTAAATAAAGGCTTTATTTTAATTAGTGAATTCATTATCCTCTTCTCTCTAATCCTAGTCCTCCAGCTTGTTCACATGGATCATAATTGAAATGTGTAGTCATGTGAAAAGTGTCTTACGTCTCTTCATTACCATTTTAACTCTCTCTTCTCTATATGTCTAGGTTAGATAAACTTAAATATTTTTTTATTAAATCAATAAGGAAAGGGCCCCAATCCTAAAAAATAGGAAGAACAATTACAACACAACAACCCAATCTTCAAGCTATTACAACATGAAAGACAAAGTTCTCCACTAGAACTTCAAAATTTTAATAAGAAAAAATTTAACATAACAACTCCTATAACTAAGTCTATTACTACTATTAACACTATTCTTCCAAGCATAGATATAACAATGTACTTTAACCACATCAAAATTCTACTCTACTTTCTACCATCCACTTTAGAGCCCTTTAGTTCGAGTTCATGATACTACTAAACTTCCAACTATTAACCTTACAACACTTAAACCAATCTACTATTGTGAGATTTTGACTATAAAACTGTGAAACCATAGAGTCCATATTAGCCCATAAGGCTATATTGTCTTTGAAATCAACAAAACTATACTAATAACTAACTTGAATTCAAAAAAGTATAAAGCATTTAAAGTAGTGAGCCTTTTATAGAGCACAAAACATAAGAGACCACCAGCCTCAGAGAACAACTTCCTTGACATTTTCATCTAGAGTAATGATCTCTCAATTCCTTGAGGGGAAATGAAGACTCACATCCCAGTTCTTGACTTCCTCATTCCGACTCTTGTCATCTATACCCTAGTTTCGATTAGCTATCTAATCCTTCTTCAAATTCTTCCTTATTTTTCTTGTCTTGAAATAAGACCCATCACATATTTCTAAATTAAGCACTCATTAACCTTGCAAAGTGAGGTAATGAAATTATCAAATTTCTATTCGGTAATATAAAAAGTGGCAAGATTCTCCTCAATCTCATTAAATATGTTCTAAAATTATTTAACTTACACTTGAAGCTAAAGAAAATACTTAGTATCAATATGAGTATTAGGGAGAGGGGAATTCTCTTCTTTTGTATCATTCATATTATAGATAGGGAAGTCGTAGTTTTTATCCATCAAATAATCATAACCATGTTCCTTGTCATCATATTTTCTATCATCTTAATTATCTATGGTGGGTAAAAGTAAAAACCTGTGTCACACTTTTATAATGCAAAAAGTTAACAACACCAAAACTGTTCAACTTCAACAACATAAAAATAACATCTCTTTTTGGAATTTGAAGATGATGTAAACTGATGAAATGTGTAAAAATAGATGAATTTTATGCCTATTATTTTTAATAACTTTTTTGAATAAGAATTGATATATTTTTTATAAATTTTAAAAGAAAATTTTCAATTGCTAAAAAATACTACAAATCAAGGGGTCTAATTCCCACCAAAAAACTCTATGTAAATAAAAAAAATTTCCTCTGATTGCAAAATATGTTTTAGATGACATGTATAACCAGTCAATGAAAAAATAAAAATTAGTTTTTTATATATATTTTCCCTGTTATAACAATTCAAAGTTCTACTTACCTGAAATTGGCAGTCCTCATCTCCCACCTTATTTTCCCTATCAAATATATCCCTGTACAAAAATAAAGTATACATTATTGAAGGGGACTCTCTCTAGTGAACCATATATTTTTAAATTTTTCTTCATATGATTTACTATTTTTTTCTTTTTTTGAACCAATGTCGTCTCGAATATTTTAATACCCACTTACAATATTTTATAACTATAATATATTAGATATAATAAAAAACTATAAAAATTATATGAGAAAATTATTGAATCCGAGCTCTAATAAAGGGTATTTGTAGTTTTTTCAAAAAGTTGAATTTTGATGGAGAAATCAGTTGCAGAAGTTAGAAGTTCTATAATTAAAAAAAAATCTACTGATTTGGCTGCCACATAGGTAGTTTTAGTCGTAACTAGTTTGGTCGTAACAAGTTCGACCAAAACCCCCTGAATAAATACATACCAATTCTTCATTCATCTAACATATTTGGCATATATTTACTCATAATATTTCAATTAAACTTGTTTCGTTCCAAACCCCCTTGCCACACCTGTGCTACTTGGCTGCCATGTGCGTTTGGTCAGAAATCTTTCAGACAAACTTGTTCTGGTAGAAATTGGTTCTGACCAAAACCCTCCCATTATCCTAAAGTGTGATACAACTTTGTGCTTTTACCCTAGTATCCCCATCTATAGGTTAATACTCAAAGTCTATCTCCAATAAATTTTTCCACAACCCTTTTACCTTTTATTTCTTTGTTTAGGAGTCAAGTAGACCTTCTTTCCCCTAAAATTACCTCATACTAAAGTTCCTCTTGATTTTTTACTCCATCCTTATCACCTTTTGAGGCATCAATCTCCACTATATGGATTTTTATTTTTTACCCTTTGCTAATCTTCCTATCTTTTGTAGGGATATCCTTACAAGTAGTAGCTTTTCATTCTTTAGGAGTATCTTGTAGCATCTTAGCCTCTAAGGGAGTTTCAGTGGAGTTAATGTTAGTAGCTTTGGTTTTTTTCTTTGTGCTAATTTTAGGGCTCTTTGGGAGATCTAAGTACTTTCAACAAGTTCAACTTTAACAAAGCTACATAGTTGACCTTGTTGCTGCTTTGGTTTAGACTAGGGATTGGAGATGAACCTCCCTCTCAATAGAGATCTATCAAATTCAATCAGGTATAAAACAAAGATTAACCCTTGATGTAATGGGGGGAAAGCCCTTTTAGAAATGTTATTACATAGGGAGATGTAAAGAAAGAACAACATATCACTTTTCTCTCCATGTCAAATGTGATTAAGTATAGGAAAATGGTATCCATGAATGGTTGTGTTATAGACTTCTAAAGTAAATTAATTAATCACATGATAATTAACCAAAGCATGAGGAGGAGGAAGAAGAGAGTGGTCATATCCATGTTGTTCATAAACTAGTTTCTTGGATTTTTTGAAGAACTTCCTCATATAAACCTTATAGTCACCTGAGCACTTTTTCTCTACTTTCTCTCCATCGCACTTCAGAGCCATAGATTTCACAATCAATTGAGGAGTCACCCTGATTTTAATTCTACTAATGTAAATGAAAGCCTCATGCCAAGAATTGTACAATTTAGTAGAGAGGATTTTGTTATACCCATGACTAGCCATGAAATACATAGTAAGATCAACTCTCATGAAAAGGTCACAAACTTCCTCATTCTTCATCAATTCATGGTAATATTTTGGCTCATATCACTTAAGAGGACCTTCCATCGCTTTCAAATTAGCAAGATTCGATAGAGGAAGATAGGTTCACATTTTGCAAGGCCCACAATGAAAATCAATACTAGAGACAAAAAATACCTTTCCACTTCTTTCAAGAATAACCTCTAGAGGCTTCTTCAAGGGTATCGGAAAATTATTTTGTGATAAACTCCATTTGATGGAATTAATAATTATATCACTACTAGTAATGCTTTGTGTCACCTATAAGATAGTGACTTTGTTCGAAAGATTTTGATATGGCCCTTTCCAATGTGAAATATCTTGGGTGATGCCATCCTTAATCCAGTCGAGGTGATCTAATCTTATCCTACTATCCTCATCATGAAGGGGAAACCATTTGATATTTATTATTATTAAGTGATGGTGTATAGATCTTCAGTATACTTATTCAATATTTTCCAATTTCCACATGGGGGGATAAAATAATAAATCTTTATCAATATTGTTTCATTAGATTTATCAATATTTTGATTGGACATTTAATAGAGGTGATTATTAGATAAAAGAACACAATAATGACCCATAAACCACACTTCATCCACTTGATAATATTTTTATTCTGAGGGTTTCCCTACACTTTACTTTGACTCCCCTTTTTACATTTAAAATTCTTAACATGGTCAATTTATTCCATATTATCTCTACATTTCTAATACTTCACATTCTCCAAATCAATCTCCATATGCTTTTGATTCCACCCAGAGAAATTTATTAAATGTAACATAATGAAGATGGTATACATAAAAACTATACCCATCAAACTTGATGAAGGGTGCTCCCCTTAATACCACAAACACATAACAGAAAAAGAGAAACAACAACAATAATATGCAAGAACAGAAAAATTGGCTTCTTATTATCTCCACAAATGTGGAATTACAAACTTTCAGAATTACAATATGCAAAGCCACATGGGCATTCCCTTACAATATTCTGTAGGACAAAGCCTCGAACTATTACCCAGAACTATTCTGAACTGCCTAAGACAATAATACAGCCTTCCTTATATAGGCAATTATCCACCGCCTGGGAAGGTTCCAGAATTTTAGCCAATAAGGCCGACCAAACTTAGAATTATTTTATTTTACATTTTATTACATCATAGTCGGCTCAAGATAACCTTTGAAACCCGAACAAAAATTTTGAAGAAAATTATTTTTCGCCATTTCAGGTGGCCCAACTTCCGAAGACCATAAGTCATCACCAGTTGACCCGATCGGCTATTATAACCCCATTTCGAAAATGCCACGAAGTGCTCTACAGGCTTGATTGGCGCAAGCGCTTGTCACCCAAATTTTTGACCTCATTCGGGGTCTCTAAAGCATTCAAAACTGAGTTCAAAGTTTCTGTACCCTGCTGCCAATACCGAAAATCTTCAATATCTTCCAATATACACTTGATCTGGCAATGAAACTTTACTGATAGACTTACATGACCAAAATGAACCTCCAAGAAAGAAATCAGATCATTCTGAGCACATGCAAAAATTACCAAAAAATAGTAACTTTCCATAAATAGCAGCTCTGCACTAAAATAGCCCTTATTGAATATAAAAATAGAAATAGTTTTGGGTGATGCAAGATTGCTCTTACACCCAGGATGCTCCTACATTAGACACCCACGGTAATTTGAAAAGTGACCCTGTCACGACTCAGGTGTGCAGAGGAAAACCAAGATGATTAACCTCCTCCTTTGTTAGCCACGATGAATCTTCTACAGGTCATCCTTTCCATTTGACCAAATGCTCTTCATATGTCCTATTCCTTGTGCTTCTACCAACACGACTGTCCAGTATGTCTTCGATCTCCTTAGTGTCTGAACGAGTTGCTGGAATACTCCACTGTGCTGTTGTGATCTCATCTTCAACACCTCCTTTATGATACTCTGTCAAATCTGAAATGTTAAACACTGGTGAAATATTCAGCTCACTAGGCAATTCTACCTCATATGCATTTCCTGAATCATTCTTCTTCAATATCTTACATGGTCCAAACTTCTTCATTTTCAACTTGTTATATGTACCAACTGGAAACCGCTCCTTCCGCAAATGAACCATGACTTCATCACCAACCTGAAATTCCTTATACCTCCTTTTCTCATCTGCCTTAGCCTTATACTATGCGTTCATCTTGGTAATATGCTTCCTCACCTCCCCATGGATGTTCTTCAAATGTTCTGCAAAATCCTTAGCCTCAGCACTACTTATTTCTCCTTTATCTATCTTTCTCAACTTAGATGCATTTCTTGGACTACTTCCATATATAATCTGGAATGGTGATTTACCAGTGCTCCTGTTGACAAAATTATTGTATGCAAATTCTGCCTGTGGTAAAATCAAATCCCATCCTGTTGGCTTATCCCCAACCAAACATCTCAGTAGATTTCCCAAACTCCTATTCACCACCTCTGTCTGTCCATCAGTCTGTGGGTGATGTCATGAACTGAACTTCAAATCTATCTTCAACTTCTTCCACAATGTTTGCCAGAAATATCCAACAAACTTAGTGTCACGATCTGAAACTATGGTCTTTGGAAAACCATGAAGTCTCACTACTTCTCTGAAAAACAATTCTGCTACATGAACAACATCATTAGTCTTCTTTCAGGGAATGAAATGTGCCATCTTTGAAAATCTGTCAACTACTACAAAAATTGAATCATGTCTCCGCTGTGTCCTCGGTAAACCAAGAACAAAGTCCATACTGATATCCTCCCAAGGCTTCTCTGGTATAGGCAATGGATGGTACAACCTTGTATTCTGCTTCACTCCTTTTGCCATTTGACATACTCTGCAACTCTGTACAAACTTCTTCACATCTTGCTGCAACTGTGGCCAATAATAATTCTCACTAACCAAACCAAAGGTTTTATCACGACCAAAATGTCCAGCCAATCCTCCGCTATGCTTCTCCTTGATGAGATTCTCCCTCATAGAACTTCGTGGAATGCACAACTGACTCCCTCTGAATAGCATATCATCCTGGATGATGAAATCCAACCATTTCGTCCTGTCTAGAGTAACAGGTTCTGTACAAGCTTTCCAAGCTTCACCAAAATCAGGATCCTGTGGATACAAATTCTTGAGTTCCTTGAACCCAACCACTTCAATCTGCATTTCTGTCAGCAATAGTTGCCTTCTGCTAAGAGCATCTGCAACCCTATTAGACTTTCCACTCCTGTGTTTCAAAACAAATGTATAACTCTGCAAAAACTCAACCCATTTCAAATGCCTCTGATTCAACTTTTCTTGACTATTCAAATATTGCAAAGCTTGATGATCAGTATACAAAACAAATTCCTTAGGAAGTAGATAATGTCTCCACTTCTTTAATGCCTGAACTATAGCATAAAATTCTTGATCATAAACATAATATTTCCTCTTGGCATCATTTAACTTCTCACTGAAATAAGCAACAGGTTTACCTTCTTGGCTCATAACAGCTCCTATTGCAGTACCACTAGCATCACAATCTACTTGAAACACCTTATTAAAATCTGGAAGTGCTAAAACAGGTTCTTCTGTAACTTTTTGTTTCAACAATTGAAAACTCTTTTCTGCCCTATTTGTCCACTTAAACTCTTTTCTATCCCCTCTCATTGTTTCAGTCAAGGGTCCACAAATACTACTAAAATTCCTGATAAAATTTCTGTAAAAGCTAGCTAGACCATGAAAAGATCTTACCTCAGTAGCACTCTTTGGAGTAGGCCATTCAAGGATAGCCTGTACCTTCTCTGGGTCCATTTTTAGACCTTCTCCTGAAACTACAAACCCCAAATACACTAACTCCTTCACAAAGCTGCACTTCTTCAAATTAATCAGCAATTTCTCTTCTCTCAACTTCTCAAATACCATACGAATATGCATCATATGCTCATCCAATGTCTTACTAAAGATCAAAATATCATCTAGGTAAACAATGACAAACTTACCCAGAAATTCTTTCAGAACTTCATTCATGAGCCGCATGAAAGTGCTCGGCGCATTGGTTAGCCCAAAAGGTATGACTAACCACTCATATAGTCCTTCCTTTGTCTTGAAGGCAGTCTTCCATTCATCTCCTTCTCTGATCTAAATCTGATGATATCCACTCTTCAGATCTATCTTTGAGAAATACACAGCTCCACTCAAACAGTCCATAATATCATCTATTCATGGCAATGGAAACCTATACTTGATTGTGATCTTGTTTATTGCCCTAGAATCTGTACACATCCTCCATTCTCCATTCTTCTTTGGTGCTAATACCGCTGGTACAGCACAGGGACTCAGACTCTCACGGATCAATCCTTTCTGTAACAGTTCATGTACTTGTCTGTTCAACTCCTCACTTTCTGCAGGTGTCATTCTGTGTGCTTCCTTATTCGGCAAACTCGCTCCTGGGATCAACTCCATCTGATGACTGATCTTCCTGACTGGTGGTAATCCATCAGGCATGTTATCGGATACAATATCTTGAAACTCATTCAACAAATCTGCAACTTTTACAGGAACATCTTCTACTTCCTGTTTACCAGCTTTTGGAATTAAAGCAAAACATACATGCTCATGCCTCATACCATCTAGGAAATTTCTTCCATCAACAAAAGTTATCCTTGCATTACCACATACCTTTTCTTCAGTCTCCTTCAATGGTTTTAGCTTATGTCGCACTCCATCCTTTGTCAGGGAATAGGTATTCGCACGACCATCATGTATAGCACATCTGTCAAACTGCCATGGTCTACCCAACAACATATGACATGCATCCATAGATATGATATCACACAATACCTCATCTTGGTATTCGCCAATCTTGAACTTCACTAGGCATTGTTCATTGACCATGACCTTGTGGTCATCTTGTACCCAGGCAATCCGATATGGATGTGGGTGTTTCTGTTTCTTGAGCTTCAACTTTGTCACCATCTCTTCTGACACCAAATTGTCAGTGCTTCCACTATCAATAATCACATCACAACATTTACCTTCACACTTGCACCTGGTGCGAAACAGGCTCCTCCTTTGCTCAGGTTCATTCTCACCACTCAACAGGACTCTTCTGTTAATCAACGTTTCTCCTCTTTCAGCATCTTCAAAATTTGATGATCTGGCATCTTCATCTACATTTGCAACTCTGGCCTGGCCTTCATTTCTCCTGTCCGTTCTACCTTGGCACTGAGGACATTCAAATGCCCTATGACCTTCTTCTCCATAGTGAAAACATGTTCCACGGAAGCCACCTCTTCCAGATCCTTGTCCTCTTCCTTTTCCTCTCTGATCTCTATTATTCTGATCCTGAAAGCGATTGGAATTATTTCCTCGCTGATTTTGACTGCTACTGGCCTCATCCTTCTTTTTCAGATCTTCATTTCGGCCACCATATGACCGTCCACCAGATCATCCACTGCGACCTCTTCCATTTTGTCTGCTCTCGAACTTCTTGTTCAGTTTTTCCTCTACTTTTAGGGCAAATTGGTATGCCTCCTCAATACTGTTCATTTCAACCAGATTCAACTCCTCCTGAATGCTTGGCCTTAACCCATTAAGGTATCGGGCAACTTTCTCCTTATCAGCTTTGGCATGGCCTATTCTGATGAGGAGTCGATAGAACTCCTCTGTATACTCCTGAACGGATTTTCCTGCTTGCTTCAAACTTTGCATTTTCTTCAGTAGGTCAAGCTCATAATCAACAGGAATGAACTGTCACTTCAATTTTTCCACCATCCGATCCCATCTTGTGATTTTATCTTTCCCTCTTCTATTTTGCTCCAATTGAATTTCTTGCCACCAGATCTTTGCATGACCTTTCAGTCTGGCCTTCGCAAATTTGACCCTATCAGAATCCTCAACATCTTCATACTCAAAATACTCCTCACATTCATTGATCCAGTCGATCAATTCCTCTGGGTTAAGATTTCCAGAAAATGTAGGAACCTCAATCTTAGGTCTTTTCCCAATCTTGGAAATCGCCCAAAAAAGTCTTTCTTCCTCCTGGTTCACAATTTCAGCTTCTCCTTCTTGATATTTTTCTTCGGCTTCATCCTCGCTTTCATCTCTAACATTACGATTCATTCCTCTGTGAATCTCTTCTTGCAATGCTCGCACTTGTCTCTGCAGCTCTCTAACCTCAGGTGTTACAACACCAGCTCTTCCGCCACGTTCCCTTCGTGGAGCATTTTCGCGATGCGCACTGAAACCCTAGCCATGGTCCTGGTGCAAACTGCCTCACAGTCGGTGATCTTTTTACACACTCAAGAACTTCTACTCTGATACCACTTGATGAAGGGTGCTCCCCTTAATACCACAAACACATAACAGAAAAAGAGAAACAACAACAATAATATGCAAGAACAGAAAAATTGGCTTCTTATTATCTCCACAAATGTGGAATTACAAACTTTCAGAATTACAATATGCAAAGCCACATGGGCATTCCCTTACAATATTCTGTAGGACAAAGCCTCGAACTATTACCCAGAACTATTCTGAACTGCCTAAGACAATAATACAGCCTTCCTTATATAGGCAATTATCCACCGCCTGGGAAGGTTCCAGAATTTTAGCCAATAAGGCCGACCAAACTTAGAATTATTTTATTTTACATTTTATTACATCATAGTCGGCTCAAGATAACCTTTGAAACCCGAACATAAATTTTGAAGAAAATTATTTTTCGCCATTTCAGGTGGCCCAACTTCTGAAGACCATAAGTCATCACCAGTTGACCCGATCGGCTATTATAACCCCATTTCGGAAATGCCACAAAGCGCTCTACAGGCTTGACCGGCGCAAGCGTTTGTCACCCAAATTTTTGACCTCATCCGGGGTCTCTAAAGCTTTCAAAACTGAGTTCAAAGTTTCTGTACCCTGCTGCCAATATCGAAAATCTTCAATATCTTCCAATATACACTTGATCTGGCAATGAAACTTTACTGGCAGACTTACATGACCAAAATGAACCTCCAAGAAAGAAATCAGATCATTCTGAGCACATGCAAAAATTACCAAAAAATAGTAACTTTCCATAAATAGCAGCTCTGCACTAAAATAGCCCTTATTGAATATAAAAATAGAAATATTTTTGGGTGATGCAAGATTGCTCTTACACCTAGGATGCTCCTGCATCAAAACTAAAGATTGATTTGGAATCCCCGACAATGCAATTCATTTTCTTTCTTTAAGTAGAATATCCTTAAGCTCCTAAAGACATAGATTGTATGTGATTAAACTCTATCCATTAAAAGTGAAACCCACATGTGTTTTCCATTTGGTCAACCTCCTTATTTCCTTCATGAAGAGTATGCCTAATTTCATACTTGCTAAAATTGGTTAACATTTTTTTGCAATCTTCCATAAGATTAATCAATTCCTATGGGAATCCATCTTTCCCCTTCAAATGATCTACAATTAATTTTGAATTCCCTACCAAGAATCTGATCTTTCAAAAATTTAAATCTCTTAGGTATTTGATACCTTTCCAAGTAGCAATAGCTTATGCCCTGTTATTTGAACCAACTCCAAGCTTCTTGTTATAACCTCCAATAAAATATCCTCGACATTCTCTAATCACTCAGTTAGCTAACGAAGCCCCCAAATTTCCCTTTGGACACTCATAAAAATTACATTGAATCTACCCCTCTTTGGGAGAAATCTACTTGTTTATATTCTTACTCAATAGGTTTTCCCAGTTCATATTTAAGAGGTTTTGAGTAATCCCCCAATTCTATTTTATTCTCATCTCTTGAATATTTGGAATCAATTTCCCTTTCCCAAAGGAAGCAACATGAATATTTTCCTTTGTTCGTTGTTTTATAATTTGGAAGAGGACCAAGCTATTTCTTGTCTACTCCCTAAAAACTTTATTATTGTGTTCCTTCTAAATATTTTATACAAGAAAAGGGTGAAATTGGAGCCACAGGTTCCTAATTATTTGAAGACTAGAAGGGAAATTAAGTTCCATTGTATGATAAAGCCTTTAATGAAAGAAGGAATAACACAAGAAACTTGAAAAATAGATAACACCTTATGCTAAATGTTTTTGAATAAGGTAAAAATATGTTTTACATGGACCCGAAACCAGAGTTTAAACAAACATAAGATAGAGCATACAAGAAAACAAAATGAAACAACTGTTGGAAACCCACAGCAGTGAACAATAGTCTAACAGCTCAAAAGATGAAAACAAAAGTCTAATAGTCTAATAGCAAAACATCTACCAGCCCAAGAAAACTATTTATCTTTTATCATTTCTTCAGCCTTCTTCTGGAGATCTTCCATCTTCTAGATAGTATCCTGCATTTCCTTCAGCTCGGTAGATTTTTCTAGAACCTTTCTTTGGATGCGACCTCTAGTTCTCGTCCCCGGCCTTGTATTTCCAGTATCCTCATCAATAGTGATAGTGGTTTTTTCCAGCATATTCCTTTCCAGGTAATTATGCAACACCTTCAAATTCTTAACATGGTCACCTTCAGACCCTCATTGCTATGATTCAGGACACCTCTTATCATGCTATCATTGTTAATGATTTTAGTCTCTAAATATTTCATCTTATCTTTAACCTTCTTATTCATCTCAGTTGTACCATCATCCTTACAATCTTTATTTTTGACCTTATCCAAAACTTATTCTCCATTATACCCATTTTAGTATTCATGTTATTCATAGTTTTTTCCATATCCTGGATATGGATTTCCATTTCCTGCATTTCCTTCTTCCAGTCCCTATTCTCCTCCTGTTTCTCCACATTGTTCTTCTCCTTACTCGAAAAGTCTTCCCTCTAATGGGTTCTAGATTCCTCTTTATTATTTTTTTTCTCCAGCATGATCTCCTCATCCTTCCCATCCTCCCCTCTTAAAGAGGTCTCCTCTCCAGTTTCACTAGCCGAAGGAAAATACCAGCTTCCTTTCCTTCATTCTCTTGACCACCCTTGAAACCCTCTGAAAAATCATCATCATCTTTAGATTCCCCTGCTCAGGTTTTACCTTCCCCCATCTCAGTCATGGCATTATTCATTTTTCCCTCCTCAAGATCATTCTGAGGATAAAAAACCTCCTCCATAGAAAGAGTACCAACCTCTTCTTTCTCAGCATCCTCGATAATAATAGGGGTGTCTTTAGTTACATCTTCAGAAGAGATATCATAGGTTCCTTCCTCTTCCTCCTCTGCTTCCTCCTTATCTTCTTCTTCTTCGTCACTATTCTCCTCTTTTTCATCATTCCCCTCCTCAATCCATTCATTCCTTTCCTCTTCCTCTTTCTCATAACTTATCTCTTCCTCTTCAGTCTCCTTCTCATTATCTTCCACAATAAAACCCTTTCCTCTTGATTTGTCAGAGGTAGCAGGGAGTTTTTCTTTTTTAATCCTTCTCTTCTTACTTGTCTCGGGTTCCATCTCCTCCTCAATCTTCACCTTTCTTTTCTCCATGATTTTTTTAGGGATAGGGTCCAGAATGTTATCCCTAATGTGCTCAGATATAAGGAGAATCAACCCTTCATGCAACACAGGGTTTGAAGCCTTTTTTCTGTGACCAGTAATGCTGCTATTCAAAGAACTTAGCAGGTAATAAGGAAAAGATATTCTCCTTTTGTTCTTGAAGTGATTAGCAAAAACAAAATGGAAATTGTAAATTTTTGAATACCTCCCATCCAAGGTAAAGTATTCAATCATGGCCTTAAGAATTTTAGCCCATAATTTTTCAATATTGGATATGTCCACATAGTCCCCCTTCCCCTTGGTCATAAGGGCTTTCTCTTCCACAATTTTGGGAAAAATAGAAAAGGCATCAGTTCCTAGCTTATGATTACCTCTATGAAAGTGGGTTCCATCAACAGGTAAACCAGTAATTTCAGCTAGGCTAGAAATAGTAAGTTTGAAAAACTTTCTCCAAAGAAACACCTTACCATTGTTCTAGCCTTCCGCAAACAAAGCCGTAATCTTTTTGTTGTGGCCATGAAGCTTCTTCATAAATTGGGTGACCCCCCCCTTCTTCAGCTTCTTCCACACATCTCTATCCTGTCTCCATTTGTCGCAGTTAGAGGGTTCCTCCCTCTTCAGACCCCCTCCCATAATTTTCTGGTTTTTCATGCACTAGTTCGGGTTTTTTTAAGATTTCTTCACCTTACTTCTCCAATTCATGATGCTTTTTTGTTTATCAAGATTAACCCATTGATTGTGCATTATTGTCTGTAGAGTAAAATACCCATGCTTCAGCTTGCAAGCAAGCCTCCTCGGTAAATGATTAGTCCTTTTCACCATTAATTTAAGTGATGCTTCCTTCATTGTGATTAATTTTGTCATATTTGATTAGACTGGAAATCTCACTCTTAAGATTCACTTCCCCTCTCCATTTTTTGATGACGTCAAATAAAGTACCATCATTTGCCAACCTGTATGTCAGTTTATTGCCTTCATGATAAACATGAGTGACATGGCAATCTTCAAAGGAATTCAATAAAATATTTATTTTATTGATAATGTGCTCTATCATCCAAGAACTGACAGAGTTCCCTTTTATGGCATTTATTATATTTAAAGAGTCCCCTTCCAGCCATAATTTTGTGCATCCCATATCTTTCACCATCATTACCAAATACAGAGTAGCTTGTGCCTTCACCACGTGGCTAGTTTGAGTTCCTAGCGGGATAGCAATCGCTCCTAAGCAATTTCTATCATTATCTCTTATTAACCCTCCACCTCCAGCCCTTCCAGGATTTCCCTTCACCGAGCCATCAAAATTCCCTTTAACCCAGCCATTAGGAGGTACTGTCCACTTAAAATTATCTCTAAGATTCTGATTCTGACCCTTCTTTAATCTCTCCCACGAGATCATATTGTCTTTCTCTAGTTGAGGGTCCTAGAGGCTACTATCTTTCCTTCCCATGCATCTGAAACTTTCCATAATACTTCTAGATACAAAATGAGCAACTACTGAGGGAGGGGCCTTTTTCTCTCTAAATATTCTATTATTCCTCTCCTTCTAGATGAGCTAGGAAAAGTGGGGAAAGATAAGTTTCTGTTAGGATTAACAAGGCAGAAATAACAATTATGTGCAAATATAACTAATATCAGAAAATAATAAACCACCCAGAATAGAACATAAGACACACAGATTTAACGTGGTTCACCCAATCCCTGGGCTACGTCCACCAACAATGAGTCCAATATTATTATTATCCAGTGATTACAACCTAATTACAATCTGTAATCCCTCACAGCCCAATTCTGCCGCAAGTACTAAAATCGGGAGAAAAAGTGTACAGTACTTTCCTGGATAGTACTTTCCTGATTAGACACCACAAGCTAACAATCTCCCACTTGGTGACTGATCAGTATCCACACTATACTAAAAAACCTCCCACTTGGAGACTGATCCTGTAGCAATACCGCTACCCACATGAGGCCCCCACTGAATTGAACCACCTTGGACTCAGCTGTTCCTTTATTTTGTTTAGTCTAGAAGACCAACTGAAGCTGAACATGAGTTCAACTTCTCCCTTGTTACTACCTTTGTAAACATATCTGCTAGATTATCATCAGTATGAATCTTTTCCAGCCTTAACTGTCCATCATCCAAAACTGATCGAATGAAATGGTACCGCAACTGTATGTGTTTTGTCTTTGAGTGCAAAGCAGAATTCTTTGAAAGATGAATGGCACTTTGGCTATCTGTATGTAGAAAATTATCCTTTTGTGGATGTCCCAATTCTTCCATGAAGAATTGAAGCCATATCATCTCCTTGGCTGCCTCTGTGGTAGCAACATACTCTGCCTCTGTAGTGGATAAAGCAACCACCTTTTGTAGTTGAAAAATCCAACTCACTGCTGTCCCACCAACAGTAAATATATAACCTGTAGTACTTCACCTGATATCTATATCTCTTGCCAAATCTGAGTCAACATAGCCTTGTACAGTAGTAGTAGAACCCCCAAAGAGTAAACACTTACTGGATGTGCCTCTCATATATCTGAGAATCCATTTGACTGCATTCCAATGTTCAATACCAGGGTTACTCATATAACGGCTAACGACTCCCACTGTGTGTGCAATATCTGGCCTAGTACATACCATAGCATACATTAAGCTCCCTACAGCTAAAGCATAAGGTACCTTAGACATTTTAGTCTCTTCTTCTGGTGTCTTGGGACACATATCCTTAGTCAATTTCAAATGACCAGGCAAAGGTGTGCTGACAGCTTTGGCATTTTCCATAGAGAAACGTTGCAACACCTTCTCAATATAATCAGCCTGAGATAGAGACAATTTCCTATTTTTCCTATCTCTACAAATTTTCATACCAAGGATTTGTTTTGCTGCCCCCAAATCCTTCATAGCAAAAGATTTTGCTAATTGTTGTTTCAACCCCTTAATGTGATCCATGTTAGACCTAGCTACAAGCATATCATCAACATATAAACATAAAATAATGTAGCTGTCATCATCCAACCTCTTAAAATAAACACAATGGTCAGAATGACACCGACTATATCCATTCTCATTCATAAAAGTGTCAAATTTAATATACCATTGCCGAGGTGCTTGCTTCAAGCCATATAAACTTTTCTGCAATCTGCACACCAAATTCTCCTTACCCTTGACCTCAAATCCTTGTGGCTGAACCATATATATTTCTTCATCCAAATCACCATAAAAAAAAGCTGTTTTAACATCAAGCTGCTCTAAATGCAAATCTTCAGTCGCCACGATACTTAAAACAGTACGAATAGAAGTCATTTTAACAACTGGAAAAAATATCTCATCAAAATCAATACCATGTTTCTGTGCAAATCCTTTTACGACTAATCTGGCTTTAAATCTTTTCGTACCTCCATCCTCTTCTTTTATCCTGTAAACCCATTTATTTTGTAAAGCCCTTTTACCTGCAGGTAACTTACATAAATCCCATGTCTGATTTTTCAGCAAAGAGTCCATTTCATCTGTCATTGCAGACTCCCACTGAAGCTTTGTATCCACCTGCACAACTTCATTATAACATTCAGGTTCACCAGCATCTGTTAACAGAATAGAATACAAAGATGGAGAAAATCTTTTTGGAGGTCTACTTAGCCTTGTTGACCGTCTAACACTCACTGGGGTGTGTGGTATTTGTTGTTGCTGTTGTTGCGGAGCATAAGGAACTACTGGAACATGAACTTGTGGAGTATCATCCAGTACTACATAGTCATTTTCTTTCTTCTCTTGCTGCAGCAACAGATCTTTGTACAATACTTTCTCATTGAATATGACATCCCTGCTTCTTACAATTTTATGATTTTTAAAATCCCAAAGCCTATAACCAAATTCATCAATGCCATATCCAAAAAATACACATTTCTTTGACTTAGCTTCCAGCTTGGTTCTATTTTCAGAATCTATAAGTGCAAAAGCTTCACAACCAAAGGTTTTGAGAAAAGAATAACTCACCTTCTTACCACTCCATGCTTCCTCTGGAATACCACAGTCCAAAGGAGTAGAGGGGCCTCTATTGATTAAATAAATAGCAGTGTTCACTGCCTCTGCCCACATATTTTTGGGCAGCCTAGCATGCAACCTCATACTCCTTGCATGCTCCATTATTGTCCTGTTCATGCGTTCAGCCACTCCATTTTCTTGTGGAGTCCTTGGTACAGTTTTCTGCCTATGAATACCATTAGAGGAACAATATTCTTCAAATTTTGTGCTGCAATACTCACCACCATTATCAGATCTGAGACATTTTAACTTTTTACCAGTCTCATTCTCAACCAAGCATTTCCATTTCTTAAAAGTTTGAAATACATCAGATTTTTATCTAAGGAAATAAATCCATAATTTTCTTGTTGCATCATCTATAAATGTAACATAATACAGAGAGCCACCAAGGGAAGATACCTGAGCTGGTCCCCATACATCTGTATGCACAAGCTCTAATCTCTCATTTTTCTTTTCCTTCCCACTCTTCACAAAATTAACTCTCTTTTGTTTTCCATAAACACAACTTTCACAGAAATCCATATTGACACATTTCAGACCAGGTAAAACTTTCTTTGAATGAAGTAATTTCATACCTTTTTCACTCATGTGCCCGAGTCTGTTGTGCCACAGTGTTGTGTCAGAATCTACAGCAACAGTTTGATGTTCTTCCTGCTCAACTGCAGCCACTGTTCCTGAACATTCATTATCTTCTGAAACAATTAAAGTAGAAGGAACAATATGACCTGTACAAAGATATAAGGTGCCTACTTTCACACCTTTTGCTACTACTAAGGAACCTTTTGAAACCTTCCAATTTTTATCATTAAAAGTAGCTGTGCAACCCTCATCACCCAGTTGCCCTGCTGAAATTAAATTCCTACTCAGCCTTGGAACATGTCTTACCTCTTGTAGTAGCCAATGATTCCCATTCTGCAACTTAATCTTAATTTTTCCCTTTCCAACAATCTGACAGGGTTCATTATCTCCCAAATAAACTAGCCCAAAATCCCCTTGGACATAATCAACAAAATAACTTCTATGGGGTGTAGCATGAAATGAAGCCCCAGAATCTAAAACCCATGAATCATCAATACTTTCTAAGGACAAGAGCAAAACATCCTCCTCAGATTTGTTACTTACCACATTTGCCTCCTTGTTTCCATCATTTTTGTCTCCTTGATCTTTCTTCCGAGACCAACAATCTTTCTTCTTATGACCTGGTTTTCCATAGTACCAGCAATCATTTGGCCCTTTAGATTCAGACCTCTTTCCCTTTGATTTTCCTCTTGATTTCCCACGATTTCCAAAGTTGTTTCCTCTATCTCTTGTTCTGCCTCTGCTTTCTGTGTTCAATACACTACCCGATGTGGATGCCCCTAAGCTTTTCCTACAAATTTCCTCACTCAATATAACACCAATAAAATAATCATACTTTAGGGTATTAGAACCAAAAACTGAATTACTAACAGCCATTACCAAGCCATTCCAGCTTTCTGGCAAAGAACACAAAATCAAGAGAGCCCTAACCTCTTCATCAAAAGTAATTTTAACCGAGGTTAATTGACTTGTAACTGTAATTAAACTCATTCAAATGATCAGTAATTGATCCACCTTCTACCATTTTCATATTAAATAAACGCTTCATAAGAAATACTTTGTTTGAAGCTGAAGGCTTTTCATACAACTTCGCTAGGGTTTCCATCAGATCTTTAGCTGTCTTTTCTTCAGTAATATTGAATGCCACCGATTGTGCCAGGCATAGACGAATACTCCCCAGTGCCTTCCTATCCAAAATATCCCAATCCTCCCGAGACATTGATTGCTCTTTCTTGGCTACTCCCTCTAATGGCCGCCATAGATCCTTCTGATAGAGATAATCCTCCATTTGCATCTTCCATAACTGGAAGTTCTGCCCATTAAACTTATCAACCTTCAGCCTACCCTCGTCTGCCATTTCTCCCACTTAACTGAGAGACTCTCCCACTAACTCGTGAGACCTGATTCAGAGAATAGATGAAAGAAGGAATGAAATAACCTTGCTCTGATACCACTTGTTAGGATTAACAAGGCAGAAATAACAATTATGTGCAAATATAACTAATATCAGAAAATAATAAACCACCCAGAATAGAACACAAGACACACAGATTTAACGTGGTTCACCCAATCCCTGGGCTACGTCCACCAATAGCGAGTCCAATATTATTATTATCCAGTGATTACAACCTGATTACAATCTGTAATCCCTCACAGCCCAATTCTGCCGCAAGTACTAAAATCATACATCATGAAAATCCCTAACCCTAAGCCATATTATACAATATTTTTCCTCTTTAGGGTTAGAATGAGTTATAAGTAGTCGACCCAAATAACCGAAAAGTAGTCGGCCTCAAAAAAAATTTTCCTCAGGGGCTGCGCCCCCGAACCCCTGCTCTTGGGGGCTACCGCCCCCAAACCCCCGCTTGAGGCCCGGCCCAGCCCCAAACCTCGGTGAGGTCGGGAGGAAAAGTGTACAGTACTTTCCTGATTAGTCACCACAAGCTAACAATTTCCATATTATCCCAGCATTCTAATCATGGAAAGGGCTCTGCAACTATTGAAAGAACTCCTGGATAGAGTTAGGTTTCACCCATATGAATTCAAGGGAGGACATGATAGTGTCCCACACCTCCCTAGAATAAGAACAATGTATCATTAGGTGATTGTAGTCCTCAGCATCATGACAACACAGGGCACACCTATTAGGCATTTGGAATCCTCTTCTCAAGAGATTATCTTGTGTGAGAATTTTATTATGAACAAGCAACCAGAAGAACATGTTAATTTTAGGTGTAAGGTCCTTATTCCATACCTGCGCCCACAGAGGCTGAACCTTATGCTAAATGTTAGTAACATAAGGGAAACGGACAAAAATTTGGTCGTATTCCTCACCATTGGCAAGACATAAAACACACCTATTCACAAACATTAAGCCTCTTTTGGTAATATTGTCAATAGTGAGTATATTTCAATGGGTCGTAGCCCACCAAAAATAGCTGATTTTTGGGATGAGTTTCATAATCTGGATATTTCTTTACAATTGGCTAGAATTATCATAGTTCTCCATGGCCCAGTAAGATATTTTGATAGAGAAGGATTCTAAGGGATTGTGTTTCAAAATTCACTTATCATGGTTTTTTTTAGCAAAATAAGGAGCAATCAGGCAGAAAATCTTTTAGGTTGTTGATCTCATTCTCAAGTTAGTTTGAGACTTGTGGTGTAGAATCCTTAATTTCCTTTATCTATTCTTTGAAGTCTATCTAATTATTTATGTTTCTAGGTGCCACATTATATAAATGGTCACATAATATCTATTCTTCTTTCTTAAAAAGTTTTTTTATAGTATTGAAATAATTCATAATTTAACTCAAGGGCATCTCCTTATTCCATGTATCTTCTAAAAATATTAAATTTCTTCTATTCTCAACTTAAAGATCTTGAACTTAAAGACATGTTACCAAGATTTAGTGCACTTCTTAATTACATCGACCCTACATTTATAGACACTCTTAATCTTACTCTCTCTTCTCACCTTTTAAGCTTACTCATTTATTTTTTAACCCCTTGATCTAAACCCAAATATTATTTTGAAGGCTTCTATAAAATATGTTTTTCATCATATTTGACCTACAACTATTTGATTATTCTTTCTTATATGCTATAATTTTTCTATTGTTGCATAATCGATTAACCAAATTCCACTCTTTTCATGTCATCTTATGCTACTACTTAATGTTTAAATAATTGCTCACATCTACAATATCTTGAATGATTGGAGAAGAATAGACTAAATCTTATCTACATGTTTAAAGATATATTGGTTTATTTCATGATCATGCAATTGGTCCAAAGTTCTATTATTGTTTTTAATTTGTTTGTATATTATGGGCTTGTAATTAGGCTCTTGGAGTTTACAATAGGCTTATAATTTTACATTCACATTTTGATGCTCATGTGGAACCCTAGTCAGATATTTATAATGATATTATGGATATTCTAGTGTTTTTTGCAATTATAAGCTTGATTTAATAAATCTAGCACATTTGATGAATATCTTAGTGTGATTTCATTCTCCTTCAATGCATCTAACTTTTGATATTGCACATTTGACTTTTTATCCCAAACCCTTGATCTACAATCTAACATGTTTCACTTTGGGTTTTAATTTTGGAACACAACATTTTATGATTTTGCATAATTGATCCCTATTCTATACACTAATTTTTTTTCAATGCATTTGAATTATTTTTTTGTGCATCTATTTTTAGTTAGGGTTTAATGTTTTTTTTGTACTTTTGATTTTTTTGGTGTATTTTACAAATGTTTCTACATAGTTGACTCTTATTGTGGTGCTATTGAGCTTTATTTATGTGCTTTTTATTGTCTATGATTTTTAGGTCATGTACTTTCTCTGTAGAATTTAAGCCTAGGTACTTGTGCCCTTGGTCACCATAGTAGCATTTTTAAGCCTTACTTTTACACATTTCAAGGATATATCTATATTTTTAGATTTTTTTTTCTATGCAATTGATCCAGGAAGTTTGATTTTTAGTTTTGGTTTGATTTTATATCTTATTGTGGTGCTATTGAGCTTTATTTCTGTGCTTTTTATTGTCTATGATTTTTAGGTCATGTACTTTCTCTATAGAATTTAAGCCTAGGTACTTGTGCCCTTGGTCACCATAGTAGCATTTTTAAGCCTTACTTTTACACATTTCAAGGATATATCTATATTTTTAGATTTTTTTTTCTATGCAATTGATCTAGGAAGTTTGATTTTATTCAACCCTTTTTTAGTAACCAAGTCATGCATCTTGTTTTTAAATAAGGAAAAATAGGTTTTGAAGAGACCCGAAACCATTTACAAGAGAATTACTCCAAGATAAGAATTAAATCATGGAAATAGCTAAACTAGACTAAGAGTCTACAAAAAAGAAAGCTAGCAGAAGAAAGGAAATAACCAAAAACCAACATAGAGAAAAAGGCCAAAAAAACCTTACAAAAATACTCAACAGGACCAATCCAAAAAGTAGATTTAGGTCATATTCTTCAGTAGCTCAACAACCTTCAACTCTAGTTGATTCATATTATCATCAACCTTGTTTATCTCCTCAATTTCCCGTGGAGGATTAACCAACTTCTTCTTTGTATTTTCCCTAGAATGTTTGGTAGAGTCAGTAGAAGTCTCTTGTCAAGTATCCTTTTCAGATTCCATCTCAATAATGGTTTTTTCTTGGTTCATGTGCTCTAATTTTTCCACTAGAGATCTCATATTCTCAGCCGAAGACTTTAAAACCTTATGACTTTGTCCCATAATACTTTTTAGAGTGGACCCTATTTTTTTCATTTTAGTATCCATCACACAAAATTTAGAATCATAATCCTTTTTTATATTCTCCATATTCTTTATAGTCTGAGAGATTCAATTAGTGAGAAAATTATTCTCCTCTTCCATCCAAAGCTCCTTTGAAACAAAGACCTTAGTAGTCTCCTTAATCAACCCGGTGGAATCAAGCACATCCAACCTTATCGACAGAGACCTTTACATAAGATTAAGACCTTTTATCTCATGAAAGGCCCACTTAATCAATCAGTAGAAGTCCATAGAACCTTCTCTAGCCATATCTAAAACTTCAATATGGATTGTCTTTCCCAGTTCAAAGTCAAAATCATTGAAATCCTTGCCAGTATTGGTCTCCTCCTAACTAGAAGAGTGCCCAAACAGAGAAGAGGAATTCAAACTATTCTGGTTTTCAAGCATAGAGGGGGTCTCAATAGAAACATCTTTACCTTTACCATAGGAAAGATTGGGCCCATAAAATCTCTTATCAACCTTAAATAGTTTTCTCTTCTCATCAACATCTTTAGGGAACTTTTTAACCACCGTATTTGATAGCTTTGTATCTCTATAGAAATTCATTCCCTCCATTTGAAGGCTTGAAATATTAGAAATAACACCCACATCCACATTAACCAACCTCCCAAAGAGATTTATTTTGTCTTTCTTCCAATATTTTGTAAAGGTTTTAGTAACAAAAGGATTCCACCCATGCAACCTTTCCAAATACTCATTACATCCCCTCTATGTAAGATGTGCCAAATTGTATAATTTCCCTTCCATTGATCATAGGTAATTGGTTCCTCTTTTTTCTATCACCGCCAACTTTTCTATCAAATAGGTTTTTCAATCTATGATGAGGGATAAACAAAATATATCATAAGAAAACCCAAATAAGGCTCCACAACACCCAAAAAGTGTGTGACCCATTTCTGACATCAAGCGCCAACTAAATGATCAGAAACTTTCCATAACTCCCCATAATGACCCTGTCATTTCACATAACCATTGCAAAAAGTGGAAACATTACAAAACTTACCATAGACTCTATTGTGATTTTAGGGCCTTAACCTCACTTGGAATGCCCACCTCACTGATCCAAGTTAGCTTAGAAGTATCTTTGACCCCCAAATTGGCTAAACAGTCAACAAAAATGCTCACTTGACGATATGCATGGGAAATGAAACAATTTTTTAAGGTTTGAATAATTTTAATTAAGAAATTAATGAGATTCTCAATATTCCATGAGGCCTCATTCTCTCCTTTTAGACATTTGATTATGTTATTAGAATCTCCCTCTATCCAAACTATTATGCAATTAAGATGCCTAGGAAAGTCCAAGATTTAGTAAATTCCCATGGCCTCCACGATGTGGTTAGTCTGGCTTCCCAAGGGCAGTGACATTGCTACAAGACATCTTCCATTATCATCTCTAATCACTCATCCACACCCATCTAGGCCCTAATTTCTTGTAGCCTCCCCAACAAAATTAATCTTCACTTAGCCACTAGGATGCAAAAGCCACACCAACCTTCCCTAGACTTTTTGATCTGACCTAAAGATTCAAATATATCAACTTTAAGATGCCTCTCCTTAGAGACACTCATATCAACATCCAAGTCATGCATCTTGTTTCTCATATGTCCAAGTCTGAATTTTGGCATATCTAACATATTTGCAATTGTATCTTTCATTGGTAGAAGATCTTTTTATTCAAGCATTGCTTCTTTAATTTCTAATTTTTTTCACATTTTTTTTCCTAAATGTTAATGAACTTAATTTTTTTCTTTTCGGTGCACTTACACATACTTTTTATAATTAGGTTTTTGTAGAAATATCATCTCACCTTTCATTCCCATGCAAACTTAGGTGCAAGAGAAACACACAAAATCTATTTTTATTATAATAGGAGAGCTACCGGAGGATTCTACCCATAGGGCTTCAACCTCAATCACATTTCCAGATTGGTTATATAAAAAGGAAGTTGAAAGTTGCACCCCAATAAGTGTCCATCATTATTTCAATCCATATAGAAAGACCCTTGGTCAACTTAGACTTATTTGGTGGGGAGTAGGAGTAGGCCTCTTTGATCACATGCTATTATAGATGGAATTTCTATTTACAATAGTCCTCCATTATGAACATTTTTTGTATAATCCCAGGAGCCTTTAATTATTGCTAAGTATGGTGTAGGAGATACAAATTGTATCAAAAAGATACTAAAATTGTACTTCCTGGAGTGGGTCCATAGAAATCCTTACACTTTGGATTTAGCCTCATATAGGAGAAAGTTCAGCGAAATATCTTTTAGGACTAGATATCTACCTATCTCTTCTTGAAAGAAAGTTTTTAAATAATTATTGACTAGGTATTATCACATTCTTTATGGGTCTACATTGATTATATACTTCCACTTCACTAATCAACTTGTGCTTGCTTAAGAGTTTTTTTTAGTGTGTTATACCAATGAGGTCACTATTATTTTGATCATTTCCATATCTGTCAAGTTAAGAATTAAAAATACCACTATATTTTCAAGAGTTTGATTTGTCTTCTTGCCTAATTTTTACTCAAATAGATTATATTTTAGGAAAAACATCCTAATTTCAAGAAAAAATGGCCACATTGCAGTGAAATTATATAATTGATTACTGTTAGTGTATTTATTTTATTTATCTACACATTCATAGTTAAGCCTACTTAGTTGTCCATGTATATTTGATACTTGTTCATACAAGTCATCATTTAGGAGCTGATTAGAGAGGTTTCAATTCTATTTTGTCACCTCAAGCTAGTTTAGTGAGCGACAAGTCACCACCACTCATTGGGTATTGGGTTTGACTTCTAATTTGACCCAATCACTCTTCCTATATGTACATTACTTCTCTAGGTTATTGTTCTAGTCAAATTTTCTATCATTTGTGTTATTATTCTTGTTTTGTATCTCTTAACTTGATTCTAGAAATTTACATGGTATTAGAGCATATTAAAGATACTTTGAAGCCTATATCTTACAACTTCTTATCTTGGGAGGTTATGTGTGTGTGTGTGTGTGTTTTGTGGTTCTCAATCCACCAGTTCCTACTCACGTTGCTCATTACATCCTCAACCCCTACTCATGGCTATCAAGACCCCCACATGCTCTATTTTAGGGATTTTAGCCCCATCACAATACTCAATACTCTCCCAGTTCTTACCTCATCCCCATCACTGAAGGTCTAAGCCACCTATGATGTCTCCTTGCACCATGTGGTCAACTACATTATGCCCCACAACCATTTGTAGCATGCCCTGTGGCCACCTACTATGCATTAACTAGCACACATGTCCTTTGTGCCTCGACCCCTGTGGGCTCTACGGGTGTGAAAATTTTGAAAAAGGTCGCAACAAGTCTCACATTTAGAATCACAATTTTGGTTACTATTCATCTCTAAAAAGTTCCTTTTTTGATGACATAATAAACTAGTAGGGAGTGATGTCATGGAAGAGGGGGCCAATTTTTTTAGAATTTAGCCCCTGGTCATATAAGATTTAAGCCCCTTTTTCTTTCCAACTCAAGGGTTCTTAAATTTCCCCATTTTTATTTTGCAATTTTTTTTCTAGTGAAGTTGGAAACATTTTATTTCTAAAGGAGGATTAATTTTGTAACAAGGCAAAAATTATTTTTCTCATAACTTTTTCTTAGAAACTTCAAATTTGAGAATTATTTTTTGTAAAAGTGCATATTTTTTTATATCATAAATACAAAGGGTACACTCACACACTCGCATTATAAAGTGGAGTTTTTAGTGTTTTTTTTCCTTTGGTTATAAAGCACTCCTATAGAGTTCCACAACAAAGGGGAACAAAAAGATAATCAAGGGGGGTATTGTGTGTAATCTATTTTCAACTCTTCCTCAAGAAGTGATTTTTTGTTTTGTGTTATTCCTTCACTTCACAATTTCTACATTTTTAAAGCTTTTCATTTATGCATTCTCCAAAGCAACAATCTAAGTATAGCAACGTGGATTCTAATAAAAATATATAACTACTAACACCTTTCAATTATCATGATTGGAATTTTAAAGTAATTCATGTACTTACGAATAAAGGCTTATTTAGAAAAATAATGAGAATAGAAAGATAACCTAATGTAGCTAAGGATAAATTTATTTTTTTTCAATAAGTGTGACCAAGCATTTAGTTTATTGTGTATAAATCTATCTCTTGAATTAGTATTTCATGTTGAGAACTTGAAAACACCAAGCAAAGTTTGGGAAACTCTAAAAAAACTATTTGCGACAATTGATGAACTTAGAATTCATGAGTTGGAAAATAAACTGTTAGGTATAATTCCTACAAGTTTTACATCTTTATAGGATTTTTTCACTAAATTTAAATCTCTAAAGTTGTAATTAAAAGTTTTTGGAATTGACAAGATATAGGATCAATCAATCCTTTATGTACTTTCTAAACTAGGATCTGAACTTTCTATCTTTGTCTCTACTTTATATTTTACTATAAGATAGCTTGGTAGCTCATGGAAAATTCCCACACTAGATAAATTAATTTTGATCTTTCAAGGGAGTAATAAAAGTCAATTCAAATGGGTTCTTTGAAATATACTAAGCCACAAGCTCTAATTCTAGCAAATGAAAAGCAACAAAATGCTAAGGGAAAGAAGAACCCTAAAAAGGACAAGGAAGGTAAGAAAGAAAATCAAATTGACAACATTGAAAAGGATAACTTACCTCAACAAAGTAAATTTTAACTATTGATAGAGTTAAATGTTCCTTTTATAAGAAAACTAGTCATGGAGAACATCAGTGCATGAAAAAGAAAATTGAGCACCTCACTTTCCTACTCAAAAAGAATAATATTGGGGTAAATGATTCTATGAGAGAATATTTTTCAAATTAAGAAAATACTAATGGCAAAGAGAAATTGAAAGGCAAGGCTTTAGTTTATATATCATCATCATAATCTTTATTTTCATGGATTATAGATTCTAGTGCTACACACCATATGGGTTCTCAAAATATTGAGTTTTCATCCTTAGAAGAAATCTATATGCCTTCAATCACCCTAGGGGATGATACTCCAACATTGTTCAAAGGGAGAGGGTGAACAGTCTCACAATAGGTAATGATAATCATGCCATTGTCTCTCTTAGGAATAATGTATTCATAATAAGGATTACTTTTCCCATCATGAAATGTATTTATATTGTCAATCCAGGGATGTATAATTGAAATGGGACAACACGGTTTGTGCACTAAGCCCCTCAAAAGTCATACTACCTATGCTACAGGAAGATAAAGTGCATGAAAAAAACCTATGCTATTGCTGCAGGAAAGTAAGCACACTTAACTACTTAATGAAATTACTGTTGAAAGATTGTAAACTTAACCTAAGCCCGCTTAGCAACTCAAAGCATTCACCATGTCTATCTCTACAAGTGCTCCAAGCACATTCACAATAATAATGCTGCAGGAGTAAAATAGTAACTTCTACTTGAAAACACGGGAAATACAAAAAGTAATTCTACTCTATTATAATCCACTCGACCTCCCAAGTGGGCCCCCTTGGTTGGCTTTTGCTACCTACTAACACATGATATACTTCAAAATCACTCTTTCATTATATTCTCATAAACTAATTACATAGTAATAGGACAATACATGAAAAATAGAAAGAGTGCTCTGCTATGCTAAACACAATAATCGTATATATTTTCTCATTACACAACTAAATGAATCAAATCCCTTTATATAGAGGATTAACACTTATTGAAAGAATGAAAGTAAGTTCTGACTAAGTCTCACCATAGAAGAAGGAATCATAACAACCCATGACAGAATAAAATAAAGTTTGGATAATTAATTCAACATAATAATGAGCACTGAGGAAATATAGTAGAGTTATTTCCTATATTCTCTGGAATGGTGGCTCCTCCACAGTAGCGGCATGATCCTCAGTGCTATGATGGCACCCTTAGTCATAGCTGGAACTTCAACATTTCTTCTTTAATGCAATCGATTCCCTCTCCAGTTGTTCCTTGTTTCCTTGGTAGGTTAGTAGCATGCGGATATGTATACAAGTCAACTAGTCAATTATTTTCCAAATATTAGAACGTAGATTCAAGTAGCTATATGAAGTACTTCAATATATATAATGTTCAACAAAACATGTCATATCTATCTACCCATAATGTTCATGGTTCTAACTGTACTTATCACAAGTTCAAATAGTTATAGGTCCATGAATGTCTTGGAAATGTTTTAACAAAACATAAAGATTATCATAAAATAGAGACAATAAATTGTCTCATCATCTGCCCCCCAACAAGCATAATGCTTGTCCTCAAGCATTACACTTTCTGGCTATAGATCTGAAATCACCAACACTTGTCTTTCCATTCTTTCCGCTCTTAAAAGTATAATAGAATCCTCTTGTCCTCTCCTAGTAATCCATATGATGTTCCTCCTACAGATGGTCTAGTCTGGTAGCTTTGATATCATACAGTGGCCATAAGAGCATTGGTGGTTAGAAAGATAGGGGAATCCATAGTTCTCTTCTAATCTACCATCCTAGCTACATGTACCTTTATTTTCACAACATCTGTAGTCTTCTTTTTGAGGGTCCTTTTTGGCCTTTCTACCATAGGATTCAACCTTTTTATTTTACTTTTTGGAACTGTAGGGTTTTGAACTTCATTCTCAAGATCAAGGGTTTCTTCTCCAATTTTCCTTTTTCCTTCCCTTGTGGAAGAGGTAGGGACATTACTTTTTGAAACAGGTGAATGCATATTTTCTTAGAGTATTTACGATTATTTTTCTTGTGTAGTTGTTTCCACGGTGGGATCAAAAGGTTCTGCATCATTTTCAAGGGGTTGCTCAGCAGGGTCAACCTAAGGTTGCAATGTTTTATGCTGGACAAATTCTAACCATGCTAAGGGAGAGACATCCCTAAGGGATTTTTTGACTAGAAGCTTAATTAGGGCATGGTGGGTGATAGGATTTGTATTTCCTTTTTGAGTCTCCTCAGCGCTAATACTCAGCATATTATACAAGAAATTAGGAACATTTACTTGGAGACTATGCCTTATACAGCTAAGTAGTTGAAATTGATATGCATGCAAATTTGAAAATCTTCCCTCACATGTTAGGTACCTGATAATATGCATTGCTAGCTCATTGTATGGTAGAGGAAGAGACATTTATTTATACCCTTGCTTGCTAATCTCCAGAGGAGGATCACTTGGAAGGGAAAAATAGGCTCGTGATGACCTGGTGTCATGTTCATTGGGGTAATGTTCCCCAATTGATGGTAACCCAGTTACCTCTGCTATTCTCTCTTCTTTCATGACAACTGTTAAACCCCATATAGTCACCTACACTTCCTCAAAAGTATCCATAAACTCAGCTACCACCTCTTCATTAAAATCTCATAATTGCAGGAAATAACCCAACCATCTACATGCATTAAACTACCTTACTGCTTTAATGTCTACAAGAAAAAGGCCATGATGTATTGGCTCACATTTCTACAAGTGTTTGCCCATTTGTTTCCAAATATTTTGCTTCCAAAATTCTTCTCATCATAGCTTGTTAATCTTTCAAATCCCTCTTTTTCTACAAATACCTTATTCCTTTCTTGAATTTCAAATGCTCTTCTTGAAAATACAGACTTTTCTCATTCAATTGCTCTCTTGTTTTTAGCACAAATCAATAATAATGACGTGTTAACAGAGGAAATTATAAATTTAATTGCGAGTTGCCATACAATTTAATTATAATCTTTTTAGGTCACATCAGCTTCAGAAAATAGGGAAATATTCAGAATTTAAAGTACGACAAATGTGTGACAATAAAGGAACTTAATGAAACAAGGCCTAAGTACATCTTTGAAATGAAAAGGAAGTGACAAGGATAGCTTAGAAATGTCATTAGAACTTAATACACTTCCCCTACCTATTGGAAACAATTGTCTGAAGAAAATTGCTACTCAAATTATGTATTGTCTTTGATGTCACACAATGTCATAGTCCGCAGCAATTAGTACCTACCGAGCTCAGTCGGTCTGCCTGGCAGTAAAATTAGTGTTTACCGAGTTCACTCGGTTATCAAAGAAAATCAGCATTCACCGAGTTCACTCGGTTATCATAGAAAATCAGTGTTTACTAAGTTCACTCGGTTGTCAAAGAAAAGTTAGCATCTACCGAGTTCAGTCGGTTATCGAAGAAAAAGGATTATCAGTGTTTACCGAGTTCCCTTGATCTCTGAAAGATTGTAGAAAATTATGGTCACCGAGCACTATCGGCCCTTGAAGGATCTTTGCAAATAAAGTTTGCTTATATCAGCCAACTGTTATACTAAGTAATGTCGATTTGACAAATCTAAAATCATATAAATAAAAGGTCAAATGTGAAAAATAAGAGAGAGATATGGAAGAAGATATATAGAAGAAAGACAAGAAAGGTGTCTACAAAATTGTGAAGGATGACCAGATATCCTTGAGGAGTAGCAGAGATATATTCAATCAGGAAGGATCACACTTATACAGAACAGAGATCTCTAATCAGCAAGGCAATTGCATTATTATATAGGTCATTTTCATTGTTACCTTTTTATCATTGTAACAGTGAATTCTAAATCTCTTAACCGAGTTGGTTTAACAACCATATTGTAAATCCTCTAACAAGGTGACAATTTCATTGAATTGTTTTCAAGACCTTTTACCAGGCCACTCCTAGCAAGGTGATTAAATCCTCTAACAAGGTCACACCTAACAGTGTGTTTTGTAACCTTTTACCGGGTTGGCTTCTAACCGAGCATCACTTCAGAAAAGTGAAAATCAGTATCTAGATACATTGGTGGTTTTTCCCATATTGGGTTTCCACGTTAAATTCTGTGTCTATTGTGTTCTTAATAGTTATCTTAATCATATACAAGTGGTGATGAATATCTAAAAGATAATTTTACTAATACTTTCTGCATCTACCAAGTTACTGCAATCTATTTACCGAGTGTTAAACAGATAATATTCATTAAGATATCCTAAGGGATCTGGAAAGAAATAATTGTGAAGTGTTTTATGGTTGACTGATTCACCCCCCCCTCTCAGTCACTTCATCCATATTCCATCAATTGGTATCAGAGCTTTTGGTGCTTGCAGGAAGGGTTTCAAGGACCTAAGCTAAAGATCAGGATGTCTTACAAGAGAGAAATTCCAAAGCTCAATAGAGATAAATTTTCAGCATGGCAAGGTCTCATGAGACTTCATCTGGCTTCCATTGGTGATTCAGGATGCAAATACATTGATGAAGAATACACAGTTTCTACTGGCACATTAATTGTTGAAGACATTGTAAAGAAAAAGAGTCATAACACCATGATGATAGACATTGCATCATCTCTCAGCTATGAAGAATTTGATGATATTAAAGAATGCACTACTGCATATGAAATGTGGATCACACTGAAGAAAATATATGGTGGTGATGCAAATGTGAAAAGAGCCAAAGCAGAAAGCCTAAGAGGACAGTTTGACAAGATGAATATGAAAGAAGATGAAAACATTGCAAAATATGTTGAAAGGATCAAAGCAAGTGTTAGTGCAATTAGAGCTTCTGGAGGAACAATCTCTGATGAAACTGTTATAAGCAAGGTACTCAGAACATTACTCCCTATCTATGCAATAAGAGTATCAGCTATTCAAGAAAGAAGATGTGAAACAAACCACAATATAACTTTGGATGCTTTAGTTGGAAGATTGACAGCCTTTGAATTAGACAACTATGACAACTATGTTCCAAATTCCAAAAATATTGAGTTAGCATTTGAGGCCAAGGTTTCACTAAGGAAGAACAAGAAAATAAAAGAAGTTCAATTAGAAAGTGAAGAAGTATCAGAAGAAAGTTCTGATAGTGATCTTGAAATTGTAGAAGCACTACTTGCAAAGAAGTACTCTAAAGGGAAAGGTAAATATAAAGGTAAAACTCCTTTAATCTATTTTTCATGTGAAGAAATTGGACATATTGCAGCTAGGTGCCCAAACAAGTAGGCCAAGGAAGAGAAGAGAGGTCACAAGTACTATGGCAAAAATAATTTCAAATCATTCAAGGATAAAGGTAAGAAAACATGTTTTATGGCTAAAGATTCTGATGATAGTGAAGAAGAAATTGTCTTTATTGCTATAAAAGATGAATCTGATGATGATGAAGATAAGATGGCACTTATTTATCATATAAGCAAAGATGATATATGGATAATAGATAGTGGATGTTCACATCACATGACTGGTGACAAGACAAAATTTGAATACCTAGAAGACTATGATAGTGGCAATGTAAGATTTGGAAACAATGAACCTTGTTGTATAAAAGGAAAAGGAAGAATCTCATTAACCAAAGAACTCATATGTGATAATGCTTATTGGGTTGAAGGACTAAAACATAATCTTCTAAGTGTAGCACAGCTAATCAACACTGGTTTCAAGGTTGAATTCATGAATAGTCAAGCAAGACTACTGGATGGAAAAGGAAAACTCATTGGATTAGGAAAACAAACAAAAGGTAACTTATTTTATCTTGATCTCAGTGAATATTCATGTTTTATTGCTCAAATTGAAGAACGTTGGCTATGGCACAAAAGGTTATGTCATGTGAATTTTGATAACATGATAAAAATAAGCAAATTCAAGAAGGTAAGAGGAATTCCTACTTTGAAGAAACCTGATACTGGTCTATGTAAGAATTGTCAGATTGGCAAAATGAGTAAGACTAGTTTTAAGAGTAAGAACTATCAGTCTAAAGAGATTTTGGAAATTGTGCATACTGATTTATGTGGACCTATTGGAATAGAAAGCTATACTGGAGACAAATTCTTTATTCTTTTCATTGATGATTATTCTAGAATGATGACTGTTATGTATTTAAGAGAAAAGTCAGAAGCATTTGAAAAGTTCAAATGGTACTTGGCAAGAGTGGAAAAGGAAACAGGGAAAAGATTGAAATGCTTAAGATCAGACAGAGGTGGTGAATTCATCTCCCATGAATTTAACAACTTTTGCATTGAAAGAGGAATCAAAAGATAGGTATCGGCTCCTAGAACTCCTGAGCAGAATGGAATAGCAGAAAGAAGAAACAGATCTATTATGGATTGTGCAAGGACTCTAATGATAGAAAAGAACATCGCCATAAAGTACTGGAAGGAAGCTATAAGCACTGCAGTTCATACCTTGAACTGAGTACAATTGAAGAAAGACACATTCAAAACTCCTTATGAGCTATGGTATGGCTATAAACCCAATGTAAGTTACATGAAAGTATTTGGTAGCAAGTGTTATATCTTAAAAGAATCCAGAAGAAATAAATTTGATGTGAAAAGTGATGAAGGAATATTCTTAGGATATTCTAGCAAAAGTAAGGCATACAAATGTCTGAACTTGTCTACTCAAAAAGTCATAGAAAGTATGCATGTAAAATTTGATGAGTTTGCATAAAAGACTGAAGAAGAAAGCAAAAGGGAACTTGAAAACTACAGGAGATTCATTTACATTGAACGTGAAACATTGCCAGACACAACTATCCAGTGCCAAAAATGAACAGTCTCACAATAGGTAATGATAATCATGCCATTGTCTCTCTTAGGATTAATGTATTTATACTAAGGATTACTTTTCCCATCATGAAATGCATTTAGATTGTCAACCTAGGGACATATACTTGAAATGGGACAGCATGGTTTGTGCACTAAGCCCCCCAAAGAGTCATACTACCTATGTTGCAGGAAGATAAAGTGCATGAAAGAAACCTATGGTATTGCTGTAGGAAGGTAAGCACACTTAAATACTTATTGAAATTACTATTGAATTCTTGTAAACTTAACCTAAGCCTATTTAGCAACTCAAAGTGTTCACCATGTTTATCTTTGCAATTGCTGTAGGAACATTCACAGTAATAATGGTGCAAGCGTAAAACAGTAACTTCTACTTGAAAACATGGGAAATACATAAAGAAATTCTACTCTATTCTAATCTACTCCACCTCCCAAGTGGTCCCCCTTGGTTGGCTTCTACTACCTACTAACACAAGATAGACTTCAAAATCACTCTTTCATTATATTCTCATGAACTGATTACATAGTAATGGGACAATATATGAAAAATAGAAAGCGTGCTCTGCTATGCTAAACACAATAATCATATATATTTTCTCATTACATAACTAAACCAATGAAATCAATTTATATAGAGGATTGACGCTTACTGAAAGCATGAAAGTAAGTTCTGACTAAGTCTCGCCATAGAAGAAGGAAACATAACAGCCCAGGACATAATACAATAAAGTTTGGATAACTGATTCAATAGAATAATGAGCACTAAGGAAATATAGCAGAGTTATTTCCTATATTCTCTGGAATGGTGGCTCCTCCATAGTAGTGGCATGATCCTCTATGCTATGATGGATCCCTCCATCGTAGATGGAACTTCAATGTTTCTTCTTTAATGTAGTCAATTCCCTCTCTAGTTGTTCCTTGTTTTCCTGGTAGGTTAGTAGCATGCAGATATGTATACAAGTCAAGTAGTCAATTCTTTTACAAATATTAGAACATAGATTCAAGTAGTTATATGAAGTATTTCAATATATATAATATTCAGCAAAACATGTCATATCTAACTACTCATAATCTTGGTGGTTCTAACTATACTTATCACAAGTTGAAATAGTTATAGGTCCATAAATGTCTTGGAAATGTTTTAACAAAACATAAAGATTATCATAAAATAGAGACAATAAATTTTCTCATTAGAGGGTATGTTGAAGTTGAAGGAGGAACATTTTAAAATGTTCTAAATGTCCATTCACTACCAACTAATCTCCTTTCAGTTTATCAAATAACTTGAATCTACAGAAGGGAATGGGATTTCATTTCTCTCCAAATTTAATTGGGATAAGAGATCTTCATAGAAATAAATTGGTAGGAATATGTAGGAAAATCACCAATCCAAGTTATATACCATCTTTTAATTTGCCTAAAATATTTCTCTAAAAGCACTACTAACTCTTTTGGATGAAGTTCGTAAATTATGGCATGAGATATTTCCCCATCTTAACTATCACTATCTTGAGAAACTATGTTTAAATAATATGGTGAAGTGATTACCTAAAGTTAAGTTTTCTAAATGACTTTGTAAAGGTTGTGCACTTGGAAAACATACAAAAACAAAAAATGACAAAGAAAAAACATGGAGAGAAACACAAGTCTTAGAACTTGTTCATAGTGATGTTATAGAGGCTTTTCCCAATCCACGTTTTGCGAAGGATAGATATGTTCTCACCTTTATTGATGATTTCTCATGTTACACATGGGTCTACTTTCTTTGGAAAAAACTATAAGTGTTCAAATCATTGAGCAAGATTAAAAACCTCTTTTTAAAAAATAATCAAGGAAGTTTATCAAGGTTCTAAGAATATATAATAATTGTGAGTACATGTTAACAACCATTTTGAACAGTTTTGGATATCAAAGGGGATAGATCTACAACATACAGTTCCATATTCTCCTAAACAAAATAGTGTTGCAAAATATAAACATATAGATCTTTAAAATAGATGAATAATCGCACGATTCACTCTACAGGCCTCACACTAACATATTGGGTTAAAGCAGTCAGTTATGCATGTTATATTCAAAATAGAGTTCCTCATAAGGCCTTGAAGGGTATCACTACCTTTGAATCTTGGAAAGGATGGAAACTAGCATTTGATTACTTAAGAGTATTTGTCTCTTAATTCATGGCCTACATTCCAATAGAATATTGCAAAGCTATGGATCCAGAATCCAAATATTTCATATTTGTGGGATATCTAAATCCCATAAAAGGCTATCACCTAGACTCCGCACTACCACACATTGTGTTTTATTGAGATAAGTGTTAAGTTTTGATAAAAAAAATCTTGAAACTATACTTTAAACTTCTCCCCATATTTCACTCTTCATATCTAGATTATAGTACTGATTGTCCAGATGATTCATAGAAGATTATAAGTATAGCATCTTCATATTCTAGTTTACATAGTGATGATAGTAATGAGGGTTCATCTTCATCTAGTTCAAGGATTGCAACAGAGATTGATATTTTCACACCTACATCTCATGCTTCACGTAGAGAAGATACATGGGTATAGGATTTAGCAGATGATAGACATATTTACACATTTTTTTATATGAGGAGCCACCTGCCTTTCTTGCTTTAGTTTCTGATCCTAAAACATTTAGAGATGCTTTGTTCATATTGGAAGATAGTTTTTTTTAGATGGATATATCGAACTAAATTTGCAGTGGATGGGTCAATTGATAATTTTAAAGCATCATTGGTTGCCAAAGGTTTTTCAAAGGTTGTAGTAATTGATTAAAGAGAAACCCTTGCACCCATTTCTTAGTTGACTTCTATTAGACTTACACTTTCTATAGCTAAAAAATATGCATGGGATGTGCATCAAAGTGAAGAGTGCATTTCTTCATGGAGATCTGGAGGAGGAAATCTATATAAACCAACCACTTGGGTTTGTTCAGGATTCATCCTTTGTTTGTAGAATTAGAAAATATCTCTATGGACTCAAAAAGGCTCCTAGAGCTTGGTATGCCAAGATGGATTCCTACCTCTTATTTTTAGGTTATACTAGATGCCATTCAGATTATAACGTGTAACTATTGTGGAAGGATGATACAATTTTGATACTAGGTTCATATGTTGATCTTTTGATCAATGAGAGTACGTCATCTAATATTGCAATATTTGATTACATTAGTGTATCATCGGAAGATGGAAGAAATTCCATTTAGGACTGGTTTAGCCCTCCGAGTAAGTGTTTTGGGGTCATGTCAAATGCCTTGAATGGGTCTTTGACTTGGATCTGGCTTTTCCCCCTATTCTGGGCCCCATATTCCACTTCTTTTTTGTATTATTCTAGCATCCTGAATTGAAATTTTGAGATTCTTGACTTTTGGGTCAAGATCAACCTTTTTGGGTCAAGATTGACCTTGACCCTGACCTAGGTCACGATCGACCTCAACCTTGACCCTGGGTCCAAATTTTAAAATATGAAGGATTCTAGATGTTGGGTTTTAGAAAGATTTATTTCCCGCTTCCGGGTCATCTATTTCGGGCTTCGAAATGGTAAAATCTTAAATTATATTTAATCTAGGTCCATTTATAGTGGTAAATTTTTAAATGAGAATTTAATTCTCCTATGTCGACCTCTCTAGAAGTTTGTGCCCTAGACTAGTATAAAAGGAATCCTTCTCCTCTCATTTCATCCATCACATCACAATATCTCTCAAGAAAGAGAAATCAAGCAATCAAGAAAGAAAGCAAGAAGGAGAAGGAAAGCATTCAAGCATTCATTCATCTTCAAGCATTCAAGATCCAATTCATCAAGGAGATCCATTGGTAGCCGTTGAAGGATTCAATTTATATGGAGCTCTCTTGTTGAAGATTTCTTCATTCACATCCATTCAATTTTCTTCCTATTCCAAGATCCATTCAAGATTGGTGTTGAAGATCTAAAGACAATTGATTTGAAACATCTTACACCATATTCTACATTCATTTGGAGCATCCATACTTGTGGATTCAAGAATTTGAATCCTCCACAAGGGTTTCAACATAAGCAAGGTGAATTATTCCATTTTCTTTGTTTATTACTACAATTTCAATTCAATTTCAAGGTTAATTTCTAAATTGGGATTTTTCAAAGGAAAACCCCTTCCCCTCGAAAAACAAAAACATTTTTCTTGCAGGAACAGGTGTGGAACAACGAATTACAATACAGATTTGGATACCCTTTTTTGACAAACTTTTGGGACCTACAAACAAAATTTCCATCGAAGGAACGTAGGTCAAGCTCGACATAAAGGGGCAAGATTGTGCCCCGAGGAAAGATTGTTCCCTTGTATTTGGGTCAAGGTCGACCTTTCTAAGAAAAGGAAAATATTTTTGGATTTCGTAGATCTCACAGTTTTTGAGACCATCTAATAGGGTTTTCAGCAGATTCTTTTTCGGAGGTGAGTACCTTTTATTTCTTCATTTCAATATTAGCCTTCTATATTTACTTTCCATATCATTAGAATTTCATGTATGTGTTAAATATTGGTTTAGGGTCTCTTTTATGTGCAAACCTCCATTGTTCTAGACCCCATCCATATTTTCAATCATACATTTTGGTGAACCCCTTTTATGACAACTCTTTCTTTTTGGTGTTAGATCTCCTTTTTTATTACCTTGTGTGTTCACCTTCATCATACATTTTGGTGAACCAGTTTTACGACAACTCTTTCTTTTTGGTGTTAGATCTCCTTTTTGTATTATCTTGTTTGTTCATCTTCATATTATATTTTGGTGAACCCATTTACGACAACTCTTTCTTTTTGCTGTTAGATTTACATTTTGTGTTAGATATTACTTCTTTTATGCTCTCGCATTTATATTTCAAAAATACAAAAAAAATTGCAAAATTTTTGGGTATGTGTAGGATCATGGTATACCAAACTATGGCATTAAGTGGCAATTAAAAATCAAAAAATCAAGGTTAGTCAACTTGACATAAAAGGTTGAACATCTTATGAACCTTATGTGAAAAAGTTGTAAGAGTAGAATATGTAGGAAATTGAATGTAGTTTCTAAACTACTAGCCCTTGTTTGAAATTTTTTTTGTCTAATTGTTCAAAATTTTAGATTTCAATGCAGTACTAAAAATTTTTTAGGGAAAAGATAAAGAGTACGTGTATGTCTGACCACCTTAATCATAATCAAATGATGATATATTTTTCCAAGATTCTAGATATAAGTAGTAGACTTGTGCGTGGATGTGACGCATATTTTTTTGTAATTTTTGGTCAAATAAATAATTAATTATGAATTTTCTACTACAAATTTTTTAGAATAAAAAAATCTTGTGTCTGACCACCTTAACTAATTCAAAATTTTACCAAATTCAAAACTTTTTTTTCTTATAGTAGCCGAACCATAGAATGTGATGCATGTTTTGGATTTCAAAAAGGTTAAATGGTTTGAAAGTTATAGTTGTTTTTGAATCAGTATGTCAGTTATGACTTTAAAGATAACTCAATTGAAAAATAAGTAATAATTACTTATAGAACTCAAAATTTGACAGCAATTATATCGATGAAAAGTTGATAATGTGTTTAAGAAACCCTTTTTGTTTCATCAATTTCGGGTGAAAAAATAGTCGTCAGCTACATGGTTGAAGTCTCGGTATCAAGAACTATCTCCTGAAACATGCCTAAAGGGTTGACCACCCACGTTTGGTAATGACCAAGAAAATAGAAAACCTAATCGGATATTTGATATTTTTAAATTTTTGATAATATCAGATATCCAAAAAAGCCCGCCTATCTTGAAATTTGAATTGCCCCACTTTTAACAATTTCAAGTTACAAGGATTTATACAAATATAAAATTTAAGTGTAAGAATACTTTAATTTATATTTGTATAAATACAAGTTAAATACATTCCAAGATGTTTGAGATAGGTTTCAGCTTCATTGGAGTTAAGATGCAAATTCTAGATTTTGGGAGATTTCAAAAAATTCCAGACTTAGCCAAATTTCAAGATTCAGCAAGCCTTCAACAGGGTTACCTCCCATAGTTCATCATGGCTTTCTAAGGTCAAACTGAAGCTAGCAAAAGGATTATCAAAGGGTTTGTTAGCTATTTTTCTTGCACAGGTAAATAACTAGACCATAACCTGATCTCTCCTTTTTGATGCTCTTTTCCTGGCAAGAGAAATGCTAATTGACAAGAATGAAATCCTTCTTCACTTCAGGTTCCACAGACCCAAGTAGGTGTACCTTACTTCTCTGCTTATGCAAATTGATACGAACTAATACAAACACCTAATAAGCAGATTCACTAATGGATTAAATAGAATAAATATGTCCTGCAACAGGATTCATAACTGAGATGAACCTCTGATATGGGAAGCCTACCCACATGCTACAAACCTCTTTCAAGCTCATCAACAGAAAGGGAAAGTTGATTGATTAAATTGATGCTTGTTTGGCAAATGACTTCTAACAGTAAAGATCAGTGCCTTCAATCTGGGCATGGAGTCAAAACTAATAGATATAAACCCAAATTGCAAACCATGTTTCATTGACTAATATTCCTGCATTAATGCCTTACATTAACACATTTCCATCACTCAATATGAAGAATCATACAAATTCATAGTACTGATTAATTTCCAATCTGCATTTAAGGATTTTATAATCCTTCCTTGAAGGATATCCAAATACAAACAGATACATTCTCCCTTGGAGAAGACAAATTCAATATCCCTTGAACACTGAATTCATACTGAAATTGAAACTCAATACAATGAAGACAATTCTCGGAAAACCATACATGCCTTAGATGTACTTCAATTTGCAATCAAATTTACAAATACTTGTATTAAATCTATGACATAAAAGGAAGAACGAAAACCATTACACTTAGACAATCATGAACTAAAATGGAATTTCATTTGGACCCTTCTCTTGGAGAACCCCCTGCTGGAATCACCATAGACCTGTAACCATTCAATGGATGTTTACCCAGAATCTGGAACCTAGACCAGAGTTCTTCCAAAATTGGAACCCTTTACCCCCCTCAGAATTCAAAATAAGAAGGCCAAGAGGAAATTCAAGAGGCATTACAAAGTGACACTTGTCTTTCTCTCATTTCCTCATAGGATGAATCATTTGCCTTCAAACTAGAAATGGAACCTGCTATCAACTCTGGAAAGCACCTGTCATATCTTCAAATAAACTATGAATCACCGGATTGAACAAAATAGATCTTTTCAAAATATCTTCCTGGCCCCCTATTTTGTTCAACTGCAAATATCACGAGCAAATGACCACTTGTGCAAAATTTGATTCCAAAAATGGAAACCTCACTCGAAGACCTTTCTAGTGGTATATCATACTTGGTATTTGGGCGAAAAACAAAGCCCCCAGCCATTAATTTCAATCTCCCATGCTCTGTAACTTCAATTCTTGAATTTTTTTAAATAGTCAGAACTATACAATTTTATCACTTATAACTTTGATTTTTTGAATTCTAAATGCACAGAAGAAAAGAATAAAATATTATTTTGAATGCCCCTACCGGGACCCACATGTCACATGGCAGGCCCGAATTGGCTGGCCTGCCACCCTATGCCACCTCAGCTCCACCTGAGTGCTCAATCACCATCTTTGACTCATGTTGCATTCCTATTCACTCAGAAAAGTTCACCTAAACGGCTTGCCATTTTTCACCATCTGACCGCCACCACATCGCCAACTGCTATGTGTCACCTTGTTGCATGATCGCATGGGCCAGAAATGGCCCATGAGATCATGCAACAAGGTACCTCAAAACTGGAATGTTTTGCCTAAACCGCCAAGCAATTGACGAATGCGCGAACACGATCATCTCTGAATCACAAAATTCTAGCCTTTAACTGCTAGACATTATGCGAACACATGATTAACTGCTACCTCCAAATCATGGAATGTTTGACTAACCATCTTTTTCATCCGGTGAATTCATGACTGCATGACACGTGTCACCTTGTCGCATGATCGCATGGACCAGAATTGGCCCATGTGATCATGCGACCACCATTGATGGTCCCAAAAATCCCAAGGTCACCATTCCAATGCATAGGGCCCACTTGACATGTGGTAAGCCTGAATTGGCTGCATTATCCACCTGGCGCACACCTCTAGGTGGACTGACACGTGTTGGCCTGGCGCATGATCGCAAGGGCCAGAAATGGCCCATGCGATCATGCGACCACTTGAGACGTGTCCACTTCTTGTCCGGTCAGCACCTGCGTCCAGTCTGCATCACACTGCCAAGTCATTGAACTGGTCGCCACCCCATCACTAGCTGCCACATGTCAGTTTGTCGCATGTTCGCAAGGGCTAAAGTTGGCCCTTGCAATCATGTGACCACTACATAATCACCGCCACTACTGCATCGGGCTGCCACATGTTAGTCCATTGCATGTTCACAAGGGCTGAAGTTGGCCCTTGCGATCATGCGACCTCTTGACACGTGTCCATTTTCTGAAACCTTCTCTCTGTCACAAAATTTCTTTCCTGGGCGCGGCCATGGAAACCAAGGCAAGTGGAAAGAGGTCGCATGGGCAGAGCCTCTGCTGCTTCAACTTACTTTCATTGGGCATGGATTTGGTTATATCCATCAAATTCTCCCCATTCCGGATGAATGTGGGATATATAGTTTGATTGTTTTTAAAACCTCCTATGCATTTTCGGTCAAAAAATGGGGCCCACCAACATGTCGCAGCTGCGTAGATCTAAAACATCTTGGGTTTTCGATATTGACACAAAGGTAAACAAAGTATGCAAAAACATTGAGGGTTTTCATGTAGACCAAAAGTAGCAGGGAGACCGAAAACATCATGGGAAGCCATAAACATTGTGGGTTTTCGACACTTAGGCAAATTTTGACATTATTTCTTACAGACCTTGAAACTTGAATATCTCCCTGGGTTTTGTGAATTAAGAGATGCTTCTAAACTGGAGCAAGGTGATGCATTAAAGAACATGGGGCTAAGAGCACAAACCATGAAACATTATGAATTTTTTTCGCAGATTAAAACAAGCTTGCAGCAGGGCGGGACAACTTCAAAATTAGTAGGGAAGAGGCCATTTTCATAGGATTTTGCTATGACTGGAAAATGACCCAACAGTGGCTCTATCTGGGGATGGTTGAGCGTAAGATCAACACAAGAATCTCAGAATCTCTTGGAAGAGTAGACCACCCCAAAAAAAATAGCTTCTCTTCTTATCCCCCCAATCCATTAATCAGTTCTGAGGCTCCTTTATTGAAAGAAACTACACTACTGCTGAAAACAAAGCAACTATACAAATATACACAAACTTCTTACAGATGGAAAATCCAACCGAGGCTCACTTACCCCGATCAAAAACATGATTCTCTTTTCCACCATGCTTTGAAAATAAACTGAAAATGTCACTTGCATCTGCATGGCTGGAAACATAAATATTCTCCACAAGCACATTATGCAACACACAATCCATATATTCATATCCATCCAAAGCTTGAGAATCAAACTCAATTTGGATATACTAATCATTCTCATAAATGTGCTGGTCACATTCACTGATATCATTAGTTTGCACAAAAGAAAAAGAAATACTATCCACCACATCCGACAAACTAATACAGGACTAATTTTCACAAAATGGGAGCACACAAACTTGTTGATTGCAACCCTTAGATTTACCATTATCTTCAGCATCCTCTTGCAAATCAAAAGAAAAAATCTCATATTCACACCCATGCAAAGACATCAAACAATCAAGAGGCTCCTCATATATTACCTCGTTCTCATCCGGCTGAGATGAGACATGAGATTCACATTCATATCCAAATTCATCATCAGATGAATGTACTGTATCAGGTTCAACATGGACTGGATCTTCAATAAAATTTTCAAACAGTAGGTTAGAAACCAAACAAAAGTGTGAATCATAGAAGTTTGTACATAGTGCCGGCTGATCACAATCAATCTTCTCATTAAAAAAAGGATTTGAGATATCATTATACTCATATTCAGACTCACTGTCACGGATACTCTCAGCAAAAGATAAATCCGAATCTAAATCACTTAAATCTGAATCCAATACATCAGCACATTTATCAATGAGAGAACTACTATATTTACTTACACCATCTTCATTCGGGTAATCATATTCTAAACTGCGTTCATTTTCGGACTGAGAATCATTATCCTTTTCAGAGTCATAGAAGTTGCCATCAATTGATTCACACCTATCACTCTAACATTCATCATCAGCATCATCATTGCATTCATCAGACACATCTGAAAACTGAGATACTTCACTTTTGAATGCAATAGGAGAAAGAAATTTGTCCTCATAAATTTCCTTTTTAGATTGAGGATCACACTTGTTCTCATCTTTGACTGCAATACTTTCACATTCATTTTCAAACTGAGATCCTTCTACCCACACAATATACTTCACTTTTTTCTCACATCCCAGTGAATAGATTTAGGAACACATAGTTCTAGAAACAAATCAATACGATAAAGTTCCTGAAATACATCATCAACCTAAAGCTAATTGAATGCTGCAACAAACCTTTCATAAAATAGACACACTAATTCATCTTTCCTTCTCCCTACTTCCATTTTCAAGAACTCAATTTCCTTTGCTCAAATTTCATGCTTAATCATTGCAAGATTATTTTCATCTTCTTCAAAACCAAACAAAGGAAAAGAAGATCTAGGAATAACATCTAGATTTACACAATTTGTTGTTTCAAATGACATAACTTCTTGACAGTGTGTCCTTTCTCTTCTACAACTTATGTAGTCACAACTTCATTTAACATCAACATATTTCTAATACTCTTTAGAAACTAAATCTTCTATCCAGAAATATGGCAGGAATTTTTAAATTAAATTTCCCTTTTCTTAGTGACTGATGCACTTATTTAGGGATTGTTTTATACCTTGAAAAAGGATTACCTAGAAGTGTTGCTTCTTGTAAAATTCCAATTTAAAGTTTCCTTCAAATCACCTTCCAAAACTTCGTAGAGCCACCACCTCTTTTCAGAGGACAAATCTGGATTCAGTTGAGAACCTTCTATCTCAAATTTGAACCGTCTTTATCAGCAAACACAAAACACTTCACAGGATGCACTGTTTGTCAAGATAAAAATACATTACAATCTCTTTACAAAACACTGATCAAACAGAGATTCAGAGTCACCACTCACATTCAGTGAGAACATATAACAATTTGAAAAGAATAAACTCTATATCCAAATTGGACTAGACCCTGGGATGATTCAGCAAAGCAATGAATTGAACATCTTCAACTTGCTGTCATTTATTGCTTCCCTAATAGAGTCACCATTTTGTTAGCTATTTTTCTTGCACGGGTAAATAACTAGACCATAACCTGATCTCTCCCTTTTGATGCTCTTTTCCCGGCAAGAGAAATGCTAATTGAAAAGGATGAAATCCTTCTTCACTTCGGGCTCCACAGACCCAGGCGGGTGTACCTTACTTCTCTGCTTATGCAAATTGATACGAACTAATACAAACACCTAATAAGTAGATTCACTAATGGATTAAATATAATAAATATGTCTTGCAACAGGATTCATAACTGAGATGAACCTCTAATATGGGAAGCCTACCCACATGTTACAAACCTCTTTCAAGCTCATCGACAGAAAGGGAAAGTTGATTGATTAAATTGATGCTTGTTTGGCAAATGAATTCTTACGGTAAAGATCAGTGCCTTCAATTCGAGCATGGAGTCAAAACCAATAAATATAAACGCAAATTGCAAACCATGTTTCATTGACTAATATTCTTTCATTAATGCCTTACATTAACACATTTCCATCACTCAATATGAAGAATCATACAAATTCATAGTACTGATTAATTTCCAATCTGCATTTAAGAATTTTACAATCCTTCCTTGAAAGATATCCAAATACAAACAGATACATTCTCCCTTGGAGAAGACAAACTCAATATCCCTTGAACACTAAATTCATACTGAAATTGAAACTCAATACAATGAAGACAATTCTCTGAAAACCATACATGCCTTACATGTACTTCAATTTGCAATCAAATTTACAAATACTTGTATTAAATCTATGACATAAAATGAAGAACGAAAACCATTACACTTAGACAATCATGAACCAAAATAGAATTTCATTTGGAACCTTCTCTTGGAGAACCCCCTGCTGGAATCACCATAGACCTGGAACCATTCAATGGATGTTTACCCAGAATCTGGAACCTAGACTAGAGTTCTTCCAAAATTGGAACCCTTTACCCCCCTCAGAATTCAGAATAAGAAGGCCAAGAGGAAATTCAAGAGGCATTACAAAGTGACACTTGTCTTTCTCTCATCTACTCATAGGATAAATCATTTGCCTTCAAACTGGAAATGGAACCTACTATCAACTTTGGAAAGCACCTGTCATATCTTCAAACAAACTGTGAATCACCGGATTGAACAAAATAGATCTTTTCAAAATATCTTCCTGGCCCCCTATTTTGTTCAACTACAAATATTACAAACAAATGACCACTTGTGCAAAATCTAATTCCAAAAATGGAAACCTCACTCGAAGACCTTTCCAGCGGTATATCATACTTGGTATTTGGGCGAAAAACAAAGTGCCCAACCATTAATTTCAATCTCACATGCTCTGTAACTTCAATTTTTGAATTTTTTATATAATCAGAACTATACAATTTTATCACTTATAACTTTGATTTTTTGAATTCTAAATGCACAGAAGAAAAGAATAAAATATTATTTTGAATGCCCCTGTCGGGACCCACATGCCACGTGGCAGGCTTAGATTGGCTGACCTGCCACCCTATGCCACCTCAGCTCCACCTGAGTGCTCAATCACCATCTTTGACTCATGTTGCATTCCTATTCGCTCAGAAAAGTTCACCTAGATAGCTTGCCATTTGTCATCATCTGACTGCCACCACATCGTCAACTGCCATGTGTTGCCTTGTCGCATGATCACATGGGCCAGAAAAGGCCCATGAGATCATTTGACAAGGTACCTCAAAACTGGAATGTTTTGCCTAAACCGCCAAGCAATTAGCGAATGCGCAAACACGGTCATCTTTGAATCATGAAATTCTAGCATTTAACCGCCAGACATTACGCGAACACGTGATTAACTGCTACCTCCAATTCATGAAATGTTTGACTAACTATCTGTTTCATCCGATGAATTCACGACTGCCTGACACGTGTGACCTTGTCACATGATCTCATGGGCTAGAATTGGCCCATGCGATCATGTGACCACCATTGATGGTCCCAAAAATCCCAAGGTCACCATTCCAGTGCATAGGGCCCACCTGACATGTGGTAAGCCCAGATTGGCCGCATTGTCCACCTGGCGCACACCTCTAGGCGAACTAACACATGTTGGCCTGGTGCATGATCGCAAGGGCTGGAAATGGCCCATGCAATCATGCGACCTCTTGAGACGTGTCCACTTCTTGTCCAGTCAGCACCTGCATCCACTCTGCATCACACTGCCAAGTCATTGAACTGGCCGCCACCCCATCACTAGTTGCCACGTGTCAGTCCGTCGCATGTTCACAAGGGCTGAAGTTGGCCCTTGCGATCATGTGACCACTGCATAATCACCGTCGCTACCACATCAGGCTGCCATGTGTCAGTCTTTCACATGTTCATAATGGCTGAAGTTGGCCCTTACGATCATGTGACCTCTTGACATGTGTCCATTCTCTGAAACCTTCTCTCTGTCGCAAAATTTCTTTCCTGAGTGTGGGCATGAAAACCAAGGCGAGTGGCAGGAGGTCACATGGGCAGAGCCTCCGCTGCTTCAACTTACTTTCATTGGGCGTGGATTTGGTTATATCCATCAAATTCTCCCCATTCCGAATGAATGTGGGATATATAGTTTGACTATTTTTAAAACCTCCTGTGTTTTTTTTGTTAAAAAATGGGGCCCACCAACAGGTCGCAGCTGCGCAGATAGGAAATGCTAATAAAGAGGAAAAAGTGCGAGGTTGAAAACACACAGGGTTTTCGGTGAAAGATCGAAAACATCTTGGGTTTTTGACATTGACACAAAGGTAAACAAAGGATGCGAAAACACCAAGGGTTTTCATGTAGACCAAAAGTAGCAGAGAGACCGAAAACATCATGGGAAGCCATAAACATTGTGGGTTTTCGACACTTAGGCAAATTTTGAGATTATTTCCTGCAAACCTTGAAACTTGAATATCTCCCTAGGTTTTGCGAATTAAGAGATGCTTCTGAACTGGAGCAAGGTGATATATTAAAGAGCATGGGGCTAAGAGCACAAACTATGAAACATTATGGATTTTCTTTGCACATTAAAACAAGCTTGCAGGAGGGCGAGACAACTTCAAAATTAGTTGGGAAGAGGCCATTTTCATAGGATTTTGCTATGACTAGAAAATGACCCAACAAGGTTTTAACTTATTTTTATCACAAATCACTTGGACCCCTCAGGACAAACTTGAAGGTTCTAATGTGTCAAAAGGGGTCATGGGGACTTCCTAGGGGCCCTAACGCGAGATTGTAATACCCCAAAAATGGGCTATAAGTTCATTAATCTCCTATATCAACAATTCAAATGAAATCAACATCAAAGTCCTAATCTAAGGCACATCTAAACATCATCGAATCCTAATTGATTATCTTAAATTCTGCATCAGGGAATATTCTTAGCAATATTCCTAATTATCTTAGTTATCTTTAATTTAATGATTATTTGGCGATAAATCACATTTATCCTAAGTTTGGTTAATTGAATATTTTTATATTTAATTAATTAGATTTCATATCTTGCCACTTAATTGTGTAATTAAATTTAATTCTATCTATTATTAATTATATTATTTAATTTTGACAATAAATCCAATATCCTATGAATAATTGATTAAATTCTTATTTAATTGATTAAAGCAAGTTGTCATTATTTAATAATATAGTTTTTAATAAAAGTTTGATTAAATAATTGATTAACCCATAAATCAATTATTTATTTTCAAAAATCAGTTAAGTTGAGCATAAATCACTTTATGTATTTATTAAATCATAATTATCCATGTGCACATTCAAGGACCAGTTAAACTCAAAATTGGAAAATCAATGCAAGTTAGTTTTTTTGAAACTCAACATCTTTTTGAGTTTTAAAGTTGATCTAAACTTCTAATTCAAGTTGAACTATGCTTTTGCATGATTTTTGTGACTTAATTATCTGTATTTAAAAATAACTCAAAAATCAACCTGAGTTATTTGAGTGATTTATGGCTTTTTTTCTTATGCACCTCCAAAGCCCTCGATTTCTATAAAACCAAGGCTCAGCTCTTCATAATTCATCCACAAATTTGGACAATCACGTTGGAGAATTGGAATTGGGAAAATCAAAGCTTATTGCAAATCAAGGCTATTGTGAGATCAATTTGTTTTTTTTTTATGTTCATTTAGATTCTTTTTCATATCATTGTTAGATCATTTTAGCAGATCAATTTCATATAGCATAGATTCATATCGGTTTTTCATTATTATTGCATAGAAAATATCAAAAATATAGATTAATTGCATTCATATTTCATATCAGTTTGGCATTCAAATCTTTCATTTAGGTGTCGTCTAGGTCACTGATCTCGATAGCAATTTGAGAACATCAATCTCGCACCTACTAGAAGGCAGTAAATTGCTTGGTTAAATTAGATTTCAATTTTGCACGATTTTAATTTTTGCTAACCTTTAATGTTTTACTGAAGTGTTGTATCTATAGATCAGGTACAATTTTCACACACACATTTCTAGCGCCCACCGTGGGGCAACCCACCTTTACATACTAGTTTTGATTTTTTTGGGGAGCTAAAACCCTAAAGTTTCAAAGATTTAATTTTATCTCTCAAACAGCTTGGAGTTTTTTTCTAAAAGTTTTTTTTCAAGTTGGACACATATTATAAAAGCTACAGTAAAAAATTTAGAATTTTCTAAGATGTTTTGAATTTTTAATAATTTTTTTTTGAAATTCTGAAAAAAATTAATATCTGATGCAAATCAACATATTTTTTGGAAATTTTTATCTTTTCGAATATCCCTTTAAATTTTACAGGGGGTCTATTATTTGTATTTTAAATTTGGATGCAATGTAATAGCTCAAATAGTCAATTTACAAAAATTGGTCTGTTTTGATAAAATAGGTCTCTAGGGCACAAATGAAGAGATTTTTCTAAAATTTTTACATTTTTGGAAAACTCTCTATTTTTTATTGGGGGTTTTTGTTTTGAATTTCTATTGTTGGGGCCAAAATCATATCAAAAAAATTAGATCTTGTTGACTAGGTCAAATGCAGCAAAAAAAATAAAGTTTTGTGATGGGTATGCACTTATTTTTTTTACATGGTTCAATGAATGATATAAGTTGTCATTTGGGTTAATTGCTAGTTATTATTGCTAATAATAATTGATTTTTAGAGCTAACCCTATGGTTTTCATAAGTTGAATATATTTTGCATATCGTGTTTGCTTGTGGGAGAGTTCGTCACTTGCTTCCATGGAAAAGCTCAACAAGAATTGCTAAAAATCAGGTAAAATCTACTAAGCACATTGTGAGGATTTCAGGTATTCTCCTTCATCTAATAAAATTTTGATTTGGACTTAAAATAAATCTCTTATGTGTCTGGCTTGTGTGCATCTTTTCATACTTTTGTCTATTTCTACAAACTTGCATAATTGATACTAGGTTGTGACCCCTTAAGAATTCATTAAGTAGTCTTAGATATTTGTGATTGATCTTGATTGCTATCTTGGGTTATTGGAATCGCTAATCCACCAGCCCTTCATTCTGCCCCATGGTTGCAATCTCAGTGCCATAAAGGGGAGGGGTCTATAGGAGAGAAGCGTTAATTGTTTCACTTGGCAACCCATTTGTTCTTTTAGGAACTCACTTGTTTTCTAAGTTGGGGACTCATTTTTAGCTTGTGTGAGGTGTTAAGTGTTCCACCTTGTGGACTCATCTCATATTTGCTTTAAGTGTTAAGTGTTCCTTTTTCTGCTTTTTGGGTACTTTTGGTAGATTTGCTTTTGGAAACATACATTTGTGCTCACATAGTAATTAGGCCCTATGAACACTATTCATGATTCTTGAGAGATTGGATTCCCAGCAAAATCCTTCTTGATGACATAATCCTTGTAGGTAGAGAGGATACTTAGTGCGTTTCACATTCAACTTGGTTAGTGCATCTTCTCTTTTTGATCGATACTTTCTCTCCCAAGAGAGGTTGATAGATCACATGGGGTTGACATCACGAGCTTTGGTGAATCAAAATTGGTTAGTGCATCTTCTCTTATTGATCGATGCATTCTCTCCCCGGAGAGGTTGATAGATCACGTGGAGTTGACATCATAGACCTTGGTGAAGCAAAACTTTGTCTTAGCGTGTTGGATTAATCTGTTTGCTTTTTTTGGGTTAAAAGTGAAGAGGCATCAAAACCTTGGATCTGGAGCCAAGTCCCCTTGTGGTATACTATTGTGAGTCACCTTTAGAGAGGGTTAACCATGGTGGACAATCCCTTCATAGGGTAAACTGCATTGACGGAACCTCAAGTGGTAATAGCCATTTTCACCGTGGTAGTGACAGCCGCTATATAAATGTCCTTGTGGAAGAAATCTCCATGGGTATGGTTCATTGTTGGGTTGTTAGATCTCCCTAGCAACTCCTGAAGATTAAGTTCTCAGACTATGTCAAAACCCTGGTGCACCGGGATTGGAGTTCACCCCTTTGGATCATAAAAGTTGTAGAGTCAAACCATTACTAAAACCCTAGCGAGGCCAAATTTTTATTTTCTAGGGTATATGTGCATCATTGCAAAACATTTTTGGAACATACATAAATAACACTTCTGAGGATTAGAATGAATAAGTCACTTGATTGTTCATGTGCAAGGTTGCTTTTGCCCTTGTTCATTATTTTCAGACATGCTTGAAATCACTTGCTATTTTGCATGCTTGTTTATCTATCTGGTTATTGAAAACAGAGAAACCTATTACAATCCTCAAATCTAGACATTGAAATTTGCAAACAATCTGAATTTGCAAACTCAAAATTTTGCAAAAATTGACGTAAAATCCTTTCTGGAGTCAAAAATCATTTCAGGAAGTCAAAAGTCATACGAGTTTTTCCAAGTGTCATTTTATTGCAACCCATCTGTTGTATGATAGAAAACCCAATGTCGTACGAGTTTTCATGCTAGCAAATTCTCAAAGTCAAAATCTTGCAACTGTCATATGAGATTTTCAACTGTCATTTCATTGCTACCCAACTGTCGTATGAGATTTTCAACTATCGTTTCATTGATACCCAGCTGTCGTATGATAACCAACCCAGTGTCGTATGAGTTTTGATGCCAGAAAATTCTAAGAGTCAAAAACTTGCTTGCAATTGTTGTATGAGTTTTGCAACTGTCGTTTCACAACATACCCACTATCGTACGAGTCTGCAGAGTGTCGTTTGAGAAATTTTTGAAAGTTGTCAAAAAATTGTCAAAATTGCCAGATATTTAGCTTTTTCAGCCTAATTTCTAGAATCTGTCGAATGAATCACTGTGTCAGGAACATAGCAATAGCTATTAAGAATCCAATCATTTTCCTAAAGTGGCCTTTTGAATCTGATTCAGCCTTCTGTTTAATCAATTTGAGTCTTTATCATCTCGTGTCAAAACTTTGTCATAACTATCAATCTTTAATCAATCATCAAAATGAGTAAGTGTTGTGATATCTTGTCTGCTATCTTTTGGGAACCTACCCATACATCCAGAGCATAGTATCCTTCATCCACGTCTAATCAAATCTTCAAATCAATCAAACCTTGACAAGGTTGCGTCATCTGATCATCTTGATTCAATTCATTCTTCGATTATCTGGATCTTATTCTTTTGTTTCACTTGAGGTGAATGGTGTAGACTAGAGCTTCCTCTCACAAGAAATCTATCACCACTCTCCAAACTCCAACTCTTAAGCAACTCATCAATTCTGGTCTTTACGAGGATGACGGTCTTGGCAACTATCGATTGAAATCTGGTTACATACCTCCTCCATCAATTCATGGATGTACTCAACATACCCCTCATCAATCTAATCCAGGGAGTCCATGAACTCCTACCATGTCTCAAGCAGGGACAAATTTTGGCTCTCAAAGAGCTTAATCTCAACATGGTGCAGATCAGGAACCCACACCTAAAGAGCTCAATCTCAATCTCAATCTCAAGGAGCTAAACTTCCTCCCAACTTTAATGTTGAAGATATCATTACGCATGAGGAAGAAACTCCACTCACAGCTATGATGAAATAGATACATGCTTTACAAGTCAAATTTAATAGCCTTGAGAAAGAAAAGGAACCCAAAGAGTTCTCCATGGAAGCTCTATGCCCTTTTCCTTTTGACAAAAACTTGTATATGCCACCATTTCCAAAAAGAGTGGAGATGCCAAAGTATGATAAGTATGATGGACACTCTGATCCTCAATATTATGTTAGAGAGTTCTGTACGCAATCCATGAAATTCATGCATGAACCAACCTATTTGATGCATCTCTTCCCTCGATCTCTAGGGGGAGCAACCGTCCATTGGTTCTCTAGACTGCCTTCTACTATCAAAACTTTTGAGGAGTTGATCAAATTTTTTTATCAACAATACTCCTACAATATTCAGCACCCAGTCACCATGATCGATATCTTTAATCTCAAGAAATATCTAGGGGAACCATTCCTAACATTTCTTAAGAGATGGAGGAAGAAGTTCTCTCTATATGTCAGATCTATTCCAGAAACAGAAAAATTAGAAATCTTCATCAACAACCTTGTTCCAAAAATTAATTATCCTCTACAAATGCAAGATCATACATCTTTTGATAAGATGGTGGATAATGCTATCAAAATAAAAAAAGTGCTTGTGAAAAAAGGAGAAATCACGCTTCAAAAAGACAAGTACGAATCAGGATCCAATTCGAAAGATAAGAACAAAAATTGGAACAAGAACAAAGGCATCATCATAGATGGTGTTGTTGACACTATCCATGCCCCATCAAAGGCACCAGCTTACAATCTCACTCTTGGTACTCAAGCCATTAGAGCTTCAGAGCAAAAGTCTTCTCAACCATCTCAAAGGAAGCCAGAATTCAAAAAATGGGATAAACATAAAAAATTTACTCCTCTAGGAGAGTCTTTAGAATCAGCTATGAAAACTCTACTAGCTGATAACATCATCTCTTTACCACCAATCTGACCAAATGCTCAGGACCCCAAACTAATATGGTGGAAGGAAAATGAATTCTGTGATTTCCATCGGAGTAAAGGTCACAAAACTAGTAGTTGCTATCACTTGAAGCATACCATTCAAGATCTGATCGATAGTGGAGACATCATAATTGACAATCCCATGAGCAATAACAATCATACAACATTCACAGAACCATTTCTGAAACATGGTAAAGAAGTTTCAACTTCTCAGCCTAATATGGGGGCAAAAGTCAACTATGCCTACCTTGGAAATAATGCTTTCATCAATATAGTTGAACCATGTCTCTCTAAAATTTGCAATGTCATCACAATCATACGAAGAGATAGAGATCATTCCTCAGCTAACGTAGTTACTTGATCATAAGCTCAAAAGCATCTGAAAGGACAAATCCCAGATTCATCAAATGTCCCTAAGGTGGCATTCAATCTTTCATCTGCTTCTAAATAGAAGGCTGCTTCCAAATCTTCCAATCCAAAGGATACAAGGCCTACATCTTATAGCATTGTTCAACAACTCCAACACACTAATGCAAAAATCTCCATGTTTGAGTTGCTTTGAATATCTCCAGCTCATAGAGCCATTCTCGATAAAGCTTTGCTCGGTTCCAATGTTCCTAATGACCTTGATTTAGACAGGTTCCAAACTATGGTTGGACATCTTACATCTCCGCAATATATCTCCTTTTCAGAGGAAGATGACAACTCCTTGAGTCACCCACATAATCAACCTTTGCATATAGAAGTCCTAATCTAGAACTGTAGAGTCAAATGTGTGTTGATAGATGGGGGCCCTGGCCTAAACATTTGTTCTTACAGCTTGATCACATAATTGGAATTTTCAGAATTAGCTATTGATCCGAGAAAGAAAATAACTATCAAGGCCTATGATGAACAAGAAAGATCTTCTAAAGGCACCATTGTCTTACCTATTAGAGTGGGTCTAGTTATCAAAGATACCATCTATCAAGTGCTTGATCTACCTTTGGCCTACAACGTCCTTCTAGGGAGACCATGGATACATGAAATGCAAGCTATTCCTTCTACATACCATCAATGCTTGAAATTTCTTTATGAAGGAGTAGAGGTTACTATCCTCCCAGATCTGAATACAACTTGCAACACCTTGAAGGAAAGTGCAGATAAGCTTGTACCTAATAATAGAGAATCTTCCATTGAACCAACTAAAGAAGCATCCACATCTAAAATGGAAGATCTTGCAAAAGAGGTTAATATCAAAGAAAATAGTATGGGAGAATATACTATCGAACCAGTCTTATCTTTGACATCTCTCCCTATCTCACATAAGTCTTATAGGCAATCTTTGAAACAATCCAAACTAGACTCTAAAGAACCTCTTGAAGCATATAAAAAGAATTTTGTAGCAGAACAAGTATCCAAGAAAGAATTTGAAGAGGATGAGGCTGTGCTATCATGGTTGTACAAAGATGAACTTGAATCTCAAGTTTTTCAAACTGGTGACTCTGTAGTCTCCAAACTCCCTTCCAAGTCATATGGTCCAAGAGATAAATTAATAGCTAAGATGGGATATTCAGGTAAAGGACCTCTAGGCATCAGAGGAAAAGGTCTTGAGGTACCTCTCCCACATACTGGTAGAGAAAATAAAAACAAAGTTGGCTTAGGCTTTAAGAAGAAACCCTATCACCTCAAAGGTAATTGCTCTCATGTCATAAAGCAGATCACACCAGGGGAACCTCTTCTTAAGAAAGAAGAAACAAAACCATCTGATAGTGATTCAGATAGTTCATAACTCATCCCCTATGAAAAATTTCCTAAGGAGATCAAAGACCTTCTTGATGATAAAGAAGATCCTATCAAAAGCATTAATGTAGTAGAAACACAAGAACCTACTATCAATCAAGAGATAGTTGCAACACAAGAACCGGCTAATCTCAAAAAAAATCAAGAAGAGGGAAGTGGTAGTGATTCTAAGATAGATTCTCATGAGTATGAATACAAATCAGAATTTGAGGGTAACCCTTCTTGGGGTATTCACCCTGACTTTACTCATGTTCTAAGATTTCCTAGAGATCCTGAATCAGAAGCTGAATCAAATGACTATGAATGGGGAGCCATTCTAGATTCAGATGAAGACAAGATTATCACAAAGAAACATGTTGATGTTATTCACCAATATGCACCTCAAACTAATGTAAGTCTAGAGCAAAATGATGAACCTATCAAGTCACATCCACCTATGGCTGAATTGGACTCCCATGATGACATTGAGCCTATTCATGAATTGGTTGTCTTAAGTTGTAGTATCACCTTTGAACTTGAGTGTCAGGTTAGGACCAATGATGATAGATCCATATCCATAAAAACTATCTCCCAATCTTTGCCTAGGAAGTGCCCATGACCCCTTTTGTCACATTACAACCCTCAAGTGTGTCCTAAGGGGTCCTACAACCCCTTAGGACACACTTGAGGGTTGTAATGTGACAAAAGGGGTCATTGTTGGAAATTTGGCTAATGTGGATGCATAGATGTTGTCATTATGACAACATATGAACTCTACTAAGAGCGCAGAATCTGGAATGCAAGTATGGCAAGTTGAAGGAAGAAATTGTCAAGGTATGGATACAGTGATCCTCACAGAGCACCCGATGAAGATTTAGTTGGCAACGTCCATTGGAGAAATATTTTTATTTGCACAGTTAACTAAAGCTTCTATAGAGTATGAGGATACCCCATCTCAGTGCGCATAAAGTTTGGAGTAGTACGGATGAATTTATTCGAAGTTTACCGAAGACAGTTTTGCAGACAGAACAGTTTTGGAGATAGTATTAGTGAAAGAGTTAAGGGATTATTTTTGCTTGTCAAAATAATGACTTAACATTATGAAGGGATGAAATCCTAGATGTTTACCCTTGGATAAAGATTTTGGAAGCCAACCATATAAATTTCTTAGCTCTAATAACTCATATATTAGGCATACTTGAAATGTAATGATAATGATGTGTTTTGTTAAAAAAGAAAGAAAAGGATAACTTGCGAAAGTTGTATATTGTGATAGCAGCAATGGCTATTGATGTGAAGTTGTAAGTAGTACCATATTATAGTCAGAAACATTTTGTATTACCTGTTTGGGCAGTGAGCTCAGCTAGTGATCAGGTTTTGTAATTTAACTCCTAACAGGGTTAAGGCTTCTAACAAGGCCTAAAGTCCTTTAACCAGGATAGATCTACTATATATTGTGTTGGGTATCTTCTTAATTTTCAAAATTTCTTGTCCAACTTTCGGTTCTTGCTTTCCTGTTCAAATCTTGTGGTTGTAGCTATCAGAGTGTTCTCAAAATTTTGTCACAGATTTGTTAGGTTTTCTTGTCTTAGGTCTTGTTTTTGAGAAGGCACAAATTCTTCAAAAGTGTAAAAACCCTAAGTTTGGCCTTTCTTTTTTTTAAAGCCCTAAGCCATCCTCTTAGCTTTCTATTTTAAGGTTACCTTTTGAAAGCCCACTTAAGTTCATGTTGAGAGCACGTGCTTTAAAAATCCTTTTCTTTGAGTCAAGCAGCCTTCTGATTTAATTATTTTATCCTATGTCCTTGATGCTTAGAAATTTGGCAAAATGGCGGTGTTTTATAGTCTTGTCGCATGGTCGCATAAGCTTGTTAAAGCCTTATGCGACTATGCGACTAAGTTATAATCTTGCGATTAATGAAGCGGCAAAGAGGTGGGACCATGGGTGAAGGTGCTCAGCAAATACTTCTAAGCGGCTGGCGGTCTCTTAAAAGCTGGCGGTGTTTTAAAACATAGTCGCATGATCGCATAAGCCTCCAACAAGCTTATGCGACCATGCGACTGAGCTTCGGGCTAAACTTTGAATGCTAGCGGATAAAGTATGGAGGCTAGTCGCATGGTCGTGTTAAACCTCCAAAGGCTTATGCGACCACGCGACTAGCATGTATTTGAAAAAGGGGTAACCACTGAGGGATCACCGCCGGAAGGGATGTAACATTGAAGGCTAGTCGCATGGTCGTGTTAGCCTCCAATAAGCTTATGCGACCATGCGACTAAATTATACGATCGTCTGTCAAGAAAAATCTACGGCCAGATTTCAAATTGAAGGTGAAGTGGGTGGCGAGTCCAGGCTAGCAATAGTTTCATCTCCTGCAGAATTAATGACTAAATCATGCGAGGTAAAATGCCGAAATAATTGTGAAGTGATTGCAAATCTTTCAGAATCTAGTTTCACTCAGAGAACTGTAAGGACATAAAAGATTTGCAGAGAGCTCGGCGAATTGAGTTGCAGAAATTGATTCTCGTGTCTTGGGTTGATGAAACAAGGTTGGTTACTTCTGGGTTTTCTTGTTTGATTAAAAAGTGTTGTTTGTCACCATTTTTCTTTTGCGCCAAAGTACGTTGAAAGTTTCAAATCCCAAAATGCCACCAAGGAAAGAGCTCTCTGGTGAAACTGATTATTTGAAAAGGGGTCATCATGAAGATTTGTTACAGATGTTTCCCAGTTCAAAAGTAAATTTGACCAGTGTAAAACAACTAACACCAAAAGAGCCTAGGGTGAAAGTGGCGGACGGGTTGTATGACACAGGAAATTACATTAAGGATGCTACAGTCGGTTTTCTTAATGCAAGTGGTGTTTCCGACTTTACTGGGCTCACTTTATTTACAGTTGGATTTAGTCAGAGAAATACTCCTGTTCCCGCTTGTAACATATGGGAAAATGACTTGGGTAAGCTTGTAGTGCCAGGAGTTTTTATGGATGCAGATTTAATGACTGAAATTGCTAAGAACTATGACCCTATCACGAAAGAGATTAGAGGTGTTAGAGGGCAAAAACTGTTAACAATTTCAGCTGATGAAATTAGAACTGTTTTCAAATTGAAAGACCCTTCACCTATCTTGGAGCCGATTGATTTCAAAGAATTAGGCGAGGTTTATGAGGCACAGAAGCATGTCTTCAGAATTGGCCCGGTAAAGGATTTTTGTACCCGAATTGGAAGAATGATTGTCACAGGATTAGGTGCACAGGAGCCATTTAAAACGGAGTATTTTGATGTTTTGGCAAGAGGTGCTTACTGGTCTTTGTGTCAAGTTTTTGGGGAAGATGCAAGTGAAAAAATGCCCCAACACTTGATGTATATGGTAATCCAGGTGTTGCACCCACATTTGTCAGTTACTTTTGATTATGCCCCTGTCATTGCTGATTTAATCCATGATGGATTAATAGGGATTCAAAAGGGTAAAGTTAGTAGATCCTTTTGCTGGTACTCTTTTATGATGTACATGTTTCTGTTTAAAGGTTCTGATTATTTTGAAAGGGAAATGGAATTATCTAAGCAGAGAAATGGAGAAGATATGCCTGTACAGTTGTGGAATTTAAGCATGACATGGGACAGAAAGGATAGCAGCTACATACAATTCAACAAGTATTTTGCAGCCAGATTGAAATTATTCTTTGTGCATGACAGTCCTAGAGTCCCTTCTGCCCTAGCTGAAATTGTCAGGCCACTCCAATTTGCAAAGGACCTCAACATTGTGCATAATTGGGGTGATTTTATTTTCTATCCTTATTCAACTGTTTTCAGATTATATGGCTATAAAGGATCTCCTTTTATTTTGCCTTTCCAAGTTCCTCTCAAGATTGGTATTGCAGAATTTTTCAGGCAATTGGGGGATATTGAGGAAAATAGTATTGCTAAGGGTAGAGGAACTCTGTTCCCAAATATCACAATTGCCCATCAATTTATAATCACAAAAGGTGGATGGCTCAATATGCACAAGATCTTGGAGCCTTATCATTTGACTACTACAAGTACCAGGACAATAGACCCGGAGGGTTTTTTCAATGATATGTTTAGGAGAAAGGTCAGATGTTCAGCAGTGAACCACGTTTTCAATTTCCCTGAAGACATCATCAGGAATACCCCAGGATTACAAGATCAAGAGGTTAGGAAGGAAAAGTGGTTAGTATATAAGAAAACTTTTGATTTTGTAAAACAATTCGATCCTACATATGACCCTATAGGCAGTATAAGTCCTATGGGGAAGAGAATAGACACTCTAATGGGTTGTTTCCAAGATATTATTAAAACTCTGGAAGAAAAGAAGAGAAGAGCCATGGAGGAAAACCCTGAGAAGGCTAAGGCATTGTTGGGAAAAAATATATTTACAAAGAGTCTGCCTCCTGGCAAGTACATGGTGCAAGAAAAGACTGGTTATGGTGTAGTTGTCCCTGAATCTGAAATAAAAGAGCAGAGGAAAGGAAAGGCAGATATCCCTTCTTCATCAAAGCAGGGTAAGAAAATTATAGACTTAACACAGGATCAGCCAGATGAGGACATCTTGGATTTCTCACCTCCCACAAAGAAACAGAGGATAGAGGAGAGGCCACAGGATCCAGAGGATCAATACTCTCCTTCACAATCGCCTTTAAGTATTAAAGATGATCGAGAAGTCATAGAGCAAATGCAACAAATGGGATCTCAGGGTCAAATATTCATGACTTATGATGAAATAAATGAAGGAGTTCCTGAGCAACCAAAAGAGCCTGAATTAGGCTTAACAACAGAGCAACTTGCAGGAACAGAGTTGGATCCTGTCATCAAGTTAGCATGTGAAGAATTTTTGGCTGATGATGCTTTTGTGAAATCCAGGGCCTTTTTGCAATTTTTATGGAAAATGAATATCAGTAAATTTGAAGAAACCTGTGAGAAGAGACATAAGGAGAACCCTGATGTTGATATTAAGGTTATTGAAGATGAAACCAGGAAAGAAATGACAGATAATTTTGAAAAGATTACTCCAGAACAGGGAAGAATAATGGTAAAAAATGCAGGAGTATTAGTCCTCCCTGAATGGGATATAGCTGATGCAATTGTCCTTGATGCAATCAGGAAACAAGTTACACCTGCATACCAAACCAGGGAAGAGGCAGAGCAGGCTGTCAAAGGAGTTGCATTCAGTAATGACCATCAAGCTTTGGTTATATGGTCACTGAAAAGGGATGAGGAAAATAAAGGAAAGCAATTGATTAAAGATAATGTTTCCGGTGGTCTTATAGTCAAGAGAGTAATGGATACTTCAGCAGTAGAAGCATCGAAAATGGTTGTAGCAACAGCTCATCTTGCGGAGAAGGTGATTGAAAGAGAAGCTAAGGAGAAAGAAGAGTTAACAAGAAAATTTGAAGAAATAATGAGGGCATATGAAGAGTTGAGACAAAAAATATTTGAAAAGGACAAAATAATTGGTGACTTAAGGAAAAGGTTGGGTGAAGGAAGTCCAGTCCATATACAACAACAATTGCAAATTTCTTCCTCTGCTGCTGGTCCTTCCTCATCAAGTCCCATCATTGAATTTCCTATGTCTCCTCTTCCTCCTTCCTTAAGTGGCGATGATGCAGAGATGAAAGGACAGAAAAGGTTTGAGAAAAGAGTACAAGATACTATTCATCATCTTGTTAGAAATGTCAGACCCAAAGAAGTTTACAAGTGTGCAGAGCAATTGTCTGACATTTTGCTTTCTTTTGATAAAGAGGAGAATATAGTAGGCCAAATTTTGGATACATGGGTACCTAGGGAGAATGTTTTGAAAACTTTAATTGGATCAGTTAAAGACCATGATTCCAAGTACCCCGAATTAGCTAGGACTTACAAAATTGTTAAGGCCCTCCTGGATTTTGAAGTAGAAAGAGAGGAGGTAAAAAGGAAGACAGCTCTTCTAAGGGTGAGATACTTTCAAAGTGATTTCCAGATATTTCCTGGTCTAGTTAGATCAGATGGAACATTGAAAGAGAAGGGAAAATGGTTTGAGCAAATTGAACATAAAATGTTGACCAAAATAGAAGATGCTATACACACTGAGGATACTCTTCCTTTTGTACAAACAATGGAAATGCTACAGGATGCTAGGGTACATTTTACCAAGGTAATGACTGAAGTACATCCAGTAGTGACTAAATGGAAGAAAATCCTACCAAAAAGGGATGAAATTCTAGCTTTTGATTGGCCTACTCAGGATATTTTTTCAGTTTGGGAAACAGCACTTTTGTCAGAAGAAAATAGAGAAGAAGACACATCATCTGAGGATGCAACGGATGCCACCACTCCAGCTCTTTAAAGAAACAAGCATTTATGTAACATGTGGCAGAGGGCAAACAGTTTGGAAGTAATAACAAGAAAATATCCATTTTAGCATTTTGTCCTTTCAGAAAAAGAAGATGAGTAAGATGCAATTGGCCCCTGATCCAGAATATGAGGGAAAGCGTGTCCACACAAAGGATGATGTAGGTTAGCCTGTAATGGCGGTCATCATTCGCGTAAGAAATTTAGTAACTGCTCTGAAGTATCTACAAACAAAGGGGCCACCTGTGAAAGTTGTTGAAGACAATTGGAAATGTGCTTTACAATTTTTGTCTTCTTTCTTTCTGTTTGTACTATTTTTGTTTTTAGTACAAAGATCTTTTGAGATCCATCCGAAGCTTGTTGCATCCTTTCAAGGATTCCAGGATGGCTGATCAGTATATATAGGATTTCTTGCTCATTCTTACGGGTTGGAAAATATTTGTAAAGGAGAGGTCTGAAAATAGAACCTGATTTTCTGTGAAATCAAGGAAAATTGTACGAATGCATTCTGTCAATTAATACAACTACACTGGAGTTCTGTTACTACAATCTGATTGTCTTTGCATGTGGAATGTTTTAGTTTCTTTATGCATTTAAATTGTAAGACAGTTTAAATACATCTTTCACAAGGTGAATGTAGGGGTTGAGCTTGAGTATCTTTCAAGGAAAGAGTAAGATCTCAGGGGAGGTCTCTGGGAATTGAATATCTATATGTAGATTTGATGACAGGTTTAGGAATGGAAACAATGATATGTTAGGCATGTTATCGGAGTTTCATTGTAGTTGTTTTAATAGATATATGTGAGGGAAGAATTTGACTCTGATGCCCAGCTGATAAGGGACTGGTTTTAGATCCACTTGCACTCGTTTACCATCCAAATATATAATTGATTAACATTTTACTTTATACGCATAATTTCCAGACTTGAATCATATTATGACAAGTTCATAAGTATGTATTTCAGTGCTTTGTAGAAGCAATAAACGAGGTTAACCCTTCCCTGAGTTTAACTCAAAAAGGAAGAAGGATGAATATCCTTAAGCCATTGTATCGTGTTGCTGTTTTTATAGTCTATATCATGATGCTGTGTATCAGGATGATTTGGGCTATACTCAGAGTTCTAGCCACTTACTGATTTGGATTTTGAAGGCAGTAACAGAGCAGTGAAAGAGCTAGTTCTCAATTCAGAGCTCAGCTGATTGTTGAATTGATAGAGGTACACCCGCCTGAGTATGTATTACTCGAAGTGAAGAAGGTTTTAACCTTAATACCTTAGTAGTTTGTAACTTGCTAGGTTACAGCCATTGGGATTATTTGAGTATTTGATTAATCTGCAGGTTCAAACACTAACATATTGTAAACTGACTCTTAATAGGGTCCAATCTCCCTAACAGGATACTTTTCATTAGTGAGCTTTGTGGGTACCATCCCCACCAGGGTTTTCCCTTGGCAAGGGTTTCCTCGAGAACATATCATGTGTTATGAGTTTTTTCTATTTACTACTATGTTTGTTAATCAACTTGATAATCTTTGTATGCACTAAAGTAATCTGTTATATCCATAAGTGGGGAAAAGTAAAAGTTTGTGAAATACTGATTCACCCCCCCCTCTTAGTATTTCCTATTTCTAACAGTCATGAGCACTTCATAGGGGTCTAACGAGTGATAAGATGTACTAGGACCTCTATGAAGTCCCCATGACCTCTTTTGACAGATTTGAACCCTCAAGTGTGTTCGAAGGGGTCATAGGACCCCTTAGGACACACTTGAAGGTTCTAATGTGTCAAAATAGGTCATGGGGACTTCCTAAGGGTCCTAGTATGCCTTATCACATGTAATAGGAACCCACGTAAGTCCCCATGACCCTTTTTGACACATTTGAATGCTCAAGTGTGTTCAAAGGGGTCGTAGGTCCCCTTAGGACACACTTGAAGGTTCTAATGTGTCAAAAGGGGTCATGAGGACTTACTAGGGGTCCTAACATGTGATAAGGACAACTAGGACCTTTAGGAAGTCACCATGAATCCTTTTGACACATTAGATAGCTCAAGTGTGTTCAAAGGGGTCCTACGACTCCTTAGGACATAGTTGAGGATTCAAATATGTTAAAATGGGTCATGGGGACTTCCAATGGGTCTTAACACATGATAAGATGTACTAGGACCCCTAAGAAGTCCCCATGACCCATTTTGACACATTTGAATGCTCAAGTGTGTCTGAAGGGGTCATACAACCCCTTAGGACAGACTTGAAGTCCCCATGACACCTTTTGACACATTGGAACCCTCAAGTGTGTCCTAAGGGGTCCTACAACCCTTTGGGACATACTTTATAGTTCTAATGTGTCAAAAGGGGTCATGGGGACTTCTTAGGGGTCCTAACGTGCGATAAGGCATACTAGGACCTCTATGAAGTCCCCATGACCCCTTTTGACATATTTGAACCCTCAAGTGTGTCTGAAGGGCTTGTAGGACCCCTAAGGACACACTTGAGAATTCTAATGTGTCAAAAGGGGTCATGAGGACTTTCCAAGAGTCCTAGTATGTCTTATCATGCATACTAGAACCCCTCAAAAGTCCCCATGACCCCTTTTGACACATTTGAATGGTCAAGTGTGTCCAAAGGGGTCGTAGGACCCCTTAGAACACACTTGAGCATTCCAATGTGTCAAAAGGGGTCATGGGGACTTCCTAGGAGTCCTAATGCATGATAAGGCATACTAGGACCCCTAAGAAGTCTCCATGACCCCTTTTGAAGCATTTGAATCATCAAGTGTGTCTGAAGGGGTCATAGGACCCTTTAGGACACACTTGAGCATTCCAATGTGTCAATCGGGGTCATGGGGACTTCCTACGGGTCCTAATGTGTGATAAGATGTACTAGGACACCTAGAAAGTCCCCGTGGCCCCTTTTGACACATTTGAATGCTCAAATGTGTCTGAAAGGGTTGTAGAACCCCTTAGGACACACTTGAGCATTACAATGTGTCAATAGGGGTCATATGGACTTCTTAGGGGTCCTAACATGTGATATTGCGTACTAGGACCCCTAAGAAGTCCCCATGACCCCTTTTGACACATTTGAATGCTCAAGTGTGTTCGAAGGGCTCGTACGACCCCATAGGCCACACGTGAATGTTCAAATGTGTCAAAATGGGTCATGGAGACTTCATAGGGGTCTTAACCTGTGATAAGGCCTACTAGGACCCCTAGGAAGTCCTCGTCACACCTTTTTAAAAATTAGAACCCTTAAGTGTGTCCTAAGGGATCGTAGGACCCCTTAGGACACACTTGAGAGTTCTAATGTGTCAAAAGGGTCATGGGGATGTCCTAGGGGTCCTAACGTGTGATAAGGTATACTAGGACCCCTAGAGAGTCCCTATCACACCTTTTAACACACATTGGAACCCTCAAGTGTGTCCTAAGGGTTCACATGACCCCTTGAGACATAGTTGAGCATTCCAATAGGTAAAAAGGGGTCATGGGGAGTTCCTAGAGGTCCTAGTACACCTTATAACACATTAGGACCCCTAAGAAGTCCTCATGACCCCTTTCGACATATTGGAACCCTCAAGTGTGTCCTAAGGGGTCCTACGACCCCTTCGAACACACATGAGGGTTCCAATGTGTCAAAAGGGGTCATGGGGACTTCTTAGGGGTCTTAGTATGCCTTATCACACGTTAGGACCCCTACGAAGTCTCCATGACCCCTTTTGACATATTTGAATGCTGAAGTGTGTCTGAAGGGGTCGTAGGACCCTTTAGGACACACTTGAGGGTTCTAATGTGTCAAAAGGAGTCATGGGGACTTCCTAGGGGTCCTAACGGGTGATAAGGAAAACTAGGACCCCTAGGAAGTGCCTATGAATACTTTTGACACATTGGATAGCTCAAGTGTGTCCGAAGAGGTCCTACAACCCCTTAGGACACAATTGAGGGTTCCAATGTGTAAAAATGGGTCATGGGGACTTCCTACGGGTCCTAACATGTGATAAGGCATACTATGACCCCTAAGAAGTCCCTATGACCCCTTTTGACAAATTTAAATGCTCAAGTGTGTCTGAAGGGGTTGTAGGGCCCCTTAAGACACACTTGAGGGTTCAAATTTGTCAAAAGGGGTCATGGGGACTTCCTAGGGGTCCTAACACGTGATAAGGCATACTAGGACCCCTATGAAGTCCCCATGACCCCTTTTGATATATTTGAACCCTCAAGTGTGTCTGAAAGGGTCATAGGACCCCTTAGGAAACACTTTAGGGTTCTAATTTTTCAAAATAGGTCATGGGGACTTCCTAGAGGTCCTAGTATGCCTTATCATGCGTACTAGGACCCCTTGAAAGTCCCCATGACCCATTTTGACACATTTGAATCCTCAAGTGTGTTCGAAGGGGTCATAGGACCCCTTAGGACACACTTGAGCATTCAAATGTGTCAAAAAGGGTTATGGGGACTTCCTAGGGGTCCTAGTATGCCTTATCATGTGTTAGAAGCCCTAGGAAGTCCCCATGACCCCTATTGACACATTGGAATGCTCAACTATGTCCTGAGGGGTCCCACAACCCCTTCGGACACACTTGAACATTCAAATGTTTCAAAAGAGGTGATGGGGATTTTCTAGGGGACCTAGTATGCCTTATCACATGTTAGGACCCATAGGAAGTCCCCATGACCCCTATTGACACATTGGAATGCTCAAGTGTGTCCTAAGGGGTCCTACAACCCCTTTAGACACTCTTGATCATTCAAATGTTTCAAAAGCATTCATGGGGATTTCTTATGGGTTGCAGTATGCCTTATCATGCGTTAGGACCCATAGGAATTCCACATGAGCCTTTTTGTCACATTGGAATGCTCAAGTGTGTCCGAAGGGGTCCTATGACCCCTTCTGAGTCACTTGAGCATTCAAATGTGTCAAAAGGGTTCATGGGAACTTTTGAGGGGTCCTAGTACGTGTGATAAGGCATGCTAGGACCCCTAGGAAGTCCCCATGACCTCTTTTGACACATTAGAATCCTCAAGTGTGTCCTAAGGGGTCCTACGACCCCTTCAAAAATACTTGAGGGCTCAAATGTGTCAAAAGGGGTTATGGGGACTTCCTACCCTAAGAAGTCCACATCACCCATTTTTACACATTAAAAACCTCAAATGTGTCCTAAAGGGTCATAGGACCCCTTAGGAAACACTTGAGGGTTCTAATGTGTCAAAAGGGGTCATGGGGACTTCTTATGGGTCCTAATGTGTGATAAGGTGTAAAGGACCCTTAGGAAGTCCCCATAACCCCTTTTGACACATTTGAACCCTCAAGTATTTTTGAAGGGGTCGTAGGACCCCTTAGGACACACTTGAGGGTTCTAATGTGTCAAAAGACGTCATGGGGACTTTTGAGGGGTCCTAGTATGTGCAATAAGGTGCACTAGGACCCCTAGGAAGTCACCATGACCTCTTTTGACATATTAGAACCCTCAAATTTGTCCTAAGGGGTCCTATGACCCCTTCAAAAATACTTGAGGGTTCAAATGTGTCAAAAGGGATTATGGGGACTTCCTAGGGGTCCTGTACACCTTATCATGCATTAGGACCCATAGGAAGTCCCCATGACCCTTTTTGACACATTAGAACCCTCAAGTGTGTCCTAAGGGTTCCTACGACCCCTTAGGAAAGATTTGAGAGTTCTAACATGTAAAAAGGGGTGATGGGGACTTCCTAGGGGTCCTAGTATGTGTTATCACTCGTTAGGACCCCTAGGAAGGCTCCATGACCCCTTTTGACACATTTGAACATTCAAGTGTGTCCGAAGGTGTCGTAGGACCCCTTTGGACATACTTTAACATTCAAATGTGTTAAAAGGGGTAATGGGTCTTCCTGAGGGTCCTAGTATGCCTTATCATGCGTTAGGACCCCTAAAAATTCTGCATGACCCCTATTAACACATTGGAATGCTCAAGTGTTTCCTAAGGGGTCTTACGACACCTTCAGACACACTTGAGCATTCAAATGTCTCAAAAGAGGCTATGGAGACTTCCTAGGGGTCCTAGTACACTTTATCATGTGTTAGGACCCCTAGGAAGTCCCCGTGACCCTTATTGACACATTAGAATGCTCAAGTGTGTCCTAGGGGGTCCTACAACTCCTTCAAACACACTTGATCATTATAATATTTCAAAAGGGGTAATAGTGACTTCTTAGGGGTCCTTGTATGCCTTCTCATGTGTTAGGACCCCTAGCAAGTCCCCATTACCCCTTTTGACACATTGGAATGCTCAAGTGTGTCCTAAGGGGTCCTAGGACCCCTTCGGACACAGTTGAGCATTCATAATTGTAAAAATAGGTCATGGAGACTTTCAAGGGGTCCTAGTATAAGTGATAAGGTGTACTAGGACCCCTAGGAAGTCCCCATGACCCCTTTTGACACATTAGAACCCTCAAGTGTGTCCTAAGGGGTCCTACAACCCCTTTGAACAAACTTGGGGGTTCAATTCTGTCAAAAGGGGTCATGGGGACTTCATAGATGTTTTAGTATGCCTTATCACATGTTAGCACCCATAGGAAGTCCCATGACTACTTTTGACACATTAAAACCCTCAAGTGTGTCCTAAGGGGTCCTACAACCCCTTAAGACACACTTGAGGGTTCTAATGTGTCAAAAGGGGTCATGGGACTTCGTAGGGGTCCTAATACACTTTATCACACGTTAGGACCCCTAGGAAATCCCCATGACCCCTTTTGACACATTTGAACTCTCAAGTGTGTCGTAAGGGGTCCTATAACCCCTTCAGACACACTTGAGCAATCAAATGTGTCAAAAGGGGTCACAGGGACTTCTTAGGGGTCCTAGTATGGCTTATCACATGTTAGGACCCATAGGAAGTCCCCAAAACCTCTTTTAACACATTTGAACCCTCAACTATGTCCTAAGAGGTCGTATGACCCCTTTGGTCACACTTGAACTATCCAATGTGTCAAAAGGGTTAATGGGGACTTCCTAGGGGTCCTAGTTCAGCTTATCACATGTTAGGACCCCTTGGAAGTCCCCATGACCCCTTTTGACACATTAGAACCCCCAAGTGTGTCCTAAGGGGTCCTACGACCCCTTCAGACACACTTGAGCATTCAAATGTTTCAAAAGGGGTCATGGGGACTTATGAGGGGTCCTAGTACATGTGATAAGATGTACTAGGACCCCTAGGAATTCCCCATGACCCTTTTTGACATGTTAGAACCCTCAAGTGTGTCCTAAGTGGTCCTACAAACCCTTCTGACACACTTGAGGGTTCAAATGTGTCAAAAGGTGTCATGGGGACTTCATAGAGGTCCTAGTATGACTTATCATGTGTTAGGCCCCTAGGAAGTCCTGATGACCCCTTTTGACACATTAGAAGCTTAAAGTGTGTCCTTAGGGATTGTAGGACCCCTTGGGACACACTTTAGGGTTCTAATGTGTCAAATGGGGTCATCAGGACTTCTTAAGGGTCCTAGTATGCCTTATCATGCGTTAGGACCACTAGGAAGCTCACATGACCCCTTTTGACACATTTGAACCCTCAAGTGTGTCCTAAGGGGTCCTACGACCCTTTCAGGCACACTTGAGCATTCAAATGTGTCAAAAGGGGTCATGGGGACTTGTTAGGGGTCCTAGTACACCTTATCACTTGTTAGGACCCCTAGAAAATCCCCATGACCCATTATGACACATTGGAACCTTCAACTATGTCCTAAAGGGTCGTAAGACTCCTTCGAACACACTTGAGCTATCCAATGTGTCAAAAGGGTCCATAGGGACTTCATAGTGGTCCTAGTTAACTGTATTACATGTTAGGACCCCTAGAAAGTCCCCTTGACCCCTTCGGACACACTTAAGAATTCAAATGTATACAAAGTGGTCAAGGGGACTTCCTAGGGGTCCTAGCATGCCTTATCATGTGTTAGGACCCCTAGGAAGTCCCCATTACCCCTTTTGACACATTCAAACTATGAAGTGTGTCCTAAGGTGTCGCAGGACCCCTTAGGACACACTTGAGGGTTTGAATGTGTCAAAAGGGGTCATGGGAACTTCTTAGGGGTCCTATTATGCCTTATCATCTCTTTGGACCCCTAGGAAGTCCCCATGACCCCTTTTGACACATTAGAACCCTCAAGTGTGTCCTAAGGGGTCCCATTGGTGAGGAGGCTAGGATAGACTAGCTAGTCTATGCTCTGATCCCTGTCTAAGGAATCAAGTGTACTTTGACACCTATGGTTGATCTATAGGAAACCTGATACATTCAAGTAACCCTTGATCTACCTAACTAACCCACCAAGTTACACAAGTTCAACTATCACCATGACAAGCTCTGTTTTCAGGCACTAACCCTTACATTGGCTCAATAAGGGTCTTTTTGCTTCCTGACCTAATCCACATTGTAACAGTGAGTTCTAATGAGTTCCAAGGACTTTTTATGACTATGGTCACCTTTTCCATGTGTTGATAAGATTTGGAGATCACCTGATTTGGTAGTTCCCTTGTAATCTAGGGCTATAAGGAAGTGCCAATTAGGCCTCCTTCTGGATTTGTAGGACTTGTTAATCCTTCCCTGTGCAAAACCTAAACTCTTGGCCTTAAGGAATTCTCATAAAAATGCCTCAATCTCAAGGATTTTTGAGTTCTTAAGTGCCCATGTGACCGTACAGTACTATTCCCTATTTATGAGGGTTTCATGGGTTTCAAGACTTTTCTCTACTCCTAGCTTCACTAGTGTCTTTCTAAATCTCTTCAAAGCTTCTCCTTCTCAAAACTTAAACTTTCCTTAGCTACCTAGCTTCCCTCCAAAAGGCTTCCTCTGAAAATCATTCCACTATATGCAGTAGCTTCTAGACTGTTGCTTGTTTCTAGTCGGGCTATGCCTTAGCTCACCTAGGGCTTCCACAAACAATTGTTTGTCTTCATGCTCCAGGGCCCTGCATTATAATACAAAATTATTGGGGTCTACACTTTCAAAATCCACAAATCCATGGTGTTTCCATGGTGGACATGAAAGCTATAGACCTACATTTTCATTCCTCTCCAAACTAGCAGAGCGCAGTCTAACATAAAAGAACTAAATAAAAACTACTAATCCTCCAAATGAAATGAAACTACAAACACACAAATGAAATTCTACACACTCAAATAGTAACTACAATAAGGATTCACACAAATCTCTTGTATTCATAGATATTTAATCTTTGTAACAGTGACTGTTGTACTCAAAAACACCAGTAGACTGGTCTTCCTGTGTTGTGCCGTACAATAATGACTCTCACCTCAAAATTAGGGTTAGATAGGTCTTAAATAACCTTTCCTTGGAGTGAGTGTCTTTTTTTAGGGCTTTTAGCCTCTTAGCATATTTAGACAATACAAAGGAAGAAATTGCTTAGCAAGTTTTAAAAGTTGCTAGCAACTTTTGAGCAACTTGTAGTTGCTTGAGCAACCTTTGCTCTCTCATGTCAAAAGACCATTGCTAGGCCACCTAGGGAACTCATGTGCTCAAATCATAACTATACACTAACTCCTAGACTCTAAATCAAAGTAAACAAAGATCTCAAGATGACAAACTTCATTGAGTCTATGTTCCATTCCCAAACGGAAGACCACCTGCACTTCTAGGACTTAGACAATGCCTAGACACAACAAAAATGAGTCAAACTCCTTAGTGACTCTTATTGTAATGACATGCTTCAAACCAAGATAAGACACACCAAAATATGAAGGTGAGGGCCCTCATAGAGGTGCTCTTGCACCATACTCCCCTCAACACAAACTAAAGCACCTTGGGGTCCAGGAGAGCTGGATCAACACCAAACCTTTTGAACTGTCCTTCCTCTAGTCAGGTGGCTTTAGATTCTGGCTGACCCTTCCACTTGATCACATGCTCCATGTAGACTTGATGTTGGGTGGTCTTCTTCACCCTAGATTCTAGAATCTGCTCTACTTGGGCTGGTTCCTTCTTAGGCATGTCATTGGTATCCACATCTTGTAGGACCTTTGGTGGAGCTTTACCTTGCTGACTGAGATCACCCTTAAATCTAACCAAGTCGGTAACATTAAACACCGATGAGATGGCTAACTCTGAAGGTAAGTCCACCTTGTAGGCATTCTCAGCATACTTGGCTAAAATCTTGCATGGACCTACTCTCCTCATCTGTAGCTTAGTAGGCATGCCCTTCTACATTCTTTCTTTGCTAAGATAGACCATAACATAGTCCCCAATCTAAAACTATACATCTTTCCTCTTTTCATCCACTATAGCCTTGAGTCTTTGAGTAGACTCCAAAATGGTTTTCTTCACTTGCTCTTGAACCTCCTTGATGGTTTGAGTAAAATGTTCAGCTTGTCCACTCTTCAACTCCATAGAACCTAAGTCTCTCAACTCACACACTCCTCTGGGGTGTCTTCCATAGATTATCTCAAAAGGACTTCTTCCTGTGGTCTTGGTTACACTATCATTATATGCATATTTAGCTTGAGATATAACAAGATCCCAAGTTTGCCGATACTCTTTTGTTAAACACCTTAGTAAGTTACCAAGCACCCTATTGATGACTTTAGTTTGACCATCTATTTGAGGATGGTATGCTGAACTAAAAGAGAGATTAGTTCCCAGCCTTTTCCATAAGGTTTGCCAAAAATGGCCCATGAACTTGCTATCCTTGTCTGACACAATGCTCAAAGGAAGTCCATGGATTCTAACTATCTCTTTAAAGAAGAGATGTGCTACATAACTTGCATCATGAGTAGTTCTACATGGAATGAAATGAATCATCTTAGAGAACCTATCAACAACAACATAGATGCTATCCATACCTAATTTGGTTTTAGGGAGTCCAACCATAAAGTCCATACTGACACACTCCCAAGGCCTATTTGGAACTGGCAGAGGTTGATAGAGTCCTGCATTGCTTGAACCTCCTTTAGCTCTCTGACATACTCCACATTGCTCAACATACCTCCTGACATCCCTTGCTAGCTTAGGCCAAAAGTAGTATCTCTGTACTAACTCCAAAGTCTTGTTTATGCCAAAATGACCACTTAGGCTACCATTATGCTTCTCTTGGATCAGATTTTCCCTCATGGATCCTCTAGGTACACAAAGTTGATTACCTTTAAACAATAGTCCATTCTGAAGGGTGTAATCTGCAAAATCACCATGGAAATGGTTCTCAAACTCTAGGCACACCTTATAGGCTTGTGAGAAGTCTTCATCCTCCTCATATAAATCTTTAAAACCTGCTATTCCAATGCTTTGCAGCTGTACCTCTTGGACAGTCAATAACTTCCTACTCAAGGTATCTACTACCTTGTTGAGCTACCCTTTCTTATGCTTTATTGTGAAGGTAAAGGATTGGAGATATTCCATCCACTTCAAGTACCTGTTACTGAGCTTCTCTTGAGTTTTTATATAGCTTAAATCCTGATTATTAGTAAAGACAACAAATTCTTTTGGCAAAAGATAATGCCTCCACTTCTTGAGAGATTATACCAATGCATACAACTCCAAGTCATAAGCTGAATACTTCTTCTTTGCTTCATTGAGTTTCTCACTGAAGAATGCCATAGGCTTTCTTTCCTGACTCAACACACCACCTACTACTATACCACGTGCGTCACATTCAATGGTGAACAACTTATCAAAAGTTGGGAAGAGTAAGATAGGTTTTGTGGCTACCTCTTGTTTCAAGGTTTGAAGTGCTTTCTCAACTGCCTCAGTCCATTTGAACTTAGTTTTCAGTCCTCCTTTGATGGTGTCTAATACTGGTGCACATATCCCACTGAAGTTCCTAATGAACTTTCTATAAAATTGGGCTAAACCATGTAAACTTCTAACTTCTATCCCTGATTTTGGGGTAGACCAATTCAAGATTGCCTCCACCTTGCTTGGGTCCATTTTCAGAGTACCCTTGGACACTACAAAGCCCAAATAAATCAGCTCTTGCTACATGAACTCATAGTTTTCTAGATTGATGGCTAGCTGCTCTTCATGTAACTTTTTCATAACCAACCTTAAGTGTTCCAGGTGTTCTGCTTTTGTCTTGCTATAGATGAGTATATCATCTAGATACACCACTACAAATCTACCTATGAAGTCCTTCAAGACCTCATTCATCAACCTCATGAAGGTGTTGGGGGCATTGGTAAGCCCAAATGGCATCACAAGCCACTCATACAAACCATCAATGATTTTAAAAGCGGTCTTCCACTCATCACCCTCCTTAACTCTGATTTGGTGATAACCACTCTTCAAATCTAGCTTTGTGAAATACATAGCACCTCCTAAGAAATCCATCAAATATTCTATTCTTGGAATTGGGAACCTATACCTAATAGTGATCCTATTAATAGCCCTTGAATCTGTGCAAAGTCTCCATTTTCCTCCTTTTTGTTATACACTAAATTTTCTCCCTTAGTTCAAGCTCTCGTAGTCTTGATAACTCAGTATAACAAGGGAATCATCTCAAGGTTGTGGGACCTTTTGCTAACTGAGATGAGACCTCCAGATTCTAGGCTGGTTCCTCTTGGATAATCACCCTGATTTGCTTTTAATAGGAAAGTAAACTTTGAGGGGAAAGGGATAGAAGGAATGCATGGAAAGGGAAATAACAAAAAGCAAATCTACCTACTAGGTGATGCACCAAACTTGGGTTTGGATCTCAGTATAGAGGGATGAAACCAATGAAGGAATCAGGTCCAAGAGATTACAACTTACTGAATAGGCTTGCATAAGTATTTCATAGGAGGGTGTGAATAGGGGACTCAACCTATGACCTGCAAACAAACATCCTTTTCTGCAACTAGGTGTAGGAATGAGACAAGGCTGCTAGGGGCTGTAGTATACCCACAAAACACCTAAATTAGATCAGACACAGGAAACACACAAAATTGCAGAAAGCAAGAGGAATCAGGTTACCTGAGATATCATTGAAATCATTCATAAACTTTGATTCAATAAGAGATAATCAAGACATAAAGGCATGAGGACAATAAAAATGTCACAGAATGTTTTGCAATATTTGAATTCATTAATGAAAACTTACAAGATGTGGGAAACCAGAGAGCAGGAAAAAAAATGCTACAGATAGTTTTCCTAGAAAAGAGTTTCTCTTTTACAAAATGTGAATTCTAAGCTCAAAAGCTCCCAAAAAACAATATATACAACCCTACACACATGCAGGAATCAAAAATATCTCAATTAGGGCTACCGAGGTTTACAATAAAATATCCAACCCTAAATCTATCCAATCTGGCCATAAATGTACATGAAAATATCCCAGCTAATCAGATCTCTGTGCTTGCATGTCGATTCCATGTTTGTACCTACAAAAATCTAGCCGCCATGATCCATCTACCTCCCCTGCAACTCAGTCTCGCCATAACTGCTAAAATTTGATACTATGAGATATTTGAATTTAAAAATTGATAAAACGATCACAGGTGGTGCTAAATTTCTCTATCGACGGTCACCATTCAAACTTTAATCTAACTTTAACATGCAACCGTTAGATCTTCCTTTTTACCCGGGCTTAGCATTTGACTGTAAAACTAACTCAACATTTACCTCAGGTTCCAATTTTCTTTCAGTCACGGAATCATTTAATACTTTAGCTGACCCTGGTTAAGTCTGGCGAATGTGAGATACCCTTTAGTCGCTGAGTCACTAGATATATCCTAGCCCTGGGCCCATATGCCATGCAAGACACCTCGGGTCTATTCATTACACTGCAAACTTAACCCTGGTCTCACCTTCTCTTTAGATCTCCTCTTGTCACCAAGTCACTTGAACTTTTCTTAACCTTGGGTTCCTCTTAGTGACCATGCGTAATCTCTCAACCGCGCAACCACGCATCTGCAGACTAAGATTCCCATCAGACGACGGGTGCAAGATCTCATGGGGTTGGAATATTCTTTAAGATTTTGCACCAGCCGCTCATCTCTTTCTATCCCTCTGTAAATCGCAAGCTCTATTGGTGTGGCTAACGATTTGTTGCATGTTCACATAGCCTAAAAAAGGGCTATGTAATCATGTGATAGACCATTAGCCGTGCATTGAAAAATCATCAACTGGGCCCACTGATGCCACATGCCACTCCCCCATTTGGTCTAACCACCACATCAGCAAACACCTCAGCATGTTGGCACATACCCACAACAACACCGCCCGCAAGCATGCTAACCATTGACAGTTTGTCGCATGGTCACATGGGCTCGGAAGAGCCCATGCAATCATGCGACTAACTGAAAGATGATACCTGTGGTTAAGGCTTGCCGCATCAGAAGGAAGATCGATGGCTATCCTTACACCACATGCTTAAATAGGTAACATCTTTCCTTAGCGGTGTAGCGACAGCCACGAGATTTCACCGAGCTTTAACCTTTGCAGATGGAGAATGGGCACACCGATAGGTGTCATCCTGTCACATGATCGCAAGGGAAAGGAATATTCCTTGCGAAGATGTGACAACCACAAGATTTTTGAGGAAAGCCAACCACTGGGCCCACAGGTCAAAGTTGTGCACTTGAATAAAATATGCCAGCCTACTCGAAATGTAGACCCACTAAGAACCTAATCTGATTGTTGTCACATGATCGCAAGGGCAAGGAATAGTCCTTGTGAACATGCGACAACCGCAAGATTTCTACTGCATGCATGACTATGAGGAACTGGGACCCACCTGTCAGAGTTGCGCGCTTAGGGTCAAAACATAGAGGATGCTGAAAACACAAAGGGTTTTCGAGCAAAGACTGAAAACACACTGAATTTTTAGAGCGGAGAGGTCGAAAACACACCAAACTTTCAGACCAAAAGCAGAAACTTCCCGAGCCTGCAGAGAGGAGGTCAAAAACACATTGGATTTTTGACATTTGAGCAAAAAACACATTGGACTCTCGACACTAAAGGGCAAAAAACACAGAGAGCTTTGACACTTGAGCATTTCTTTTGGAAAATAGGAACCGTGGCAAAAAATGAATGATAGGGAAATTTTGGGCAACATTTTCGTGACCTCTGTGGGATGTCAACCTAGTAGACATAGACCATTTTCCTTGACACAATCCATTAGGCATGGGGTCACTTCTTGAGCACAAAAACCTAATAGGGAGAGGGGAAAAAATTGAACCAGCAAGACAAAAATGTGCATGGGCACTTCTTGGAAAGTAGGAAACTACTCTAGAAAATAGGGGAAAGAAAATAGGGAAATCTATCCTAACCTAAACTAACCAGTGCAGAGACCTGGTTAAATAAAGCCATTCACTGGCATGTTGAAGTAGCTACCTTTCCTTCTTAGGATATTTTGCATTGGACTCATGAGGATAGCTACGAAGATAAGAGGCATACAAATATTTGGCAAATGAGGATGCACTACCTATGCAAAAACAAGATCAAGTTCACTCACCTCAAATGGATCAAATGGAGGTGTCCCAGTGAACTCCTTCTAGGCCAAGTATCTGATGGGGCAGCCTCTTGAAAGTTTGAAGGTAGGACTTTCAATGCTGGTTTCTCCTTTATCTTCATAGGTGACCTTCATCATAGATAGCCATGACAACTCCTCATCCATAGCTAGGGGACTACCATCTTCTTCTTTTAAACTAGCCAAGAGCTCATTACAATCAGGCTCCATATACAAGCCATCCATGATGCTTCCCAAATAATCCTTGCCAAGGCTCTGGTTAACTTTTTTACATTGGGAAGCCTCCTCCTCAAAAATGAGATCAAGCTCATGAATTAACATATCTTCAGGATCAACCTCTTCTAGCTGCTACAATTTTATAGAGGTGGCTATGATCACATCTTCCTCATCCCGCTCAACAAAACTAGGCAGCTCATCTAACAAGCACAAGGCATCCATTATAGAATCAACCTCCTGTTGATGATAGACCTTCTATTCTGATTGACCTTCAGCCATAGGCAATGGCATGGTCTCTTCTACATCATCAAAAAAAGGAGGGAGCTCATCATACAAATTAGCCAAGAGCTCATTAAAATCATCAATGTCCACCTCCACACCCTATTGCTCATTTTCACCACAGTCATCACTCTGTACTGATACCTCAGAATTCTTCTCCTCTTCAAATAGAAGTTCATTTTCTACTAGTCCTTACTCAGACACCAGGCTAGTGTCCTTGCAAAGGCTTGGCATTTGACAGCTGGGGGGAAGAGTCCATTATGGTATCGATATCACTTCATCATCCCGAGAAACCAGAGGGGCCTCTTGGGATGAAAATCTTTCTTGAATGGGCTGCTCTTGCAAGGTGGACTGAACCTCAAGCAAAAGCTCTTGAACATAATTTTTTTCCTTAAAAATTGAGATGTGAAACTGAGGGGGAGAGGGGGGAGACAAAGAAGGTATAGCAGCTTTAAAGCTTGGAAATGAATGCTTAGCAGGCTCCTCATGTGTAGGTTCTTGAGATAAATGGGCCTTCCAGCTTGGAATTTTAGGCCTAGGAGCCTCTTATTGAGCAATCAGTGATCTCAACCTTGCTATCTCAATGTCAGATCGGAGTCTAATCCCTTCTTGAAACTCTCCTGCTTGTTTCTCATCAACAAGAGTTTCTATCATTTGGTAAGGAGCTGCCCCTTACTCATAATTTTGAGCCTCTTGCTCTCTCTATTCCTTGAGCTCAGACACTTGTTTGACCAAATCAAGCAACAGACTCTTTGCCTCCTGCATCTCCTTGAAGTCTGAGCTTAGAGTCTGCATCTGCTACTGAATAGGCTAAGAAGGGGAGGGTGGGTGGTAAGCATGATGGGGAAGCTGGCCTTGCATCTACTATTGTGCCTCTTGTGCCCATGATCCATCTTTCCTGAGAGCTCTCTCATAAATTTGCACAAGGGCAAACTCATTTGGGGCATATTATATATATTGATACCCTTGAGAAGTATAATATCTTGGGGTAAAAGGAGGGTTTGGATGACTTTGGTAAGGCTGAAAACAAGCTAGTTGAGCATTAATCTCATGATAGGATGGTGAGTAACCTGACTATCCATAGAAACTTGACATGTCTACTCATGCAGTTAGCTGGAATTTGAAAATGAAAGCTTGAAAACATACCAGCATTTGATCTTTGAAACTAGTAGACCTTCTGGAGTCACCAGATATACAACAAAATGACCTCTTCTAGGCTTGTAGCATGCTACTAGCATATCAAAGATAGCATAATTTGAACATGAATCTGAACTTCAGTCCCACCGGGTGTGCTAGAAATGTTATACACTGAATTTGCACCCTTAGTTCAAGCTCTCATAGTCTTGATAACTCAGTATAACAAGGGAATCATCTCAAGGTTGTGGGACCTTTTGCTAACCGAGATGAGACCTCCTGATTCTAGGCTGGTTCCTCTTGGATAATCACCCTGATTTGCTTTTAATAGGAAAGTAAACTTTGAGGGGAAAGGGATAGAAGGAATGCATGGAAAGGGAAATAATAGAAAGCAAATCTACCTACTAGGTGATGGACCGAACTTGGGTTTGGATCTTAGTATAGAGGGATGAAACCAATGAAGAAATTAGGTCGAAGAGATTACAACTTACTGAATAGGCTTGCATAAGTATTTCATAGGAGGGTGTGAACACGGGACTCAACCTATGACCTGCAAACAAACATCCTTTTCTGCAACTAGGTGTAGGAATGAGACAAGGCTGCTAGGGGCTGTAGTATACCCACAAAACACCTAAATCAGATCAGACACAGGAAACACACAAAATTGTAGAAAGCAAGAGGAATCAGGAAACCTGAGATATCATTAAAATCATTCATAAACTTTGATTCAATAAGAGATAATCCAGACATGAAGGCATGAGGACAATAAAAATGTCACAGAATGCTTTGCAATATTTGAATTCATCAATGAAAACTTACAAGATGTGGGAAACCAGAGAGCAGGAAGAAAAATGCTACAAATAGGTTTCCTAGAAAAGAGTTTCTCTTTTACAAAATGTGAATTCTGAGCTCAAAAGCTCCCAAAAAACAATATATACAACCCTGCACGCAGGTAGGAATAAAAAATATCTCAATTAGGGCTACCGAGGTTTACAATAAAATATCCAACCCTAAATCAATCCAATCTGGCCATAAATGTACATGAAAATATCCTAGCCGATTATATCTCTATCCTTGCATGTCGATTCCATGTTTGTACCTAAAAAAATCTAGCCGCCATGATCCATCTACCTCCCCTGCAACTCGGTCTCGCCATAACTACTAAAATTTGATACTGTGAGATATTTGAATTTAAAAATTGAAAAAATCGTCACAGGTGGTGCTAAATTTCTCTACTGATGGTCATCATTCAAACTTTAATCTAACTTTAAAATGCAACCGTTAGATCTTCCTTTTTACCTGGGCTCAGCATTTGATTGCAAAACTAACTTGACATTTACCTCAGGTTCCAATTTTCTTTCAGTCGCGGAATCATTTAATACTTTACCTAACCCCGGTTAAGTCTGGTGAACGTGAGATACCCTTTAGTTGCTGAGTCACTAGATATATCCTAACCCTAGGCCCATCTACCATGCAAGACACCTTAGGTCTATTCATTACACTGCAAACTTAACCCTGGTCTCACCTGCTCTTTAGATCTCCTCTTGTCGCCAAGTCGCCTGAACTTTTCTTAACCCCGGGTTCCTCTTAGCGACCATGTGTAATCCCTCAACCATGCAACCGCGCATCCGTAGATTGAGATTCCCATTAGATGGCATGTGGAAGATCTCATGGGGTTGGAATATTCTTTGAGACTTTGCACCAGCCACTCATCTCTTTCTATCCCTCTGCAAACTGCAAGCTCTATTGGTGCAGTTAACGATTTGTCACATATTCACATAGCCTAAAAAAGGGCTATGCAATCATGTGATAGACCATTAGCCGTGCATTGAAAAACCATCAACTAAGCCCACTGACGCCATGTGCCACTCCCCCGTTTAGTCCAACTGCCACATCAGCAAACACCTCAGCACATCAGCACGGACCCACAGCAACACCGCCCGCAAGCATGCTAACCGCTAACGGTTTGTCACATGGTCACATGGGTTTGAAAGAGCCCATGCGATCATGTGACTGACTAGAAGATGCTACCTATGGTTAAGGCTTGCCGCATCAAAAGGAAGATCAATGGCTATCATTACACCGCGTGCTTAAATAGGTAACATCTTTCCTTAGTAGTGTAGTGACAACCAGGAGATTTCACTGAGCTTTAACCTTTGCAAATGGAGAATGGGCCCACCGACAGGTGTCATCCTGTCACATGATCACAAGGGCAAGGAATATTCCTTGCAAAACATGCAACAACCACAACATTTTTGAGGAAAGCCAGCCACCGGGCCCACAAGTCAGAGTTGCGCACTTGAAGAAAATATGCCACCCTACTTGAAATGCGGACCCACTAAGAACCCAATTAGATTGTTGTCGCATGATCACAAGGGCAAGGAATATTCCTTGCAAACATGCAACAACCGCAAGATTTTGATAGCATGCACGGCTATGAGGAACTGGGACCCACCTGTCGGAGTTGCGCACTTATGGTCAAAACACAGAGGATGCTGAAAACATAGAGGGTTTTCGAGCAAAGGCCAAAAACACACCAAATTTTCATAGTGGAGAGGTCAAAAACACACCGAACTTTAAGACCAAAAGCAGAAACTTCCCAAGCCTACAGAGAGGAGGTCAAAAACACACTGGATTTTTGACATTTGAGTAGAAAACACACTGGACTCTCGACACTAAAGGGAAGAAAACACAGAGAGCTTCGACACTTGAGCATTTCTTTTGGAAAATAGGAACCATGGCCAAAAATGAATGACAGGGAAATTTTGGGCAACACTTTGTTGGATGCCAAAACTACTGGGACTACACATGGACTTATACTCTTCTTAATCAGCCCTTGATCCAACAACTCTTTCACTTGCCTTGCTACTTCCTTATTCTACTCTAGGGTAAGCTTATATGCTGCTTTATTAGGTAGAGAAGTACTGGGAACAAAGTCAATTTGATGACTTATAACTCTTCTTGGAGGTAAAGTGGCAGGTGTTCCATCACTTACTATGTCTCTAAATTCTTCCAACATTTTCTACACTTCTAATGGTAAATCTGCCTTTAACTTCTTGTCATCCTCCTTTGGTTTCACCATGATAGCACATCCTATGGTCTCATCATCCTATAGTTCATATAAGAACTCTTTACCACTGCTAAGAAACACACTAGGTGTCTTGGAAGTTCCCTCTTCATTTTTAGTTAAGGACTAAATTTTGAATGTTCTTCCATCTTTCTTGAAAGAAATAGAATTCTCTTCTCCATCATAGATCATCTTCCTGTCAAATTGTCAAGGTCTTCCCAATAGAAGATGGCATGCATCCATGGGTAAGACATCACAAAGAATTTTGTCTTTATAGCCTGAAATGGAAAACTCTACCCATGTCTGCTCATTAACTAGCACACTTTGCTCCTGGTTCAACCAAGTTACCTTGTAGGGGTTTGCATGTGGAACCTTTGGGAGTTTCAGCTTCTTTTTTGCTTCCTCTGCTATAATGTTATCAGTAGACCCTGAATCTACTATAACCTTGCATACTTTGCCTTGTATCTTGCATCTGACTCTAAAAAGAGCCCTTCTTTGCTTGGGTTCACCTTGATTAGGCTGCCTGATAAGTACCCTTTTGAACATAAGATTCTCCCCCATTTCTGATTCCAATTTTCTGACCTCATTAGTGCATGAGCTGCTGCTATCCTCTTGGATATAGGCTACCCTCTTCTCACTCTATGAAGCTGATTGTTTCTCAGGACACCTATAAGAAGGGTGCTCAATTTGTCTAGACTGATAGCACTTTATGGTGGCAAAGTAGGAGCTTCTCCTTCCTGTTCCTCTTCCTCTACTTCCTTGAGAACCTCTTCCTCTACCATAAGATCCTCTTGCACTACTTTCTAAACTTTGTTCTAAGAGTCTACTCTCACCTTGGTTTCTTGATTCACCACCTCTACTAGAACCTCCTCTTGGACCCCCTCTAGAGTCTCTACCTCTTCCTCTATTCTTGGAATTAGGTTCTTGCTTTCTCCTCTATTTGTCTTCAAGCTTTTGTGCCATATGCTGACAACCAAGTATGGTGGTAGGAGTGAACAAACTCATCTCTTCTGCTATGCTCCATTTCAAGCCATTGAGGTACCTTGCTACTTTAATGCTTTCATCTTCTTGGACTCTAGATCTCAAGTTCAATTTGTGGATCTCTTCAGTATAAGTAGCTACATCCATCTCCTTCTGTCTCAGTGTCAACCTTTTCTTATGCTATTGTATTTCATAATCAGCTGGTAGGTATGCTTCCCAAACTTTATTGACCATAACTTTCCAATTAGAGATTGGATTCTTTCCCTCTTTCTCTCTTTCACCTTGCAGGTAGTTCCACCAGGTTAAAGCTTGTCCTCTCAACCTAGATTTGGCCACTTTGACCTTCTGTGCCTCTAAGATCTCTTCACATTTGAAGTGATTCTCCATGCCTTCAATCCACTACATCAGAAGCTCAGTATCCATTCTACCAGTCAGTAATGGGACACCTTCAAGTGCCTTGCCTGTGATAGCCTTTAGAGCTTTGAGAAAGTGCTCATCTTGTGTTGAAGGATCAGGTGTAGGTACATCATCATCAAGAGTCTTCTCTTTTCCCTTAGCATCCTACTCCTGCATCTTCACATTCACCTTATCTGCTTTTGCTTGGACATCATCAAAGAGTTGCTCCATCTGTAACAATCTTTCCTGAAGGAGTCTGTTAGCTTCCTCTTGATCTTCTACTTTCTTGGCTAGCTTAGAATTGGTCACCATCTTCTATTTCTAGGATGATCCACTTGATTCTTTTGGTGGTTGAAACATCGACCCTTCACTTCCCAAGCCTTAACTTGGCTCTGATACCAATCTGGTGAGGAGGCTAGGATAGACTAGCTAATCTATGCTTTGATCCCTGTCTAAGGACTCAAGTGTACTCTGAAAGCTATGGTTGATCTATAGGAAACTTGATACATTCAAGTAACCCCTGATCTACCTAACTAAACCACCAAGTTACACAAGTTTAACTATCACCATGACAAGGTTTTCTTTCAGGCACTAACCCTTACATTGGCTCAATAAGGGTCTTTTTGCTTCCTGACCTGCTCCACATCCTAACACTAAGTTCTAATGAGTTCCAAGGACTTTTTATGGCTATGGTCACCTTTTCCAAGTGTTGATAAGATTTGGGGATCACCCGATTTGGTAGTTCCCTTGTAATCTTGGGCTACAAGGAAGTGCCAATTAGGCCTCCTTCCAGATTTGTAGGACTTGTTACTCCTTCCCTGTGCAAAACCAAAAATCCTAGCCTTAAGGAATTATCATACAAATGCCTCAATCTCAAGGATTTTTGAGGTCTTAAGTGCCCATGTGACCATATAGTACTATTCCCTATTTATGAGGGTTTCATGGGTTTCAAGACTTTTCTCTGCTCCTAGCTTCACCGGTGTCTTTCTAAAGCTCTTCAAAGCTTCTCCTTCTCAACACTTAACCTTTACTCAGCTACCTAGCTTCCCTCTAAAGGGCTTCCTCTGAAACTCATTCCACTGTCGGCAATAGCTTCTACACTGTTGCTTGCTTCTAGCCAGGCTATGCCTTAGCTCGCCTAGGGCTTCCACAAATAATTATTTGTCTTCATGCTCTAGGGCCTTGCATTATAATACAAACTCATTGGGGTCTATACTTTTAGAATCCACAATTCCATGGTGTTTCCATGGTGGACATGAAATCTATAGACCTACATTTGCATTCCTCTCCAAACTGGCAGAGAGCAGTCGAACACAAAAGAACTAAATAAAAACTACTAATTCTCCAAATGAAATGAAACTACACACACACAAATGAAAGTCTACACACTCAAATAGTAACTACAATAAGTATTCACACAAATCTCTTGTATTCACAAATATTCAATCTTTGTAACAGTGATTGTTGTACTCAAAAACACCAGCAGACTGGTCTTCCTGTGTTGTTCCATACAATAATGACTCTCACCTCGAAATTAGGGTTAGACGGGTCTTAAATAAAATTTCCTTGGAGTGAGTGACTTGTTTTAGGGCTTTTAGCCTCTTAGCATATTTAGACAATACAAAGGAAGAAATTTCTTAGCAACTTTTGAGCAACTTGTAGTTTCTTGAGCAACCTTTGCTCTCTCATGTCAAAAGACCATTGCTAGGCCACCTAGAGCACTCATGTGCTCAAATCATAACTATACACTAAATCCTAGACTCTAACTCAAAGTAGACAAAGATCTCAAGATGACAACCTTCATTAACTCTATGTTCCATTTGCAAAAGGAAGACCACCTGCACTTCTAGGACTTAGACAATGCCTAGACACAACAAAAATGAGTCAAACTCCTTAGTGACTCTTATTGTAATTACATGCTTCAAACCAAGATAAGAAACACCAAAATATGAAGGTGAGGGCCCTCATAGAGGTGCTCTTGCACCACCCATGAACCCTTACGATAGACTTGAGAGTTCTAATGTGTCAAAAGGGGTCATGGGGATGACCCCTTAGGAAACACTTGAGGGTTCTAATGTGTCAAAAGGGGTCATGGGGACTTCCTAGGGGTCCTAATGCATGATAAGGTGTACTAGGACCCCTAAGAATTCCCCATGACCCCTTTTGGCACATTGGAACCCTCAAGTGTGTTCGAAGGGGTCGTAGGACCCCTTAGGACACACTTGAGGGCTCTAATATGTAGAAAGGGGTTATGGGGACTTCCTAGGGGTCCTAACGCACTATAAAGTTTACTAGGACCCCTAGGAAATCTACATGAACCCTTTTGACATATTGGAATGCTCAGGTCTATCTGAGGGGGTCGTGCGAACCCTTAGGACACACTTGAGGGTTCCAATGTGTTGAAATGGGTCATGGGGACTTCCTACAGGTCCTAACATGTGATAAGGCATACTAGGACCCCTATGAAGTCCCCATGACCCCTTTTGATACATTTGAATGCTCAAGTGTGTCTAAAGGGGTCATAGGACCCCTTAGGAAATACTTGAGGGTTCAAATGTGTCAAAATGGGTCATGAGGACTTCCTAGGGGTGCTAACCCATGATAAGGCATACTAGGACCCCTAGGAATTCCCCATGAGCCCTTTTCACACATTAGAACCCTCAAGTGTGTCCTAAGGTGTCCTATGACCCCTTAAGACACACTTGATAGTTCTAATGTGTCAAAAGTAGTCATGGGGACTTCCTATGGGTCCTAACACATGATAAGGTGTACTAGGACCCCTAAGAAGTCCCCATGACCCCTTTTGACAAATTGGAACCTTTAAGTGTGTTTGAAGGGGCCATAGGACCCATTAGAAAACACTTGAGGGTTCCAATATGTCGAAAGGTTTCATGGGGACTTTCTAGGGGTCCTATCATGTTATAAGGTGTACTAGGACCCCTAAGAAATCCCCACGAGCCCTTTTGTGCTATTGAAATGCTCAAGTGTGTTTGAAGGGGTCGTACGAACCCTTAGGAAACACTTGAAGGTTCCAATGTGTTGAAAGGGGTGATGGGGACTTTCCAGGGGTCCTAGTATGCCTTATCAAGTCTTAGGACCCCTACGAAGTCCCCATGACTCCTTTTGACATATTGGAATGCTCACATGTGTCCTAAGGGGTCCTACAACCCCTTCAGACACATTTGAGGCTTCCAATGTGTCAAAAGGGGTCCTAGCAACTTCTTAAGGGTCTTAGTATGCCTTATCACGTGTTAGGACCCCTAGGAAGGCTCGATGACCCCTTTCGACACATTAGAACCCTTGATTGTGTCCTAAGGGGTCCTACAACCTCTTTGAACACACTTGAGGGTTCAAATGTGTCAAAAGGGGTCATGAAGACTACATAGGGACCCTAGTATGCCTTATCATGTGTTAGGGCCCCTACGAAGTCCCCATGACCCTTTTTGACACATTAGAACCCTTAAGTTTGTCCTAAGAAGTCCAAGTCATTTATGATAAAACAAGTTAAAACCCTTTGAGAATCCTTTTGCTAGCTTTAGTTTGACCTTAGAAAGCCATGATGGATTATGGGAGGTAACCCTACTAAAGGCTTGCTGAATCCTGAAATTTGGCTAATTCTAAATTTTTTTGAAATCTCCTAAAATCTAGAATTTGCATCTTAACTCCTATGAAGCTGAAACCTATCTTAGAGGGTTTTAACTCATTTTATCACAAATCACTTGGACCCCTTAGGACAAACTTTAGGGTTCTAATGTGTCAAAATGGGTCATGGTGACTTTCTAGGGGCCCTAACACATGATAAGGCATACTAGGACCTCTATGAAGTCCCCATGAGACCGTTTGACACACTTCAACCCTCAAGTGTGTCCGAAGGGGTTTTACGATACCTTAGGACACACTTGAGGGTTCTAATGTGTCAAAAGGGGTCATAGGGACTTCCTAGGGTTCCTAACATGTGATAAGGTGTACTAGGACCCCTAAGAATTATCCATGACCCCTTTTCACACATTGGAACCCTCAAGTGTGTTTGAAGGAGTCGTAGGACCCCTTAAGACACACATGAGCATTCCAGTGTGTCAAAAGGTGTCATGGGGACTTCCTAGGGGTCCTAATGCATGATAAGGTGTACTAGGACCCCTAGAAAGTCCCCATCACTACTTTGGACATATTAGAACACTCAAGTATGTCCTAAGGTTTGGCATGACCTCTTCAGGCACACTTGAGCATTCGAATAGGTCAAAAGAGGTCATTGGGAGTTCCTAGGGGTCCTAGTACACATTATAATATGTTAGGACCCCTACGAAGTCCCCATGACCCCTTTTGACATATTGAAACCCTCAAAGTGTCTCCTAAGGGGTCCTACAACCCCTTTAGACACAATGGAGGGTTCTAATGTGTCAAAAGGGGTCATGGGGACTTCTTAGGTGTCCTAGTACACCTTGTCACACGTCAGGACCCCTACGAAGTCCCCATGACCCCTTTTGACACATTAGAACCCTCAAGTGTGTCCTAACATGTGATAAGGTGTAGTAGGACCCCTAGGAAATCCCCATGAACCCTTTTGACACATTTGAATACTCAAGTGTGTTTGAAGGGGTCCTATGACCCCTTTAGACATACTTGAATGTTCAAATGTGTCAAAATAGGTCATGGAGACTTCTTAGGGGTCCTAACACATGATAACACATACTAGGACCCTTAGGAAGTCCCCATCAACCTTTTTTACACATTAGAACCCTCAAGTGTGTCCTAAGGGGTCATAGGACCCCTTAGGACACACGTGAGGGTTCTAATGTGTCAAAATGGGTCATCAGGACTTCCTAGGGGTCCTAGCATGTGATAAGGTGTACTAGGACCCCTAGAAAGTCCCTATCAACCCTTTTGACATATTCAAACCCTCATGTGTGTCCTAAGGGTTCACACAACCCCTTGAGACACACTTGAGCATTCCAATAGGTCAAAAGGGGTCATGGGGAGTTCCAAGGGGCCTAGTACACCTTATAACACATTAGGACCCATAAGAAGTCCCTATGACCACTTTCGACATATTGGAACCCTCAAGTGTGTCCTAAGGGGTCCTACAACCCCTCAGAACACACTTGAGGGTTCCAACATGTTAAAAGGGGTCATGGGGACTTCTTAGGGGTCCTAGTATGCCTTATGATGTGTTAGGACCCCTAGGAAGTCCCCATGACCCTTTTTGACACATTTGAATGCTCAAGTGTGTTAGAAGGTGTCGTAGGACCCCTTAGGACACACTTGAGGGTTCTAATATGTTAAAAGGGGTCATGGGGACTTCCTAAGGGTCCTAGTATGCCTTATCACATGTACTAGGACCCCTCGTAAGTCTCCATGACCACTTTTGACACATTTGAATGCTCAAGTGTATCTGAAGGGTTCATAGGACCCCTTATGACACACTTGAGGGTTCTAATGTGTGAAAAGGGGTCATGGGGAATTCTTAGGGGTCGTAACATGTGATAAGGTGAACTAGGACCCCTAGGAAGTCCCTATGAACCCTTTTAACACATTGGATAGGTCAAGTGTGTCTGAAGAGGTCCTACGACCTGTTAGGACACAATTGTGGGTTCTAATGTGTTGAAAGGGGTCATGGGGACTTCCTAGGGGTCCTAATGCATTATAAGGTGTACTAGGACCCATAGGAACTCCCCATGACCCCTTTTGACCTATTGGAATACTCAAGTGTGACTGAAGGGGTCTTGCAAACCCTTAGGACACACTTGAGTGTTCCAATGTGTCGAAAGGGGTGGTGGGAACTTTTTCAAGGTCCTAGTATGCCTTATCACATGTTAGGACACCTAGGAAGTCCCCATGATCCCTTTTGACATATTGGAATGCTCACGTGAGTCCTAAGGGTTCCTATGACTCCTTCGAATGGACTTGAGGGTTCCAATGTGTCAAAAGGGGTCATGGGGACTTCTTAGGGGTCCTAGTACACCTTATCATGCGTTAAAACCACTAAGAAGTTCCCATGACCCCTTTTGACATATTTTAATGCTCAAGTGTGTCCGAAGGGGTCGTAGGACCCCTTAGGACAGACTTGAGGGTTCTAATGTGTCAAAAGGGGTCATGGGGACTTCCTAGGGGTCCTAGTATGCCTTATCACGTGTACTAGGACCCCTCGTATGTCCCTATGACAACTTTTGACACATTTGAATTCTCAAGTGTATCTTAAGGGTTTGTAGGACCCCTTATGACACACTTGAGGGTTTTAATGTGTCAAAAGGGGTCATGGGGACTTTCTAGGGGTCCTAACATGTGATAAGGTGAACTAGAACCCCTAGAAAGTCCTTATGAACCCTTTGAAAACATTGGATTGGTCAAGTGTGTCTGAAGAGGTCCTATGACCCATTAGAATAGAATTGAGAGTTCCAATGTGTCAAAAGGGGTCATGGGGACTTCCTATGAGTCCTAACACATGATAACATGTACTAGGAACCCTAAGAAGTCCCCATGACCCATTTTGACAAATTTGAATGCTCAAGTGTATCTGAAGGGGTTGTAGGGCCCCTTAGGACACACTTGAGGGTTCAAATATGTCAAAAGGGGTTATGAGAACTTCCTAGGGGTCCTAACATGTTATAAGGTGTACTAGGACCTCTATGAAGTCCCCATGACCCCTTTTGACACATTTAAACCCTCATGTGTGTCCAAAGGGGTCACAAGACCCCTTAGGACACACTTGAGGGTTCTAATGTGTGAAAATAGGTCATGGGGACTTCCTAGGGGTCCTACTATGCCTTATCACATGTACTAGGACCCCTCGAAAGTCCCCATGACCCCTTTTGACATATTTGGATGCTCAAGTGTGTCTGAAGGAGTCGTAAGACCCCTTAGGACACACTTGAGCATTCCAATTTATCAAAAGGGGTCATGGGGACTTCCTAGGGGTCCTAGTATGCCTTATCACATGTTAGGATCCTTAAGAAGTCCCCATGACCCCTGTTGACACATTGGAATGCTCAAGTGTGTTTTGAGGGATCCTAAGACACCTTTGAACACACTTGACCATTAAAATATTTCAAAAGAGGTCATGGGGACTTCATAGGGCTCATGGTACAACTTATCACATGTTAGGATCCGTAGGAAGTCCCCATGACCCCTATTGACACATTGGAGTGCTCCAGTGTATCCTAAGGGATCCTACGACCCCTTTGGACACACTTGATCATTAAAATGTTTCAAAAGCATTCATGGGGACTTCTTAGGGGTTGTAGTATGCCTTATCATGCGTTAGGGCCCCTAGGAAGTCCCCATCACCCCTTTTGACATATTGGAATGCTCAAGTGTGTCCTAAGGGGTCCTACAACCCCTTTGGACCCACTTGAGTATTCAAATGTGTCAAAAGGGGTCATAGGGACTTTCAAGTGGTCTTAGTACATATGATAAGGCATACTAGGACCCCTAGGAAGTCCCCATGACCTCTTTTGACACATTGGAAACTTCAAGTGTGGTCAAATGGGTTCTACGACCCCTTTGAAAATACTTGAGGGTTCAAATGTGTTAGAAGGGGTCATGGGGACTTCCTAGGGGTCCTAACGCATTATAAGGTGTGTACACACTAAAATGGTGCACTTCTATGAACCATTACATCAAGGTTTCTCAAGAATGAGGCCTCACAAAGTGGTTCATAGCTCTTTATGCATGGAGTTGCAAAGGACTATGATGTATTTGCTCTCAGCTAGAGCTACAAGCTTGTGACCTTGCTAGTCAACCACACAATGAGAGATTCAAATGAGGACAAGGGCAAGAGTGCCAATATCCTCAAGAATCACTATGAAAATGCAATGCAAACTAATCTATGGAAATGAAAATGCAATGCAACTAAGCTATGAAATGGAAAGAACAAGTGTTACAAATCCCTCCTATTAAGCTATGTGAGTTAAATCTATTACATCAAAGGAAACTAAGCTATGAAATGAAGCTAAAATGCAAGAATGAGAGACTAAGAACAATAAGACTTCCAAAAGCTCAAAAAGTCTCCAAGAATTCCTGCAGCATAAGATTAGTATTCAAAACATGATATGAAAATGGAGGAGAGAGCTTTCCTTTTATAGGAAATGCAAAGGAACGGACCATTGAGATTAAGAGGCAAAAGTCTTAATCAGCAGTGGAGGTTGAAAGAGGAGCAATCCATGTGCACAAGTATCCTCCAATGAGAGTGAAGTGTTGACTTTTGAGCCTCATGTGAGACAAAAAGTGTTTTTTTCCTTTTTATAAAATAGGAATAATGCTTTATTTGTGCAACTTAGGACAAGGGGAAAGGTGGGGATTTTTATTTAATCCAAAGGGGAGGAAATATTCCTTTTAATAAAATAAAGACTTAGGATAAATGATTAGTCCATAGGATAAAAATCCAATATATGATCGAAATTAAGACTTGATCAAGAAATTGATAATGTTGAAAATATTGATTATTGATCAAAATGATTTAGGGTTGATAAATCAAATAAATGGGGCCCAAAGTCTAGGTGACCATTTTTGGGTGCATACATTTTCCCCTCTTTGACTAATGTGTGATTGATCTGGGAACACATGCAGTCAAAGAAGAATTGAAATGTGAGATCAATCTGGGATCACAAAACAACTCAGATGTGAGGTCGATTCAGGATCACATCTGGACAATCATAGACAAAGGTCTTTGAACATGAGGTTGATTCAGGATCACATTCAAAGTAAGAGATAAGAATCTCAAATTTGAGCAAAAGCTCACAAAAGATGTCTGAATCAAGAGCATCAAGATGATCAGGGATGAGAATCCCATAGGTACTGCCCCCTCGGAGTCGAAGTTGAAATCAGAGAGAGGAGAACAACAAATTGATAAAGATTTGATCAAAGCGGAATGAATTCACAATCAAACGTAAAGGTCAATAGGTTAACCATTAAAACATGCCCCATCTTGACTGAGAAAGATGTAGTCAAACGTGAGAAAGGAGTGAATTGAATGAAGATGAATGAAAGACTAGAAGGTTGGAAGACATGGAAATGAAGAAATGACGATGCCCCAACAAAGATCGAAGGATTAGGCCTCAAAAGATTTAACCAACTATGCAGAAGAAAGTGAAAATTGAAATGTGATTTTGACTATCAAGATGACCTCGGATTTCAATTTTAAGTCTGAAAATGGATCCAGGATGTCGAAATTAGCTAAGGGTGCAAATTTCACACAATTCTGAGGTGTTTTAAAAATTGGTCAAATGTCAAAATACTATAAAAGGGGTGAAAATGTCATTTTCAAAAATCATGTCTTATAGTGATTTGAAAATTTTCAGAGCTTGAGAGAGAGAATATGGCCCAGCAAGTAGGAGTTCCCATCCACAGGCATCGATTCAAGCGTGCTCGATTGCACAACCGGCCACAACACTATCCTGCCTCGGTATGTTTTCAAAAAACTCACTATTTTTGAGTCATTAATACCTTTTAAGCACGTTTTGTAAAGTTTTAAAATTTCAAATTTTTAAGTGGGGTGAAATATCGCGTGATACTTTAGAAGTATCGCGCCCTTTGGGGATAAATATCGCGTGATACTTTGCTGGTCCCCAAAGTATCACGTGAGTATAGGCACTAATATCGCACGATACTGGGTGAAATATCACACAATACCAAGTGAAGTATCACACGACTCAAAGTATATCACACTACTATGGGGACAAGTATCACGCGATACTTCTCCAAAAAAATAGTATCACGTAAGGGCAAATATTGAAATTTTAAGTATTTTGAGCAAAATGACACGGGTCCAGACAATATTATGTGTTTAAAAATGTGTTAGACTAATTTTTAAGCATCCATCATGATATGTTCTAACAACTAGCTTGGTTTAATGGCTTGCAGGAGGTCTTTTCGGTGCTGATCATCAGAGTGCTGAAGGTGACTGGGCTGAGGTGTGTCCAAGATCTAGATGATCCAGGAAATGCTGACATTAGGGCTATGGGATTTAGGTATTTACTAAGATTCCCATACATCAGAGCTGACCATGGGTTGTTGACTGCACTGGCTGAGAGATTGCATAGCGAGAAAAACACCTTCCATCTTCCCACAGGCGAGGCATCCATCATGCTAGAGGATGTGTATAGGATCCTACGAGTGCCATGTCATGGTGAGCTTATAAGTATAATCATGTTTTTAAATTGTGTAAGTGTAATATTTCCATATGATGAAAACTAACATGATTTGTGTGATGACACAGGTATACTATGATCAGGATGTGATCGAGGGGTGACGGATGATCCAGGAGATGTTCCAGGATGTGACTATCCTAGATCGGCATGTCAGCTGGGAGCGGTTAGTAGAGGATTTCAGCAGAGATTTGCCAGTGCCATGTATTGTGGCATCGATCATTTCACAGATCCTGATGACTGATCACAGTCAGAAGGGATTCCCACTCGAATGGGCCAGGTTACTGATGGACTTGGTAGGCAGACCTCAGTGCATGGCATGGGGTCCAGCCATACTAGCAGAGATGTACCATGAGCTACATGAGATCGTGTACAGGGACAGCTAGTCGTGGGCATGTGGTGCCATCCTAGCACAGGTGTGGGTGTGGGAGCACATCACGGTGATGCACCTGAGGGTGCAGTCAAGGGAGAGGAGATACCCCTACATATATAGATATGTAGGGTTCATATCACATGCTCATACTAGGGATGTGACATATTACAGGAGGATTTTGGATGAGATGGCTACTTTCACATGGAGGCCATACAGGGATGTGGAGGGGTGGAGTGATGCAGATGAGGAGTTGAGCTACATGCTATGCACTTGGCTGTTAGTAGGCTGACACCGAAAGATAGTAGAGAGATTTTGCATCACTCAGGTATGGCGGTAGTTTGGGAGGCAGCAGTGAGTCTCGACAGAGACCACTACATATGCTCGAGTCAGGGATGAGGAGGGACATGGGTGGCTACCCATGTTAGACTATCAGCAGATAGTCATAGAGATAGTGGGTATCAGGAGTGAGCCCTAGGAGTATCACCCAAAGGTGGTAGATGTAGGGGCCGATGCAGCATACAAGGCAGAGTGGTGGAGGGAACCATTCCCTTGGTTTATGATACCAGATGCATAGGTACCAGCATAGGGGGGAGACGGAGGAGATGACGGGGGAGACAGAGGAGATAGAGGGGATGGAGGAGATGGTGGGAGGGGGAGAGGGAGGAGGATGGAGAGATGGGAGGGATCTAGATTAGGTGGCCAGAAATGGTCATGGGGACAGAGATCAGTGACACCTGAGGATGAGGTGAGACCATTTCGCCGGCAGGCAGAGGCACAACAGGACCAGCCTGCGGGTGGAGATGATTTGAGAGTGAGGATACAGGCTCTCGAGGCTGAGATATTGTAGCTCAGCATTACTATAGTAGTGAGAGAGTAGCAGCTCACTGATTAGAGAGCAGAGATAGAGCATTGGGAGAGGCAGCTACAGGTGGCCCTGGCAGAGAGATAGAGAGAGGCAGCACGAGCTGCATATTATTATGGCCTCTACATTTAGGCAGTCTCGGAGGATCGGAGAGTGCCATCATACTCTACCATAGTGGGTAGATCAGATGTAGTTCTTGATCCAGCACCACCTCTACCAGCACCAGGACACGAGGGTGGTAGTCAGTCTTAGGTTTTAGAGTTAGACATATCTTGAGACATTGATCCAGATTATGGGATCCCATATTGTATATTGTATCATGACATTGATGTATATATGAGATTACTGGATGTTTGATTGTATCATGTGTTTATGTCTCTCTTGTGATGGATGTATCAGTTTATGTATATTGTCTTGTCATTTTTCTCAAAAATGCTTATGTACATGCTTATGTATGTTCTTTCTCATAGATGTATGTTTAATTCTCATGTGTATGATATAGACTCATGTTTCTGAAAATGATAGTTGTGATATAGATACGATGATATGATTAACCCCTTGTGATGAATAGGAATAGGTTCAAGATGAAAAAGACAAGGAGTGAAAGACATGATCAAGAAGAAGGAAAGGTGAGCACAGTTGGCTGATAGGTCCACGTAAGATGAAAAGGAGATCTCTCTCCATATGCAAGATGCAAAACTAAACTAACATGAACCTAAGAATGCAAGCTACATGAAAAGTGGTTGACTTGCAATGTCACAATGCTTATAGACATCTAATTGTCATCATCAAGCATTATTAGTAGCGTCACAAGATCATACAATGCACACTAGCATAACTATGTGGATATGAATATGATTTTTATCAGATAGAAATGTGGAAATCCCACCTAAGCATCAAAGACATGTAGGTCAAGATGATTAATGCAGTGTGATCACCTAAGGTTGATATGGTGAGATTATGCTTGTATCAAGACACATGAAAGTCAGGATAACTAGAAGCATGCACTCACAAAACAGTCAAGGATAATACCTCGTCAATCCATAGGGTCAAGTAAGACCAGAAAAAATGCTCATGATAGTTAGGACCAACAAAATATACCCACAAGCAGATAAAGAAAGAAAACATGTTCTCATACCCTTAGTCTTCTAGCTATGCATCATCGAAAAATTCTTAGGGAGAGACCACTCATCAAAGAAATCCTCATAGACAGCACACAAAGAAAAATAAAGTCAACATATCTCAAGTGAATTGATTGTTTAAGTGCGTGTGTGTTGGTCATAGAGTCAGACTCTGGTTATCACATCTACTAATGAGAAACATCACATCATACTTAGACTATTGGGTAAGACATCTGATAAGTGTTAAGAAACACTTGACGCAGGGGTAGTGTTGAAAAACATAGTTTGGGGTGGTGTTGAAAAACACCTATTGTGAAATGCCCCAAGAGACAAACGCACCTAAAAGACCAATGCTAACAGTTATGCCCCCTAGACAAAGACAAAGACCAATGCCAGACTAAGCCAAATAAGGTCAAGGCATGATGGAAAGTGGCCAAGTGTCAAGGACACATGCTAACAAATAGGGTTGCAAAGGCCTCAAGTAGCGCCTATTTCTAGGTTTTTACCACTTGGAAATATTGCAATTTTTACTTTTTTCTTTTTTTTGTATTTTTTTCTTACCAAGGTGCCTATTTCCAGGTTTTCACCAAGGCACTTTTTCTATTTTTTTTGGATTTTTTGCATTTTAAAATTTTTTTGTATTTTTTCAGGACTTTTTATACTTTTTAGGATTTTTTCAGCATCATATATCAATTTTTTTGGTATTTTTTTTCAGGATCCATAAATATGTACAGCGGATGCCCCTAGATAGAAACGGGCATCAAGGATAGAACTTCTTGAGGTGCACAATGTTGATGAGATCAGGGAGCTGTTCTCCATCAGGATCTGACAGTAAATACGCACCAGTACCAAAAGCAGCTGTGATGACATATGGTCCAAGCCAGTTAGGTTCAAACTTGCCCTTTTGTTCTCTGTTTTGTTGATTCTTAGGGTTCTCTCGCAAAACAAGATCACCTATTTGAAATTCTCTAGGGTGAACCTTCTTGTTGAATGCCTTGGACATATACTTCTGATACACTCTCATATGATCAAAGGAAGCCTTACACTTCTCATCTAGAAGTTCTAGTTCCTGTAACCTCATAGCGCGGTAGTCCTCATCTATTATCAATCCTTTGAGTGAGACTCTAAGTGATGGGATCTCTACTTCTAAAGGTAATACCGCTTTAGCGCCATAAATAAGGGAAAAAGGCATGGCTCCTATAGGTGTGCGAATGCTTGTTCTGTAAGCCCATAGTGCTGGATTAATTTGCAAGTGCCAATCCCTACCATTCTTGTGCACTGTCCTATGAAGAATTTTAAGAATGGTTTTATTAGAGGCTTCTACCTATCCATTTCCCTATGGAAAATAGATGGAGGACCAATGTTGCTTGATTTTAAACTTTTTGCATAAATGCTTTAGGTCCTTATTCTTGAATTGACCTCCGTTATCAGTGATAATCTTAGAAGGCACACCAAATCAGAAAATAATATGATTCAAGATGAACAAAGAGATAGTCTTCCCTGAAGCAATAGAAAGTGGCACAGCTTCCACCCATTTTGTGAGGTAGTCAGTGGCAGTAATAATGAACTTATGTCCACCTGATGAGTTGGGATGAATCTACCCAACTAGATCAAAGGCCCAGCACTGAAATGGCCAATGAGAAACAGAAGGGATCATCTCCCTGCCTGGAGCATGAATCAAGTTTCCATGTTTATGACATTTTTCTCATGACTTAGCAAAGGCTACTACATCTGTTTGCATTGTGGGCCAATAATATCCTACCCTAAGCAAACTTTGAGCCATGGCACGACCATTAGAACGTCCACCACAAATGCCCTCGTGGATGTCAACTAATGCTTGGTTGGATTCCTCCTTTTCCAAGCACCTAAGGAGCATCCCATCTAAACCCCTCCTATATAAATCACCAGAGATAAGGGTGTGGAAAGAGGTGTTATGGATGAGGTTTCGGTGTTCAGAACGGTTGAATGTGTTAGGGATGATGTCATCACAAAGATATGAATAGATAGCACCATATCGGGAAGACTCGCATGTGACAATGGTACAAATGACATGGCTTTCAGATGAGTCAAAGATGGGATGGTGTAGCTCTTCCACCAAGAATTCAAATCTTGATTCATGTGTCTCCAACTGAAGAAGTGAAGCTAATGTGGCCATGGTGTCTGTAGCTTTGTTTTCTATCTTAGGGATCTGTTGAAATGTCACAAAGGTAAAGTAACATTTCAATGAGTCAACCATCTTTTTGTAGGGTATCAATTTATCATCCTTGGTTTGATACTCCTCATTGACTTGGTTGATGATTAACTGGGAATCCCCAAAGACATGTAACTCTGTGATGTTCCATTTTATAGCCATTCTCAAGCCATTGGTTAAAGCTTCATATTCTGCAATATTATTCGTACATGGGAATAAAAGTTTGTAAGACTTTGGAATATTGTACCCATGTGGAGAAACAAATAATACTCCAGCACCTGATCCATTTTTCATGCGGGAACCATCAAAGAACATTTTCCAAGTGTGAGTAGTCATATATAAGATGTGTTCATCTGGGAATTCTACTTGAGCAGGCATACTATCCTGAATTGGGGAATCAACTAATTGGTCAGCAATAGCTTGCCCTTTTATGGCCTTCCTTTCAACGTACTCTATGTCAAATTTAGTTATGACCATCATCCATTTAGCAAGTCTACCCGTGAGGGTAACCTTACTAAGAAAGTACTTAAGAGGATCAAATTTTGCAACCAAATGTATTGTATGAGCAAGCATATAGTGTCGCAACTTTTGAGAAGCAAACACCACTGCAAGACAAGACTTCTCAATGTTATTATAATTGATCTCATAGGAGACTAGAGTATGGCTGATATAGTATATGGCCCTTTCATTCCCAGTGTCATCTAATTGAGCTAACAATGCCCCCAAGGAAGACTCTGTTGCTGAAATGTATAGAATCAAAGGCTTCCCTAGAATAGGAGGCATAAAAAATGGAGGATTAGCCAAATACTATTTTATTTGATCAAGGCTCTTTTGGCATTCCTCATTCCATACGCAAGAAGCACCCTTATGCAGTGTCTTATTAAAGGGTTGTGCTCTGTCTGCTAGCTATGAGATAAACCTCCTAATTGACTGGAGTCATCCCTGAAGACTTCTCATCTGACTAATGTTTCTTGGAGGTGGCATGTCTAAAATTGCTTGGACCTTTTCGAGATCAACCTCTATTCCTTTTGATAATATTATAAATCCTAAAAGTTTTCCTGAGGTGACACCAAATGCGCACTTCTTTGGATTCAATCTGAGTTGAAACTATTCCATGTGATGTAGAATTACTTCCAGATCATCAATGTGTGTGTCCCATTTTCTTGATTTTGCCAGGGTATCATCCACATAATCTTCCATGTTTTTGTGCATCATATCATGAAAGATAGTGGTCATAGCTCTTTGGTAGGTTGCTCCTGCATTCTTTAACCCAAATGGCATGACGTTCCAGCAATAGGTTCCCCATGCACATGTGAACGCTATTTTCTCTTGGTCTTCGAGAGCTATTTTAATTTGATTATATCCTAAGAAACCATCCATTAGAGAGTATATTTCATAGCCTGCTATCATGTCCACTATCATGTCAATGTTTGGAAGTGGAAAGTCATCCTTTGGGCATGCTTTGTTTAAATCTTTAAAATCTGTGCATACACGAATGGACCCATCATGTTTGGAAACTGGTACTATGTTTGAGATCCATTCTGCATAATTGATGGCTCTGATGAATCCAGCTCTCAAAATTTTTTCTAATTCTACTTTGACAAGGAGAGCTACATGTGGATGCATTTTTCTGAGTCTCTGTTTCACTGGTTTGACTCCTGGAGCTATCGATAAGTGATGCATTATAAAATTTGTGTCAAGCCCTCACATGTTTGAATAGGTCCATGCAAAATTAATTTTCTTCTTTTGTAAGAATTGTATATATGCCTTGGTTTCTAAATCTGATAAAGACTGAGCAAGATGAACTATTTGAGGAGTTTCTTCTGTGTTCAAATTAACTGGTTTTGTTGGCTCAATCAATACTAATGATCTATCCTAGAAATAACTCAGCAAGTTATTAAGTACCCCATCCTTAGGCACCTCAAAGAGGTTTTCACCCTCAGATACGTCATCTCTTTTTACTATTTTTGGTTCTAATACCGCCACAAAGTGGTTTTCACCATCAGACCTATTTTTCTTTCTTTCTTTCTCTTTTATTTTTAGACTGAGGTACTTAATATCAGGGTCCGTCATACTTGTTGTTGGTTCACCGGTGGAAGAAGCCATAGGTTCAAGAGCATTCAGATAGCAGGCAATTTCGTAATCATTCTGAAAAGTGAGGAATATAGGCTCTTGATGGCGCTAAGACCAGTCAATTAGGTCATAGTGAACAAGGGGTAGGTCAATGACTGGTTCAATGTTATTTATGTGAAAGGTGTTATCTCTAGTGACCATACAATTGGGATTCATCAAGTCTTCTCCTAAGATACCCGAATTAGGACTCATCCTACCAAATGAAGCGTCATCCACTAAGGCAATTTGAGGAGTACAATCCTCTAGTCCTACACTAAGCTTGTTAGCCGCATCAGGTTGGGTACTATAAGTATGGACAACATCCATGTCCAAATCAACTGTTGCATCTGAAAGTGAGTCCCATTCATACTCATGGGAGTCTATGTCTAAATCATCATTTGGGCCTCATGATGTAGAAGCCTCAAGGTTAGGAAGGGTTTCCCCTTCTCTAGTGCTAGCATTGGTACTATCCATCGCAACTAGGATAGCAACACTTTCTATTATCGATCTAGCAGTCATATAGTCACTATTCGTCACAGTTGGGATAGTAGGACCATCAAGTATCAAATCTTTTGAATCTCCCCAAAGAAGATTTGTTGAAGGCACCTAATCATCAGACATGTCTTGTTGATTAGAAAGATCATGTGTATAGTCTGAATCACTATTACTGTCCATCGCAGCTAGGACAGGAACACCTTTCTTCTTCTTATTTTCAAAACCTAAGCCAACTGTTGACTTATTCTTTCATCCAAAAAGGGCATGGTCAAGAGGCTTAGCTTTAGCATCCAGCCTATGGCTAAGGGGACCATATCTGGCATAACCCATATTCTTAACCAGTGTATACCCTCTCCCATAAGCTTTAGGTGAAGGAGAAAAGTTCTCATTGTGTTGGTACTTTTCCTCATGATAGATCCAGTCCCTTACGACAACTTCCTCTTTCTCGTCTTGAATAGGAACCGAAGACTCAATAAATTTTCCAAATAATGTCATTGCTGATGATGAAGGTTTCATATTTGGTGATGGTTTCCCATAAGACCTAGGAGAGATTGGAATTTTTGTAAAAGAATCAATTTTATAATCTCCCATCCCAAGATCTATGGTCTTAAACTTCTACTTGCATTGTTCAAGTGAAATAATAGGACTGTCAGCTTCCCTATTCAAAGGTACATGTGATCTAGCAGAAATGGTATTAACTGACAAAGCACTATCTCCAGGTATGCAAATTTCTACACCATTATGGGGAAACTTAACACACTGGTGATACGTTGATGGGACTGCTTGCATTTTGTGAATCCATGGCCTACCTAGCAAAATGTTGTAGGCTAAAGGTCCAACATCAACAATTTGAAATAAGATATCCTTTTCTACTGGACCAATGCGAATAGGCAAAATGGCCAATCCTTTAGAACTTCTTTCTGCTTCATCATATGCCTTCATTGTGATCTTTTTCCTTGACTCAATGACATCTTCGAAATATCCTAGAGCCTTTAACAAACTCATGGTACAAATATTGAGCCCCGCACCCCCATCTATCAATACACGCCTGACATGAGTTTTATGAATCACGACTTTGATGTGTAAGGCCAAGTTATGTGGGTGACTGATGGATTTGTCATCTTCTTCTGAGAAGGTGAGGTAATGAGGGCTAGCCAAATGGCTGACCATATGCTGCAATTGATCAATATCTAAGTTGTTAGGGACACTAGCTGCTCACAAAGCATCCTCAAGGACACCCTTGTGCTTAGGGGACAATTCTAAAAGCTCAAAAATAGATATCTGCATGGGTGTGCATTGTAATTGGTCAATAAGATTATAATTGGAATTAGGACCAATCACAGATTTAGGAGGAACGCCCTTGGACATGGGTTGCTTAGACTTGCTAGTGCTAGGACCTCTGATAATGATGGGAGCTTGAGCCTGACCCCTAGTGATAGCATTGAGGGACTGGGGCATTCTTCATGAGTGAGGACCTCTTATCACCATAGCGGGTCTTTCATCAGTGATAGGAGTTGAGTCCACATCATATCCATAAGGATCTTTCCCTCTCATCATGTTGATGTTATCGTCAGCCACTTCAAGCATGTTAATCACATTTTCAGCATTTGTGTATGTATAGTTGATAGCAGCCTTACCATGCTTGTTGTTAGAATTTTTCCCTTTTTCATATTTGGGCAAGGGTTCCTTAAAAGCCTTATGATCCGCATTAGTGGTTAAACCATCAACTTGTAATCACCCACTTTCAATGAGGCCTTGGACAAGATGTTTAAGCCTAAAACAATTTTTGATATCATGTCCAATTCCATTGTGGAAGACACAAAAGGCTTTCTCATCCCACCAATGAGGTTTAGGATTGGGTATGCGGTGCTTGGTAGGATTCTAAGGTTGCGCCAAATTATGAGCAATTAGTGTTTTGAAAATGTCGGCATAGGAGTCCCCAAGTTTGGTGAATTGTCTTTTTTCCTTCTTGGGTTTCCCTTGATACTTTGATTTATTCTCTTGTTGTCCTGAGGACGCTTGCAGCTTCATGGCTTGCACCACATTGGAGAGATTAAGAAATCCTTCATTCTTAGGTTTTGGTGAGTCAACAACTCCGTCATTGACCACCTATTTATTCTTATTCCTATAGGAGTTCTTTTTGTCCTTATAACCATGATTGTTGTTGTTTTGGCCATTGTTGTTATTAGTTGATTTAGCCAAAATTTCTTGTTCTTTTAGGACATCCTCTATGCGACATGCCACTTCGACCATGGTATCGAAAGAATTAAATGGTATCTTTCTTACCTCATATCTTAATTCTCGCACTAAGTTACTCACAATGATGTCTATTCTTTCCTCCTCAGGAATTGTCCTGGGATATTTTGAGCACAAACATCTCCATCTTTGTAGGAAAGTGACAAAAGGTTCTCCTTGATTTTGTTTAAGCTTGCACAAATCAAACATTGTGACCGACCTTGATAGGTTATAAGAAAAATGCTGAACAAATCTTTGGATGAGTTTTTTAAATGACTTTATTGGAGGAGTAAGGTTGGTGAACCACTCCATGGCTTGGCCTTTGAGACTCCTTGGAAATAATCTCATCAAGTAGGAGTCTTCATGATGAAAAGAAAAACTCATTATGTAGAACTGTCGAACATGGTCATAAGGGTCACCAACACCATCATATTTGTCATAGGTTGGAAACTCAACTTTCTTAGGGAACTCAACCAACACCACACTCTTGTCAATCGGGTTGGGACATATGGAGTCCAAATTAAATGTGCTCTTAGGAGCCCTCATCCTTTCTATGTCCTTCTGCATTTGCATGATCACCTCATTGGTTGAAGGATTCTATTTCTTAATCTTTTGGTGGATGTCAAAATCATATGGAACTTTAGTACCTTTGTTGATAAGGCTTTCTAGGAATTGATCCTTGTTTTGTTCCACATATCATTCCACATATGCTTGAAAGGATGGTTCTTGTTGCATAGTCATAAAATCCATATGGTCAAATTTGGCATAACTTCCTCCATGTTGTGAGCCATGATGTTCTTGTTGGGAGGGTTTCTTTGAATGTCTATGAGGTGATTATCTCCTATGATGATCATATCTTGAAACCCTTCTTCCTCTAGGACTTGGGGATCGTGAGGGTGTCCTTGATCTTCTTCTAGGACTTGGCGAAGGAGTAGATGGTAGTGAGTTGGTCCCACTATTGGTTCCCCTCCCGTTGAATCGGCTTTGGAGTTGTTGTGTGTAGAGTCTATCTTCTTCTTCTTGGGCGACTCTTTTCTTTATATCCAACAACGCACGTTCCTCTTCTTCTAGTTGTCTGAATTTTTCCTTTTTAGCAGCTTGTTCATCCAAATAGGCTTGCTTCTCCCTCTTAATGCTTCTCAATCTTGTATTTGCATATCAAGAGGTGTCTTTAAGTGGGGAGGATGGTCTTGAATGCCTTATTACGTTGTCTGTGTTTATGTGGTGATCACTAGATTCTTTGTTTTGGTCCTCGTGTTGTGACCTTGAATTTGAGTGAGCTTTCTTATGATGTCTCTCAACTCATTGGTGAGCATCAAAATACCTCATGTTGTTGGGAGGTGACCCAGGTGGACGAGCATGAGAAGAACCACCATACTCTCTTCTATGTTGTTGGAAGATATCCTTAAGAGTTTGATTCATGGCTTCTCTTTGTTGTCGGGTGAAAGTATAACTCATGTCCATACTTGATGAAAGTGGTACAAAAGAGGTGCTCACTTCACTAGGATTAGCTTCCAAATTAAAACAAACCTCAGATTCACTCTTAGGTGATTGATCAAAAAGGGGTCCTTTTCCCTTATGCTGTTGATGAGTCTTGACAGGTGGCAACTGGCTAAAGGCAACAGGGGGTCGCTTCCCTTGATTGACTTGGTACCTTGTCGTAACTGACATGAAAGAAAGATACTCTCAATGATAAGGTGACCTCCCAAAGTGTCAACGCCAAACTAGGATAATCAAATTCCTCTATTGTCCAAAGAGAAATGAGAAGATAAAAAAAAAAGGGCTTTACCAACATTGTCAAAGAGGTGCTTCAAATCAAAGGGTGACTACCCTTGCAATTTTGAACTAGGAGGTTGGACTAGGCCAAAATATGATTGAAATTAAGATTTAAATGAAAGGGATTTGGACAATAAGAGCACTAAAATTTTCCAAGAATGTAGCTAACAATCTTAGAGATGAACCTTGGTACCAAGAATGACCTTCTAATTTGACAATTATTCCAAAGTGATTTCGTAAATCAGATGATGCTATCCCGGAGGACTAAAACCTAAAATTTAGAGTCAAGACAGGTTTCAAACGTCAGAGCAAGAAGCCTACTCTAAAACCTAACCTGATTAACAGCAATTGAAACTGACCAAATTGCAAGCATGATAGAAATTACCCAGGTGATATACTCCAGGCTACTAGGGCGATATACCTATAACCGCATGATACTTCACCTTATGCCAGGCGATATACCTTATAATAGTCGGGTGATACACTCTAGGCAGGTCGGGCGATAGTCTGCCAAGGGTGAACTATCACGTGATATTTCTTCTCAAAGCAAGTGATACTTTTCGAACCCGTGAAGTATCGCGCAATACTATTGCAAAATTACTTAACTCTTGACCAGAACTATGTAAAATTTGCATTTTTGTGTCTGCTTGGTCAAAATTTTCGGTCTGAGGGTTGATGTTTTCGATTTTAGTCACAATATCAGTAGAATTTTGGTAGGTTTGCAAACAGTGAGGGATCAAACATGTTTCAAAACACTTGAAACAAGGGTGAAAGCAACCTTGCCAAGGCAAACACTTGTGATATCAAAATTGAAAAAAGCACCTTATGAATGCTACCAATCATTTGCATGTGAGAACATTTATACTGGCATCACACAACTGAAGACAATCCAAGCAAGTCTATCCTAAAAAGTCAAGGCTCAATACTTACCAACTTAGCCCACAACTTGATTCCCCCTTGCCTCACACCAAGTGGTTACCCACAAGAGATGTTGGCTTTGTCATGGAAGTGTCAAATGACACAACCAAAGGGACACATATGGTGAGTATCTTAAGGTGATCCGGGTAAACCACTTGGATCAATCCTTGCACTAAGAAGATAAGCGGCTAAACAAGGTAGCTTCTATCTAATAGTTCTTAATAAGGATTTTTGTTCACAACACCCCTCTTACTCTTTATAAAGGACTAGGACCTCATGGCCTCAAGAGTACCTTAAGCATTCTTGTTCAATGTTTTCCCCATGGTCGCAATCCCATGAGCTACTCACATCAAATGAAGATAAGTGTTATGTCTACCAAATTTTTTGGTGTCCCTGATAGCCTTGAGATTATAGTGAGTTGGAATCACTTGCCACCAAGGAAAATGATGACAAGGTTGTCCCCACTTGAGTCATTCCTCTTGATTGCTCAAGAGCAGGCCCGCTAAAGGATTCTAGCAACTAAACAAAAAGTGGATCAACTCTTGAGGTTCAAGGTTTTTGGTTCACCACAAGGGTGAAGAGCATACTCCCCTATCTCAAAAATCTCTTCCAAACACACCAAGCAAAGAGATTCAATTACTCCCTTGCTTCCAAAACCTTAAGATGGGTCAAGATTTTCTGATTCACCTAAAGGTGAAGAGCATACTTCTCCTACCACCCCAAAATCTCTTTCACAAGGTTTTAAAAATTCCTAATACAATTAGTGAATGCCACACTTGAAAGGAAAGCAAATAAATAAGCAAGATTTTTTTTTGTTTTTATGCTTTTTGGGCAGCCTTGCAAAAACTTTTAGTAGCCCTCTTTGACATGCAATTTTTGGCAAGCTTCTCAAGCAAAGGCACCTACAACCACAGCTAGTTAGGCTCACAATGTTAGCAAAATCCAAAATATCAATAAAAATAATTGCAAGAAACTGATTTAACTAAGCTAAAAGATGCAGGTTAGACCTATCTAAATACAATAAAGCAAATCAGAAAACTAAATATGATGAGATTCAAATGATAAAGCTCGAACTGCAAGTCTCTATCAGATCAGGAAATATACCCTGAACTTCACCAGTATCACGCGATATAGTTTTCTATACCCGCGTGATATACCTCAGTTCGGGCGATATACTGCACAATATGCGGGCGATACTTCGCATGACACCAGGCGATATACCTCAATACTGCCGTGCAATTCTTCTCTGGCATGAAGTGTCACACGCGTATAGTAAGGTATATCACATGATATACTTGAGAAGTATCACGTGATACTCTGAGACAGAGAACCAGAGCCTGCAAAATTTTCAAAAAATAATCCAAAAAATGATGAAATGCAAGAAACTAAAGGGCAAAGCCTATCTACTCTGCCCCACGGTGGGTGCCAGAAATGTACACACTAAAATGGTGCACTTCTGTGAACCATTACATGCAAGGTTGGTCAAGATTAAGGCCTCACAAAGTGGCTCATAGCTCTTTATGCATGGAGTTTGCAAGGGACTATGATGTATTTGCTCTCAGCTAGAGCTACAAGCTTGTGACCTTGCTAGTCAACCACACAATGAGAGATTCAAATGAGGACAAGGGCAAGAGTGCCAATATCCTCAAGAATCACTATGAAAATGCAATGCAAACTAATCTATGGAAATGAAAATGCAATGCAACTAAGCTATGAAATGGAAAGAACAAGTGTTACAAATCCCTCCTATTAAGCTATGTGAGTTAAATCTATTACATCAAAGGAAACTAAGCTATGAAATGAAGCTAAAATGCAAGAATGAGAGACTAAGAACAATAAGACTTCCAAAAGCTCAAAAAGTCTCCAAGAATTCCTACAGCATAAGATTAGTATTCAAAACATGATATGAAAATGGAGGAGAGAGCTTTCCTTTTATAAGAAATGCAAAGGAACAGACCATTGAGATTAAGAGGCAAAAGGCTTAATCAGCGGTGGAGGTTGAAAGAGGAGCAATCCATGTGCACAAGTATCCTCCAATGAGAGTGAAGTGTTGACTTTTGAGCCTCATGTGAGATAAAAAGTGCTTTTTTCCTTTTTTTAAAATAGGAATAATGCATTATTTGTGCAACTTAGGACAAGGGGAAAGGTGGGGGTTTTTATTTAATCCAAAGGGGAGGAAATATTCCTTTTAATCAAATAAAGACTTAGGATAAATGATTAGTCCGTAGGATAAAAATCCAATATATGATCGAAATTAAGACTTGATCAAGAAATTGATAATGTTGAAAATATTGATTATTGATCAAAATGATTTAGGGTTGATAAATCAAATAAATGGGGCCCAAAGTCTAGGCGACCATTTTTGGGTGCATACAAGGTGTACTAGGACCCTTAGGAATTCCCCATGACCTGGTTTGACATATTAGAATGCTCAAGTGTGTTTGAAGGCATCATGCGAACCCTTAGGACACACTTGAGGGTTCCAATATGTCAAAAGGGATGATGGGGACTTTCTAGGGGTCCTAGTATGCCTTATCACGTGTTAGGACCCCTAGGAAGTCTACATGACCCCTTTTGACATATTGGAATGCTCACATGTGTCCTAAGGGGTCCTACAACCCCTTTGGACACATTTGAGGGTTGCAATGTGTCAAAAGGGGTCATGGGGACTTGTTAGGGGTCATAGTATGCCTTATCAAGCTTTAGGACCCCTAGGAAGTCCCCATGACCCCTTTTGACACATTAGAACCCTCAATTATGTCCTAAGGGGTCCTAGGACCCCTTTAGACCCACTTTAGGGTTCAAATGTGTCAAAAGGGGTCATGGGGACTTCATAGGGGTCCTACTATGCCTTATCATATGTTAGGGCCCCTAAGAAGTCCCCATGACCCCTTTTGACACATTAGAACCCTCAAGTTTGTCATAAGGGGTCCAAGTGATTTGTGATAAAATGAGTTAAAACCCTTTGAGAATCCTTTTGCTAGCTTCAGTTTGACCTTAGAAAGCCATGATGGATTATGGGAGCTAACCTTGCTTAAGGCTTGCTGAATCTTGAAATTTGGCTAAGTCTAGAATTTTTTGAAAGCTCCCAAAATCTAGACTTTACATCTTAACTCCTATGGAGCTGAAACCTATCTCAAACACCCTGGAATGCATTTAACTTGTCGTTATACAAATATAAATTAAAGTAGAAGAAATTAAATAAATCACACTTATACTTAAATTTTATATTTGTATAAATCCTTCTAACTTGAAATTGGAAAAAGTGGGGCAATTCAAATTTCAAAATAGGTGGGCTTTTTCGGATATCCGATATTTTTGAATATATGATATTATCTGATATCTGAAAATATCAATATCTAATTGTATTTTAACTTGAAATTGGAAAAAGTGGGGTAATTCAAATTTCAAAATAGGCGGGCTTTTTCGAATATCTGATATTATCAGATATCCGAAAATATCAGATATCTGAGTGTATCGAATATCCTATTAGGCTTGGTATTTTCTTTCTCATGTGTACTGACACCCATGCCTACTAAAAAGTCAACATGCTTTTTAGTGCATTTTTGGATGAGTGAAAAGAGGATTTTTTCACATCACCACTTTTTGGCATACCATGATCCTGCACATACCCTTCTTTAAAAATACAAAAATATTTACAAGCTTACCCCAAATCTTTTGTGGAATTAGATGCCCTATTGTGTTTGTGGTGTTTGATTTCCTTTTCATAGTTATAAATTTCATTTTAATGCATTTGGATATATCTAGATCTATTTTCTAAGCATTTGTTTATTCATTATCATGTTGCACAAGTTATTTTAAGTGTTTTTCAAGTGCCTTATTGATAGTGATGATAATCATCCTATTTGGGATGAACCTTTGGATTTGGATGTTGATTACTCTCTTCCTCATGAAACTATTGTGAATGATTCTACTTTTTGGTATGAACCCTTGATTTATCCCCTCCTCATGAAGAAGCTTTGATACAAGACGGTGATTTATTAATGGATCACATATCCATACATGATGGTGACTCTTTTTCTAAAATAGAATCCCCTTATGTAGATATTTTAGTGAAAGAAGATGACATTATTGTTAGGAATGGGAACACTGAGAGGGGGGGTGAATCAGTGTTCATTGTATTTTATCTTTTCATTTAATCTTTAAACTGAACTTAAATGCTTAAGTACTGAAATGAACATCCACATAAACATGAAACATGAAATCAAAACATAACACCAATATGATTATGGGGAAACCAAAATAGGTAAAAACCTTGGTGGGAATTGACACCCACTAATATTTCGCACTAGTGTATTATGATCCTTGTTAGAAGATCCTTAACCCTGTTAGGAGTTGATTTACAATATGTTTAGTATAGTAGACTTTGTCAAGGGTCGGACCCTCTTAGAAGTCTTTTACAATAAACCTATTAGGGGTGTGGTGCACTATCCTAGAGGTCACTACTCAAGTGGTGAAGGCTACAACCTTTTGATCTCAGATACACACTATATCTATTGGATGAACTGTCACTGTGAAACTACTTGTCTGATAATTTTCTTCAATTCACTGATGCTTTGACCTCTTGCAAAGCTCTGATACATCTTATAGGCTCTTTGCACACTTCTTCTCTACTTTTTAGAATTCTATATTAACTTCCATACCATTTACAATGGGCCCAACTCATATTTAAATGCACATACAAAATAAACAACTAGGTCAGCCCTTAAACCTATTACATACAATGCTTCCAAATGAATTGGCTCAAGCGTGTTTACAATCAAACATATTTATATTTTGGAAATGTAATTACAATAGGTGCATAGCCTTTACACCATTAGAATATAACCACAAATCCAAATGCTAACAGTTGATTGCTTACTCTGTCCTTCTCTAGCACACACTGGCAGTGTAACTTCAACTATCTATATCTTTCTCATACTTGCATATCTGATTATGCGCTCATAGACTAAGAATGAATATAGTCTAACCAAATTAACTTCTAGGGTGCACACCATAACTAAATTGTACACACGTGTGTTGATGCTCTGAGCTTCAGGTACTCTGTATACTATCCAGTCTTCAATACTTAGCTAATTTTTGATCTTCTCATCAAGTGCACTGACTCCAAACTACTATATGACTTTGTTTCCATAATGAAAACACTATACCAAGTCATATACACCAATATAGCCAACTTTTCAATAATCTCCCCCTTTGTCATTGATGGCAACAAAGGAATATGACCAAGTTGCTAACTGTTCCTTACTATAAAAACTTTTGTCTTATATCTCCCTTATACATAATTTCTATGTTATATCTCCTTATACATCTATAACCCATATTATACACATACTCCCCCTTTGACATTAATGAAAAAGGTGATTCAAAACTATATGTACAAAAAGTTACTATGAGAGAACATCTAGATATGCTATCTACAGATTTTGGATCTCCTTCTTCCAAAATGTGATAAGAGAATTTACAATTTGTAGATGGGCACATAATGCATACTGTAGCTTCTCCATCTTCTCCAAATCTATGCTAGGACCTTGATCATATGTCACCATGGTGGCATTGATCTCCTTGATATTCTGATTAAGTATGTCTAATGAGGGCGCAAGAGCATTCCTTACCTGAGTCTGCCTAGCCCTTATCTTGGTCATCTCTTTTTCTTCCTTCTCAATCTTGTCTAACTATCCTTGGTAGAAATTATTATACATTTTCACATCAACTAATGGATCTTCCACTAATTTCCTTATGATGTGTATCATAGCTTCAACCTCTTGAATCTTCTTGTATAGATCACCAGTTAGCTTGTCCTGGTTCATACAGTCAGCAATGATTTTTCTACCTCTTGCTGCAAACTCCTTCAAAGATGCTTGACTAGACTTTAGTGAGCTTAGGTAAAGTGCATAGTTTCTAACCAATTCACTTAATCTCTTCTTCAAGTACTTCTCTTCTACAACTAAGGATGGAGATTCTTCCTGGCTAGAGAAACTATTCTTGAACTATGAAATCACTAAGTTGACATCATCAACGGAGTGTACCTTGGACACTTTCTTGTGTGCTGGTAACAAACTATTCAAGATGTCCACTGAATCTACAAGGAGGGGATTCCTCATCACTTGTTTCTCCTTGGCCTTTTCCATAGCTTAGACATTGAACTTAATCAAGTCTTCTTCTCCCCATGAATCCAAACTAGTTGTGTCAGGTGTCAAAATTGATAACAATGCTGCTGAGAGACTGATGGGAGTGCTATCCATCACTTCTTATTTTAGATTGATTAGTTCAACTGATGTTTCATCTTTTTTCTCACTTCCTTTTACCTCTTCTTCTTCCTTTTGTTTTTTAGCTTCTTTTTCTTTTTCTTCTTCTTTCTTTTCTTCCATCTTTTCTTCTTCTTTCTTATTTGTTATATCCTCAATCAATATTTCTTCCTGATGAGTAGGAGGAGTGTTATTGCATAAGTTTTATGCCTCTTGAGTACTTACAAATGCCTCTTCAAACTTGTCCAACTCAATGTTAGTGGCCGCGACGACTATCTCTACATTATCAATGATAATGGTGCTATCCTTTAGTGACTCTGTCATGGGCACAGACTTATCTACCTCTATTTTTATTTCAACTATAGGCACTGAGTCCTAAGGACCTGTCACTGATGCATCAGTGGGATCTACCATCTTGACTTCTTTTGAGGGTACTTCAACTATGGGCATAGTAGGGGGATACATGTTCTTGTTCATAAAGACCTTCTCAAAGGCTTTCTCTATTTCCTTGGAAACTAACTAAAAGTTTTTATCCATTATATTCAATGTTCTTGTCTTGGTCCTTAAGTGAGGCTTCACCAGATCTAACAATAACTTTTTCTCATCTAGCTTGCATATAGGAAGGGTTTCATCTTAAATCTTCTCTCTTATCCTTAGATCTTCTTCAATGGCCAGTCTCTTTTGGAATTATAGGATGTTCCACACATTATCAGGAATCATGGTCTTTAGTTACAAGACTATCCTCTTGAACTTCAACATATGTTTGACTATCATTCCATGTATCTCTGATTTTTCTATCTCACTGTATTTCTCATAAAACTTTCCCACTTGATCAATTCTACCTTCATCAATGATTCTTGTGCTTAACACACTTAGACTAGGTTTGAAACTTACTTCAGAAGGTGCTTGAGTGTTTCTCATGTTCCTGGTTACTCTCGAGGATGGATGACCAATGCTCATCTCTTTCTTCCTTTTAGGCATTGCCTTATACTCAGGAGGAGCAGTAAGGTCAATGGTTTCCTTGGGCATAGAAGGAGTAACATTTGTTTTACCCTTCTATTCATCAGATTTTTCTATCTTCACCTTCTTCAACTTAGGATCATCTGATTATACCTTTGCTGCATTTGCACTCTCTAATTCCAAAGCAATCTTTTATACCCTTTCTTTTTCAAGGTCTACTTGAGACACTCCATGAATTCTCAAGATTTCTGAGGTAACCTTGGCAACCTTCCTTTTAGTTGTTGCATTGTTCAAGATTGCATCAACTTCTTTTGTTTTCTCTTCATAGGTTCCCCATCTTGGCTCATTAGGGTCTTTAGGGGCTGAAATCAATACTTGTGCATATGCTTCTAAGAATTATTCATCGACTTCATATCCAAGTGGATGAATACAATTTTTCCTTGGTTAAACATTCTCCATGCATGTTGTGTCAATCTCAACCATAAAACAAATAGTATCCTTGTACTTTTCAACTGTCTTTTTTGGAATTTTGTACCTCATTTGCATCTTAGCCCTGAATGTTTTCAACTCCAATGTCATGTAATCTCTTAGAGTTCTCTTAGTAGATGCCTTGAAAGATATCCATTGCATACTAGGAATAGTCCTATCAAGGTATGAATTTGACACCTTTCCAACAATATGGAAGTACATATAAATGATCAAAGACCCAAATCTGAATATCTTGGTCTTATCATGCTTGATTGCCTTGATGTTGTCAATTAGCTATGCACGCAAGATTTCACACAGGTTGAACTCTCCATTGTCATTTATAATTCTTATGGTTGTAAGAATTGTGGCCGTAGACACATTGTTTACCCTACTGGTGTGTTGAAACTTGTATCCAAGTATCATGGACATCAATTTGATGTCATCTTGCTCAATAGGTTCTATGGTCATTCTGCACCTATCACTCCTTGATTTGCAAGTTTGTTCAACAATCTTTCTCACATCTTTTCCTAGTGGAAGGACAATGCCTATCCTTGGGAGGCCTATCATCTCATGAATTAGGTCACTAGTAATTCTGACTGACACTTAACCTATCCAAAATAGGTCATCATGAATCCTGCTCAGAAGAATCTTGATCCATTCCAATTCATAGAACTCATATGCCATCGCATACTCCACTATAGGGTGATTATCCCACCACGCATACTCATCTATGAAGGTTTTCTCTAGTTTTAACATAGTTTCCTTGTGTGCTCTTAATCTGTCCAATACTACTGGTTCTTTCGTATAGTAGATGTATGCCCTAATGTCTTCCACATGCATAACACCCATAGGCATGCGGGAGAATGCCCCTTCTAGGTCATCTAGTGTTGATTTAAATGGATTCCTCTTAAGCACACATCTTTTCTTCTCTACAAAATTAAATACTAGAGGAGTAGCCATCACTTACTTGTATAAAGCTTTCTCAAAGGTTTCCAAGAGATTTTAAATCAGCATAATGAACTAGGGCTTTCACAACTGATCAATTGCACAGCAAGTCACTTGGTGAATCAAACTGCAATACTTCTCAATCAATAGCTAGGAATCTTCTGCTCTCCAAATGCTCTCAATTTGAACGCAATGAGAGATCTTCTGACTTCTGTGTACTTTAAAGTAGAAATTTTGCCATTAATGCTTGTCGCGTAAACTAGGCTCTCATTTGGAAATTTCTAAATTTTATTTTGAAAACAATCATGTAGTGCACTCTTGCAAGAAGATTCCTCTAGGCTCCAAAAGCTTAAGTTCAAAGGCGGATACTCTGAGAGTGAGTATACCAGCTATGCAGGGGTCTAGAGATAAATTAGCTCCCCCTATGACCCTGAGGGTCAATCATCTAGATGTAGAGGGTGCATCCACTATGGATGCATCCAATACATACTCATCAACCTTGTCCTTCTTTGCTTCTGACCAAATCGAGCTAGCATCCTCTGAAGCTTTCACAAAATTGACTTCTCCTTTGGGATCCAAAACTTATTTTTTGGGTTTTTTAGGGCTTTCCTGACCTTGTGTCATTGATCTGCAAAACTTTGAGATGTGTCCAGCCTTGTTACAAGAGTGACAAATGACTAGAGGCCTTATATTCCTCAGCGCATTGACATGAGTCACCATCTTACATTATTTAGCTGAGTGACCATTATAGTTACATATCTGACATGTAACATTCTGAGAACTTCTTATATTTGACTGATTCTGATTTCTTTGATTATGAGTCTTGTTCTTTTGACTTCTCTTGCAATTCATAGCTCTATGACCAAATTTATTACATGAATAATAGTAACCATTGAAGGGTCTTACCTCTGTACAGTTCCTTGCTATGTGTCCATGCTTGTTACATGCATAAAAAGTGCGGTCTACTAGATTGTGCTCATTCTTAGGTGGTTCAATATGATCCTTAGTTTGACTTCCAGTCTTCTTAGTATCTAAGGTTCCTTTGAGTGCTTTTATTCTTGCTTGCATGTTGTCAATCTGATTTTGTGCTTCATTGTATCCAATGCAGCTAGTATCTCCTTTAGCTCTTCTTGCATACAACTAAGATTCTATCAAATCAGAACTGGTGTGTAATTTATCAATGTGGTTCTTAGCATCTTTCAATTCACATTCCAAGATTTATTTTTTATTTCTTAGCTCTAATATTTCCATGTTTTCTTGCCTCAATTATTCATTCAGTTGAAGGTTCTCTTTGACCTATCATCATAGACTTCTTGATTGTTAGTCAGCTTATCATCAAATTCTTCAAGTTGTTCTTTTAAGGATGTATTTTCTTCATTCAGCTTCTTAACCATTGTCCCTAGATCACTGGCAAAGCATTCTTTCAAATCCTTTCTTAGCCTTTTGATGACTAATTGAGCATCATTGAGTTTTTCCCTTAGTTCTTCAGTTTCTCTTTCAGATTTTTCCAGGTCTTCAAGAGAAGAATCAAGATTTATTTTAAGATGTTTCATTTCTACTTTGTCCATGATCTCCTCAAGTGGTTAAACTTATTTTCTAAGAACCAAAGCTCTGATACCAATTGTTAGGAATGGGAACACTGAGAGGGCGGCGGAGGTGGGGGGTGAATCAATGCTCACTATATTTTATCTTTTCACTTAATCTTTAAACTGAAGTTAAATGCTTAAGTACTAAAATGAAATGAACATCCACATAAATATGAAACATGAAATCAACACATAACACCAATATGATTAGGGGAAAACCCAAATAGGTAAAAACCCCAGTGGGAATTGACACCCACTAATATTTTGCACTAGTGTATTATGATCCTTGTTAGAAGATCCTTAACCCTGCTAGGAGTTGCTTTACAATATGTTTAGTACAATAGACCTTGTTAAGGGTTGGACCTTATTAGGGGTGTGGATGCACTATCCTAGGGCTCACTACTTAAGTGGTGAAGGCTACAACCTTCTGATCTCAGATACACACTATATCTGCTTAATGAACTATCACTATGACACTACTTGTCTGATCAGTTCCTTTAATGTGTTGATGCTTTGACCTCTTGCAAAGCTCTAATACATCTTATAGTCTCTTTGCACACTTTTTCTCTACTTTTCACAATTCTATATTAACTTCCATACCATTTACAATGGGCGCATCTCATATTTATATGTGTATACAAAACAAATAACTAGGTTGGCCCTTAAACCTATTACATACAACACTTCCAAATGAATTGGCTCAAGCATGTCTACAATCAAACATATTTATATGTTGGCAACCTAGTTAAAATAGGCACATAGCCTTTACATCATTAGAATAGAACCGCAACTCAAAATGATAACAGTCGGCTGCTTACTCTGTCCTTCTCTGGCACACACTTGTTGTGTAACGTCAACTGTCTGTATCTTTCTCATAATTGCATATCTGATTATGCACTCATAGACTAAGCATGAATATAGTCTAACCAACTTAACTTCTAGGGCACACACCATAACTCGGTCGTACACATGTGCACTAATGCTTTGAGCTTTAGGTACTCTATATACAATCCAGTCTTCAATACTTAGCTGATTTCTGATCTTCTCATCAAGTGTCCTGACTCCAAACTACTATATGACTTTGTTTCCATAATGACAACACTATACCAAGTTATATACACCAGTATAGCCCACTTGCAAACAATTATAGATGCTTTACCTCCATTTGGGATTCCTTCTAGTGATGAGGCATTAGCAAAGAATGATATGAACTCCCTTAATTATCTCCCTCGTAGTGATGATCTTATGGAGAATCAACATCCTACTTCATCTCCTCATAGCATGTCTTCTTTCCTTCCTTCTTGTGAAACTGTTTGTAGTATTGAGACAACTAATATAGTTTATCTAGAACCCTTGTTCATGATCAAAGGTTGTCCTCGCATTACTATCAAAGGTAAACCTATGGAGTCTTTAGAGTCTTTCAATGATCAAGATTTGATAGCTCAGACCTATCATACAAGGAATAAAACTCAACCTAATCTGGTGGTTTCTACTTCTTTACCACCTTCTCAACCCATTATTCCTCCTCCACCCTCTCTTCTTAGCAAGGACTATGATATGATAAACCAATTGCACAATACCCCTGCTAAGATTTCTCTGAGGGAGCTCCTTCAAACTTCATTTACCTACTATGAATCCTTGCAAAAAGCTCTAGCAAATTTTCCCACTCCACCTCCTAATCAAGAGAACATCAATACCTTCTTACAATGCATGCATGCTACCATAGGTCCTCTTGACATGGTATTTACTCAAAAGTATTTACCTGCTAAAAAAGTTCAAAATCAATATGATGCTCTTATGGTTTCTATTACTATCAATAAGAGTATCATTCATAGGAGTTTGATTGATAATGGATCTGGGCTTAATATTTGTAGCATAGACATGCTAAAAGTGATTAAAGCCAATCTTTCAACTATTCAACCTAACAATGTTCCTATATGTGGCTTTGATAACATTGATAAGAACACTTTGGGCATCATTACCTTACCTATCAAAGTAGGTTTGATCATCCAGAATACTCCTTTTCATGTTATGCCCAGACCTCTTAATTATAACCTTCTTTTGGGTAGACCTTGGTTGCATGAGATGCATGTTGTTCCTTCCACCCTTCACCATAAAGTCAAGTTTATTCATAACAACACAGTGTATACACTTCATGTAGATGATGAGCCAAATCCTTGTTTGAATATTCAAACCTAAAATAATCCTATTTCTAATCCTTCTTCCTCTAATACTCTTCTTGGCGATGATTGGGGAACCTTGGATTTTAATCCTACCTTTATTGGAGAGTATAATGTTTTTGATCTTGATTTTATGAAGCAACAAAGAGAGTTTGAACAATGAGCTTTTGCTTCTACTTCTAATGCCCTTCATAATAAATTTGTCACTACTTCTACCCACAATGAATCTATCAAACCTACTAATGATGACATAGTGACTACCGAAGTTCCATTGACTCCTTCTGATATGGCTTCCTGTTATGGTCCTGGTTATCATTTCCAAGTTAAACAAGGATTCAATGTTCAAGGATGTGGTAAGCATAAACAAGGAATTCAAATGCCCTTATAGATTTGGGGGCATGAACATTCTTATGGATTGGGATTTAATCCTCAACAACAAATCAATGTTAACAACATCTCAAGTAACACTTCAAAACATGATGAAACTACATGAAGGAATTTGACCAAGATGTTATTTTGCCTAAAATCCTTCATGCTAAGATGATTACTAGACCTAAACACAAAAAGAAATGTAGTCCACACTTGAAGACTCTTCCTTTTTGTTTGTACCATAGATTTCATGATCACTCTACTAATGAATGTCAAGATTTACATTATAATATTAGACAGGTCATTGATAGTAAGGTTATTTATATATCATGTGGAAATGAGTTGTATTTCAACCTTGTTTTCTCTAAATAACATTTATATTCCTATTATGGAGCTCCACATTATGTAAAAAATGTTAGCCTAATCCTTGGGGGCTCGTTGTCTTGTATAGTGTTGTGAGCAATATAATAGGTCCCCTTCCATCCTTGTTCCTATGCTTGGGGGGAAAGGATGCCATCTCCTCATTTTTATGTCTTTCCAGGATCCACTTTTCCCTTGGTTAAGCAGTATCTATCTATTATGTGATATCCAATCATACATGAAAATTTTGGTTTGCATTGAGGATCTATTTCCTTGATCATAACCTATTTTGTTGTTTGACATTGGGTTTCCATGTTTGATAAATCTCTCACCTTGGAAGCTCAATAGTGTGCTATCCCTCACAAGGGTTACTTTTTCCCTTCTTGCATGATATCTCTTTTCATTTGTCCCTTCCATGGCGTCATAGGAGTTGTGACCTTCTTGGCTTGGACTAGGTGTTGTCTATGGATATTGTCTTGATGTTGAAGAAGGATTTATCCTTGTTCTTTTCTTTCCTTAACATGTCAAAATAGTATGTATTTTTCCATCTTAAGGAGGGGGGCATATATATGGCCTCCCTCATTCTATGTTATGCATTTTTGTTCTAACCTTTTATTTTGCAACATGCTAAATCCTCAGAAGGTAACACACATAAGTTGCTAGATCCTGAAGAGACACACATTTCTAATTTCAAATATGCTAAATCTTCAGAAGGTAATGCACATAAGTTGCTAAATCCTGAAGAGATACACATTTTACAAATGTATTCTATGGTGATATGATGATATGGATCCATGGGTACTTCATAAAAGTCATCAGAAGATGCACTACATACATACACAAAGCCACCAGAAGGTGCACAACTTTATGGGGTGACTATTAAGTGCTTTCTTGGTGGGCCATCCTATCCCTTTTGTAGTTCAAAGTAAGATACACGCATCTTACTAGGTGAGTTAGTCACTGCTCTCTTCTATTTTCTCTCTTTTTTCTACTGATGTCTCTCTTATTGTAATCTTGGAGTTGACAAAGACTTGAGTCCTTGGGGGCTTGAGGATTCCTTTGTACCTTTGGTTTCAATAATATTATCTTTTTCTCTGTGATCTCCTTTACTAAGAGTTTGCATTGAGTCCATACTCTTGCTAAAGTGGGGACTAAATGTATCATCAAAAAAATGGAAGCACTTCCATTTAGGACTGGGTTGGACCTCTGAGTAAGTGGTTTGGGCTCATGTCAAATTCATTGATTGGGTCTTTGACTTGGATCTAGATTTTTCCCTTGTTCTGGCCCATTTTCCACTTCTTTTCTATATTATTTTGGCATCCTGAATTGAAATTCTAAGATTCAAGACTTTTGGGTCAAGGTTGACCTTTTGGGTCAAGGTTGACCTTTTAGGTCAAGGTCAACCTCAACCTTGACTGTGGGTCCAAATTTCAAAATTTGAAGGATATCAGATGTTGGGTTTTAGAAAGATTTATTTCCTGCTTCCAGATCAACTATTTCGGGATTCAAAATGGTAAAATCTTAAATTATATTTAATCTAGGTCCAATTATAGAGGTAAAGGTTTAAATGGTAATTTAATTCTCCTATGTTAGCCTCTCTAGAATTTTGTGCCCTAGACTAGTATAGAAGGAAGCCTTCTCCTCTCATTTCATCCATCACATCACAATATCTCTCAAGCAAGAGAAATCAAGCAATCATGAAAGAAAGAAATAAGGAGAAGGAAAGAGTTCAGGCATTCATTGATCTTCAAGAATTCAAGCATTCAAGATCCAATTCATCAAGGAAATCCATTGGTAGCCATTGAAGGATTCAATCTTTATGGAGCCCTCTTGTTGAAGATTTCTACATCCACATCCATTCAAGTTTCTTCCTAATCCAAGATCCATTCAAGATTGGAGTTGAAGATCTAAAGACAATTGATTTGAGACATCCTACATCCAATTCTACATTCAGTTGGAGCATCCATACTTGTGGATTCAAGGATTCGAGTCCTCCACAAGGGTTTCAACATAAGCAAGGTGAATTGTTCCATTGACTTTGTTTATTATTGCAATTTCAATTCAATTTCAAGGTTAATTCCTAAATTGGGTTTTGACTAAGGCAAAACCCTCCCCCCCCTAGAAAAAAAAACCATTTTTCTTGTCGGAACATGTGCAGAACAATGAATTACAGTACATATCTGGATACCCTTTTTGAAAAACTTTCGGGATCCGCGAACAAAATTTTTGTCAGAGCAGTGCAGGTCAAGGTCGACATAAAGGGGCAAGATTGTGCCCTTGTATTTGGGTCAAGGTCGACCTTTCTCAGAAAATAAAAATATTTCTAGGTTTTGTAGATTTCACACTTTCGGTTCAAGATGATAAAAATCAACAGTTTCTGAGACCATCTGATAGGGTTTTTAGTAGATTCTTTTTTGGAGGTGAGTACCTTTTATTTCTTCATTTCAATATTAGCCTTCTAGATTCACTTTTCATATCATTAGAATTTCATGTATGTGTTAAATATTGGTTTAGGGTGTCTTTTATGTGCAAACCTCCATTGTTCTAGAACCCATCCATATTTTCCATCATAAAATCACTCCATCATACAATTTTGAAACTAGGTTCATATGTTGATGATCTTTTGATCAATAAGAGTACTTCATCTATTATTGAAATATTTTATTAAATCATTCCATCATATATTTTCCATGGTTGACTTAGTTTGATTTCATTATTTCGTTAGTATTGATATTTCACGGTCACATTCAAGGATTACTCTTTCTCAAACTAAGTATACTCTTGATTTACTTTCTTGATTTCACATGAATACTTGTAAAACATCTCTAACTCCCTTTATATCTGAATTCAAGCTTGAGACTTCTTGTGCTACATCATTAGTTGATTCTACCTTGTATCGATAACTTGTTGGTAGTCTTAGTTACTTGACTCATTTTAGTATAAACATTTCATATGAAGTTGGTATAGTATACAAATTTATGTAGGAAATTCATGAGATGCATTGGAAAGAAGCTAAGAGGATCCTTCATTATCATCATAGTACTCTTGGGTTTGGGATATTTTAGTATAGTTTTGGTTCATCTATTGACTTGGTTGGTTTTATAGATTCAAATTGGGATGGTGATACAAAGTGTTGCATGTTCACTTCAGGTTACATTTTTTTTTAACTTAGTTTAGATCAGGTATCAGTTGGTCTAGCAATATAAGTAGAATGTTATTTATATATCATCCATAGAGGTAGAGTTTAGGGGGGATATTAAATCAACTACTAAGGCTATATGGATTCAAGGAATTCTTTCTGAGTATGGTATACCTTTTAGTCATCCTACATTAATTGATTGTGACAACCAGAGCATTTATTAGAGTAGGTTGTTGACATCTTCACCAAAATTTTCATAGAGAGAGAGTTCATTCAGCTACAATCTCTTCTTGGTGTGTGATCTACATCAAAAACATCATCTTCCTTGGGGTGGGGGGGGGCTTATAGGCTTCTTCTCCTCTTATCTCTTTTTTGGATGATTGTTTTTCCCACTAGGTTTTCCACCTTTCTTTGTTTATGATAGATTTTATTGTACATGGGTACCTCACCAAGCTAGTAGCTAGCACCCAATTTTCTATTTTTCCTCCTAAGTTATGCTTAAAGGGAGGTGTTAGTGTATTTATTTTATTTATCTACACTTAGACTTAATCAAGCCTACTTAATCATCCATGTATATTTGACACTTTTTCTTACAATTTGTCAATATTTAGGAATTTACTAGAGAGGTTCCAATTCTATTTTGACACGTCATACTAGTTTAGTGGAAAGAAACTCACTGCCACTCATTGAGTTTTGGGTTCAACTTCTAATTTAACATAGTTACTCTTCCTATAGATACATTGCTTCTCCAATTTTCTGATCTCATTGAAGTTTCTACCATTTATTTTATTTCACACTTTTTTGGAATCTCTTATTGATTCTATAAATTCACATGGTATATACTTGTTGATAATATGGTAGTGAACAACTAAGAGGAGAGGGGGTGAATTATTTATTCTGAAAACTTTTAACTTCATGTTCTTAGTGTTGGCAAGTGATGTTTTGAGAGCATTGAGAATCACTTAAGGGTTGTCATTTATGGAAAAACTTATGTTATAGTGATCGCATGAAGTAAGTATGAGTGTTAGAGACACAGTCATGAAAATGACTAAGTATGGAATCAAATTTACAGAGTACTACAAAACTATTTGAGACAACAAAGACAATATATGCTATATGATGGCTTGTGAACTTAGAGGAAGACATTTTGGGATATGTATGACCTTCCATTAAGGTTGCATGAATTTTGGTATTGATATTAGTTAGTTACAGTGATATGAAGGCATGCAAAGATAGAGGAACATTAAAATAGGGCATATGAAAAGTCGTGATGATTAAGGGAATGCTAGATAGAATGGTAATGTGATAAGTCAGATAAAGATCATATATTGCCAAAAATTTGGTAATAAAAGATCAGCAACTTAGTATTTATTATTTTCATTAGTAATTATTATGTTTTGTATTGTATTTGAGAGTCGACTAGATGACAGAATGATATAAATAAAGAGTGTTTTGTGAAAGTGATATAGGAATGAGATATGGATGGAATGTGATAGATGAGATTTTGAGATATCAGTGATGGTTGATAGTAGATGCAAGATTAGAGATTGATAGAGACTACTGAGGACTATAACTGGATCTACCAAAGCATAGCAGATGCTTGTATTGTTCATTCTTCAGAAGAATTTTGTAACTAAATTATTGATTGTAAGAGCTATAATCTCAGTATACCTTTAACATGGTTGATATTACTCTAAAAAGGAAATGTACTATGTAATACTCAGCTCCTAATAGGGCTAGGTCTCCTAATATGGATATTATACTTTAGTGCATATTTGTGGGTACCATCCCACCGAGGTTTTCCCTTGGCTAGGGTTTCCTCAAAAACAAATAATGGTGTTATGAGTTGTGCATTATTTTTTTATGTTCTTTTCATTTTAGAAATCATATGGTTTATTTGGAATTGGTTTAAGTTTAATTTAAAGTGTTGTAATACTGAATTCACCCCCCTTCTCAGTATTACTCAATCCTAACACTTAGTTCTTAAAAACCCTTAAAAATCAATAAACCTAATCTTGATCTGATTAAATGAAATATGAGACATGCATGCATCCATAAATTAGAATCACATCCACACAATTTGACATGTATTAGGGTATGTGTAGGATCATGGTATGCCAAAAAGTGGTGATATGAAAAAAAAGTCCTGATTGATAGACTCTTTGAAAAAAACTATAACTTTCAAACAATATAACATTTTTAAAATTTGAAATATACATCACATTCTATGCTTCATCTAATACAACAATAATAAACAATTCTTTCAATTTGATGAAGTTTAGATTAAGTTAAGGTGGTTAGACACAAGAGTTTTTATATTCAGGAAAATTTGTAGCAGAAAAATCATTATTAATTATTTAATTGGAAAAAAATACAAAAAAATATACATCACATCTAGACATGAGTCTATTACTTTTATCTATAATCTTATAAAAAAATATTATCATTTGATTTTGTTTAATGTGGTCAAACATACACCTATTTGTTATATTTCTAGTCCTGATTGATAGAATTATTGAAAAATAGCTATAACTTCTAAAATGTATAACATTTTTGAAATCCAAAACATGTGTCCTATTCTATGATTTTTTTACTACAAGAAAAATGAAAAAAGTTTTGAAGTTGTTAAAGTTTAGACTAAGTTAACGTGGTCAGACACAAGAGTTTTTGTATTCTGGAAAAGTTGTAGAAGAAAAACCATAATTAATTATTTACTTGGAAATAAATTACCAAAAAATATATGTCACATCCGGACATGAGTGTACTACTTATATCTAGAATCTTGTAAAAAAAAATATCATTTGATTGTGTTTAAGGTGGCAAGACATACACCTACTTCTTATTTTTTCTTGAAATTTTCATACTACTACATTGAAATTTGAAATTTTCAACATATAGAATAATTTTTTTTTCAAAAAAGGCCTAGTATCTTACAAACTAAATTCAATTTTCTACAGATTCTCTTCTTAAATATTTTTGATATAATATTTATAACTTGTTCAATTTTTTATGTCAACTTGCCTAAACCTGATTTTCTGAATTTTCATTGCCACTTAAGGGCCTAGTTTTGCATACCATGATCTTGCACATACCCATTATTTTTACTATAAAAACCTTGTTAGGGGAAAAACCACATTGAGGTTGATAAACCACAATAAGTAAATACCTTGTTAGAAGTATAAACTTAGTGCAATTTATGGAGAATGCACATGCTTTTAGGCTCACTTCTCAAATGAAAATCCTCGGGCTACAACCCTAGAGAAGGCCCACTACCTTACAATTCAATCACTAAAATAATCTAAACTATTTTTGAGCTGGATAACAACATCTACCTTATGCAAAAGTCAGTTCTATTGAAGTACAACAAGAATATGTGATCTAAGTCTCTTTGACTCCTTTAGACGAGAAAATTAGCCTTCGAGAGATTACAACCATTGCTCTACAAGAAATCTCTAGTATTATTAATAAATATTCCACTTTTGCACCCACTAATTTTTCCCTAATTCGTCATCTTATATCAAGAGCTAGGTTGGAAAAACCGAATTCACCATCTTCATGATATCCTCATAAAATTGGAGTGAACTAATTGCTGACCTTCTTCAACAATATCCCATGTGCGCAACTTCAAACCTACAATATCCAATCCTCACTAAACCTTTGAGCATCTTGTTCCACTAGCTAACCAACAATAATTAAGTTAGAAATAAAATAATAGCTCTTCTGATCAATTCCTCTATTTTCTCTGATATTTTAACATAAATGACAACACATTCAACATGTCAATATGCCAATAATCTTGACCTTTGGCATTGATGGCAACATGTGATGGTAAAAATAGAAAAAAATAGTAACTTGATAATAATGCAATCAGAAACCAATAGTCTCCCCTTTGAGACCAACCATACTGACTACCTGTTAGAGCATCTCTAACTCATCTTACTCAATACTTTTCTCCCCTAGAAGCAATATTCCTTTGGTTCCAATCTTATTACATACTCTTCTCTCCATCAATTTCTCCCCATTTGATGTACAACATTCTTCTTTTTTATGTTTTCAAGTATATATGAACTTGCTTCTTTCATATGATCTTCTCTTTCTTCTACAAAATATTCTAATCTACAAACTTTGATCTCTATTATTTTTCATGTCTTTGTGTCTTCTCCTTTGACATCAATTACAAAGATGTATCATTTTCTCTTATACAATTTTCTTTGTCATATCAACGTCTGCTTCATTTTCTTTCTCTGCTTCTACAACCTTGTCAAGCTTATCTTTCCTTCCTTATTATGCATACTACTTACATCAATCCATGTTTAATGGTATCTCCATAAAATCCTCTATATTAATCATTCTTCTACATCTTAGTTTTGAGTACGAGGGGTACTGATATGTAACTTTTCTCTACGATATTCAAATGTGTCCTTAGAAATTTTTTTGGTAAAGTTAGCAACATGTTCTTTGGTAGGTATGAAATTAAACCTTACTTCATTCTCATTTACCTTCTCCCTTTAAAAATAGTTCAACTTAATTGAAATATTCTTTATCTTTGATTGTTGTGCTAGATTCTTTGAGATATTTATTACACTTGAGTTATGATAATAGATAATGATAGGTTCATCAAAGACAATCCCAATTTCAGTCAACATTTATTTCATCCAAACTACCTAAGTGTAATTTATAATAGAAACAACATACTCTACCTCAACATTAGATTATGAAGTACAATTTTGTTTCTTACTCATCCAAGTGACCAATCTACTACCCAAAATGAATGCTCCACAACTTGTTATTTTTCTGTCATTAATATCTCCAACCCAATCTGCATATGCATATACATATGAAAAAAAGTATTCACCTTTAGGATACCATATTCCAAGGTTAACTATTCCTTTCAAGTACCTCAAAAATCCTCTTAACTGCAACCTCATGATTCCTCTATGGCTCTTCTTGGAATCTTTCCACTAAAAATATTGCATTCATTATGTCTGGTCTAGTATGAGTCAAATATAATAAGCCACCAACCATTTATCTATACTTGGACTGAATTAGTTTATGAGTCTCATCATCCTTTGTAAGTTTACATTTGGTCATCATGGGTGTACCTACTAGTTTTGAGTCATCAAAATCAGATTTATTTAGCAACTCCTTCACACACTTAGCCTATGATAAAAATATTCCTTCATCTGATTGAGTAATTTTCAAACCCAAGAATAATTTCATTTCTCCTATCATGGACATCTCAAATTCATTTTGCATTTCTATGGAAAACTATTGACTTAGCTTCTGATTACCCCCAAAGATAGTGTCATAAAAAAAAACTTCAACAATGGGAATTTTATCATTATCAATCTTGAAGTAGAAATTTATATAATTAGCATTACCCTTTTTGAAACCAAGCTTAAGTAGATACTTATCCAATCTTGAGTACCAAGCTCCTGGAGCTTTTTTTAGTCTATATAGGACCTTCTTTAGTAAACATACCATATTTTGTTGATTAGTTAGCTGAAATCCATCTAGTTGTTCAATGGATACCTCCTCTTCCAATTCTCCATTTAGGAAAGCTGATTTAGAATCTATCTAATAAAATTTTAAGGTCTTATGAACATCATATGCAAGAAATAGTCTTACCACTTTCAATCTAGTCACATGCACAAAAGTTTCTTCATCATCAATACCTTCCATTTGTGCATAAACTTTACAAACCCATATCTCCTTATTCTTCACAATGTCTCCATCTTCACTTATCTTATTTATGAATACCCATTTGGTGGCAATAACATTTTTCTCTATAGGCCTTGGAGAAAAGATCCAAGTATTGTTCTTCTCAATTTGTGTCAACTCGTCTTTCATTGCCTTGTAACAATTTTAATCCTTACAATCTTCCTTGACATCCTTTGGTTCAACTTGTGAGATTAGACATTCCTATCCATCAACAATTCTCCTTCTTGTATGAAAACCTTTATTCCTATCTCCAATGATTTGATCTTAAGATTGATATAATCTAACATAACTTGGTGTTATTGGTCTTACTTCATCCTTTTTTCCTTCATATTCTTCACTTGTATATGCTTCATCAATTTGATTCAAGGTACCTCCTTGGACTTGGCTCTATTACTTTTGTTTATCTTTCCAAAGTAATGGTATTCTGATCATCAGAATCATATCCTCCTGATTTAGATATGCTTGTAATGGTTTCATTTGATTTGACACTTGCACTTTCTAGTACATCCTTTTCAAAAAAAAATTAATAGCATCTATAGGCCTTTCTCTTAGTAGAGTATCTAAGGAATATGCCTTCATCACATCTAGTGTCAAACTTTCCAATGTCCTCATCTCTCTTGATATAACATTTATTGGAAAAGATCCCAAAGTATTTGACAGTAGGAACATTCCCACAACAAATTTCATAGGGTGTCTTTTCTATATCTTCTTTTATTTGTACTTGATTAAGAGTGTAAACTACACTTATCACTGCCTATTTCAAGATCATCTACAAAACTTTTCCTTCCATCATCATAGTTCTTCCACTATTAAGAATTGACATGTTCTTCCTTTCAACAACTCTATTTTTTTGTGGTGTCCATGGGGCTGAGAACTACCTCTTGATTCCATTTTATAAAAAAGGAGTTAAACTCACTTGATGTAAATTTACCACCTTTTTTTGATCTTAGACACTTCACCTTTAATCCTATCTCACTCTCAACCATATTCTTAAATATCTTGAACTTATTAATTACTTCATACTTTTCTTTCAAGAAAGTAACCCAAACCATTCTAGAATAGTCATCAATTTGTAGCATAAAATATATACGACATTTCATGCTTCTTATCTTTGTTAGTCCACATAAATCAATATGTACTTAGATCAAGCAATCTATTAAATTTTTTAAATTTAGATCTGAAAGTAGTTCTTGTTTTCTTACCTAGTTGGAACTCCTTTCATGTGGCATTGATAGGCTTCTTCACTTTCGGATAATCTCTAACAACATTCATGGAACTCGAAGTCATGGTATTTTCAAAATTCACATGACATAACCTATTATGCCACAACGAACTCTCATCACTTTGTCCAATCAAACAAGTCTTTTGACCACTATTCTTAAATGGAATATATTACCTTTGGTTTTTGAACTAGTATCAATCTTTGTTCCACAACCATTCACAATCTTTCATCTATCATCCTTAAAATATAGTCCATAACCATTTTCAATTAGTTTTCCAATGCTAATAAGATTGTACTTTAGGCATTCTACATACAACACATCTTCAGTAGTAGTCTTACCATCTAAAGAGATAGATCCTCTTCCTTTTATCATACCACCAATATTATCTCCCCATCTTACCATTCCACAATCATACCTCAAGGCTTAAGAATTTATCCTTTTCACCATTCATATACTGAGAGAAAACACTATCAATTTAATCAATTTACCCCTTTTGATAATTTGAGAAGCTAAGCTAATGCCTTTTCCTCAACAACACACTTAGCATGATTGTTAGGCACGGGGTCTACTGATTTGGATTCATCATCTTTGATAGAAAAACATACAAATTCATATTCACTCTTAACATTATCAAATTCATCATCAATGATTCCTTCATCATCAGTAGCATAATAGCACATTTTCTTCTCTTTAGATTTATCATACTTATACATAGGAAATCTTTCTAGATATTTAGAGGCATAATGTCCTATCTTTTTACAACAAAAGCATTTAAAGAGGATTTCCTTTGCACTTGCCACATCCTTTCGATAGTCTCCTTTCCACCAATGCTTCCAATTCCCAAAGCTCTCTCTCTTCTTCTTCAATTTCTCTCATCACCTTTTCATATTTTGATACTCTTATTGTAGATCCTTCACCTTGATATGATATATGTGTGAGTGAATGGAGGAAATAGGAACCAAAACTTTCATTGAACATTCACAAATAAACAATACATTTTAAAGAGTGTTGAATAGTTACTAAACAATTACCAATGGTACTAACTGCATAGTGTAACTACTAGACAATGTAATAATAGAGTTACACCAGTATTCCTCTCTTATTACATTGATCTTAAAAGCATAAAAATACCTTTTCCTAGGGACTCCCTTTAAGGTTTACATAACAAAACATGTTGATTGCATAATTTGAATACATATTTTGAGAAACAATTCTTCTACAGTAGCAAATCCCAAATCATGCAAGGCTCCATCAATTTGTCTCTTGACCCTCAGAATGGTGTAGCTTCAAGTTGCGTTCTTAATCTCTTAGTCCTGAACTCTTGAATCATAGAGTCTTGAATTATTCAATAATAATCCCTAAGAGATGCAAAAGATCTCTATCATTGTTTAGTGATTGCGAAAGGGTATAATTATTGATTATATACTCAAAATCTCACTCGATTAGAAATCCATATTGAGCACAATATAAAATCTCAAAATTGTCTACAAAATGAATCTCCACAAGACATGCATTCTTCAAATTTATCAGCATTAGGAAGCAAAAAAAATAGAAAACCCAAAAAGCCAAAAATGCTTCTCATGTTGAACACCATCTCATAGCGAAAAGCTGACTTGAAATGATGGAATTTCCTCCATCATCCGATGTCGTCAACCTCTAGAATAAAGGTTCAATGTACTAAAGTAAAATTAGCACGAGCACTATCAAATTCATTGATAACACACTCATCATTTGTTAAATTTTCATCTTCAATGCCAGCAATATTCCCTTCATTAGATTGTTCTTTTAATTTTCCTTTGTCTAAAGGATAGACTACAATTTTTGATGGAAATAAAATAGGCACAATAAACTCTTGATTAATGACTCCATAAAAAAAAGCAATACTTCAAAGCTTAAATTGGTGACATATAAATTATAATATTCTCGACTACATACGAGGTTCTCCAAATTCTGAATCAAAATAATAAATATTTGTGGCAGCCATGATAGAAGACTATTTGACCAATGCAAATTGATAAACGACAAATGACTAATCACACTGACTCCAGAATTTTTACTGGTCCCAAAGGAATTAAACTAACACTGCCACTTACAAATCTAGACTTGAATATCTAGACTGTCTATTATATCATAAATTTCCTATTTGCATAGTTCAGTGTAATAATGTAGAACTATGCCAGTATTCAATAGATCATATCTTTATAGAAATAGGAACACAACTTTGTGCTAGAGAATTTACCATAACACACCTCCCATTCTGTTTACTATTAGTATCTATCATTGCGTAGGCCCCCCCGCCCCCCACAAAAAAAGAGCGATCTTAACTTTTGTGCAGAGGTAACATCGTGAGAAAACTCAATCCTGGGTTATGGAGCACTGAATATATCCTAAAAACACTTTGTATCTCCCATTCTTTTTTTGATCAATCATATTTTATTTAGAGACACTACCACCATTTCACAAAATATACAATATGCTCCGTGTAGTGGACGGAGAAGAGATCTTACTGACATTGTTCACCATGCAAATGAAACACCCTTGGTTATTATATTGTACCAACAGTTACAGATGCCTTCCTCTTTGATTGCTGCTATCGACGCCAAACTCATAATGTTTCCTCACATATTCCATTCCACTTCAGCAGTAGAGATTAACGTTCATTCCGCATCCTTTACCAGTTCTGTGATTATATTGGTAGTGCGAGAGGACTCCAAATAATATGGAACTTTCTTCTTATGACTGCAAATTCAAACGGCTAGAAAAATATGTCTTTATCACATATATAGAAACAACGCAAGATATTATATAAATATCAATTTCATACCCATTTCAATTTTTTTTGAATCAGTATTCGAATATGGTTTTAAACTATTTCAATCACAAATTATCAAAAATAAGATACAAATCATCTTTCATAGCTGGCCCTGATACCAAATATGAGCGAACCATAACTTTCATTGAACATTCATAGATAAAAATACATTTTAATGAGTGTCGAATAGTTGCTAAACAGTTACCAACAGTACTGACTGCATAGTGTAACTACTAGATACTGTAATAATAGAGTTATGCCAACACTATGCATGTATCTTTTTAATATTGCAGCCTTGAAAACTAATTCAACTTTGGGTAAACAATCACCAAACTCCCTCATTTCAAAAGTAGATAGCTTACGAACCAATGCGTCTCTTGTCACAATAGAAACAATTATGATTTCCTCATAGCAGAAAATTTAGTCTTGTAAGCTGAGGGCAGAGATCTCAATACCTTTAAAATAATATCTCCTTCATTTAAAATGAACCTATCTTCAACATGTAAGATTTAATGTTTTCATCCTCAGACAATCTCAAGGATTCATACCTTCCTTTCAAGATTTGTAACCTCGCTTTCTTGACTCATATAACACCTTCATGCATGGTTTCTAGCTTTATTCAAATCTCATTTGAATTCTCTAGCTCCATCACATTTGTATAGTCTATCTTATAGGGCACTTGGTAGGGCTTCCTTTTCTCTAATGTTATATTCCAACTGCTTCTTCTCATTTGATGTAGTTTTATATAGATCTGTAGGAGGAGTGTAGGAGTTCTTTGTGATGGGTGATGGTCTAATATTCTTCTCTAATGCATCTTAAATGAGTGATCATTCATCCTTTCCATATGGATTGGTTTGTGCCTTCAAACCTAGGATTGTTCTTCTTGTAAGCTGCCATATTGGATCTCCCTCAAGTTGTCAGGCTTCCTTCACTTGGGACTAAAGATCTGATACCAATTGCTGATAATATGGTAGTGAACAACTAAGAGAGGGGGGATTGAATTAGTTGTTCCCAAAACTTCAAACTTCAAATTCCTATTTCTTAAAAACCCTTAAACTTGAATAACCTAATTCTAATCTGATTAAGTAAAATATAAAACATGCATGCATCCACAAATCTCATGTTTCAAATCTATATCTGACTGTAAATCATAGCCACGACCTATAACAACCACCTTGAGATCATAGATCTCCTAGATTTCATGGTTTACCACTTGCACAACATAATTTGCCATCCTAGTCATCCAAGAATAGAAATAATAATAAAATTATTATAATTCACCAAAAACTCCACCAATCTGATCCTTCTAATCCGCCAAATCATCAAACACATACTTCAAGAACATCCTATAGAAGATCATGATAGACACTTAAATACACAAATCCACCACAACCATTGGATTTTCCAACCCTTTTTCTATTGAATCTCAAGAACACTATCAACATGGCTCTAAGATAATAAAATATGTCATGTGGACCTTTGAAGTACAAACCTTCTAAATTCAAGACACCTAAGTATGTCCCAAACACACTCCTAGGTTCTCTCCAAGAAATTCTAACTTCATTGAGCACACTAAACCTCTTTTTGTCTTCTTCTCAACATTGTTTATGAACCTATTTTCCAATCACCAATTCTAACATTGAATCATTCCTGAATCTTCATGATATCCTGTAAAACTTAGAGTGAACTAAGTATCGACCTTCTTAAAAAATATCACATGTGTGCAACTTCATACCTGCAATATCCGATCTTCATTGAACCTCTGAACATCCTGTTCCACTAGCTAACTTGTAATAGTTAAGTTAGCAACAAATAAATAACTCTTATGATCAATTCCTTTGGTTCCCGTGATATGTTGACATCAATGAGAATACATCCAACATGCCAATACGCCAACAATACTTGAACATTTTAGCTATATTCTAATGCAATTGACCTATCTATTTATGCACTTTACCTATGATACTCTATAGTTGCATTATTTTCTTGTGCACCTAAAGACTATTCCTATACATTATGTCTATGATTCATTAATCTTATCCCTTTGAACATTTTACTTGGGTGATTGACATTTTTTATAAACTATTATGTACTATACTTGCGGTATTAAACTATTTATCTTCACTTCTAAGTTAGAAAACTATCTTATATAAGTTGCAACTTCTAAAAATATTTTGACAATCCTAGCTACTACATCAAATCATTAGACATTATTTTTATCATGTGGATTATCCTTCAATAGCTAATATTAACCTCAAATTTTAGAGATTATTTTAGACCCGTACACCACTCATTTTATACCCCAAAATTATTAATTTTTTTTAATATTGAACCATTTCATTGAACAAAAAAACATCAACATAAATTCTAATATGATGGTCCTTATTCTCATTATCATCAATCTTGACAAGCCTAAAACTAATATTTGTAGGCTCAAGCAAGTATTTTAAAAGGTGACTACTTCTTGTGGTCCTTATAATTATTTTACTTTGAACCTACTGATAGCTTATAGATTTTTTAATGGTTCTCCTTATTAGAAGAGTTCTTTCTACTTATTTCAATGCATTCTTTGAACTATATTTTTTTCTCCAAAAATGCTAAGAAAAATAACATTGTTATAGAAACAAAGTTGGAAATATAAGAAAATACAACGATTTGATCATAATCTAGGTTTGTGAAGTTATTTAGTCATCGAAGAGATTTTTGCAATGCATTACAATCTAATTTCATTGCACCCTTTAAGTAATTAGATACTAGATGTATAAATCACTAAGAATAGTGTATAGTGCAAATTCACTTTGGAGTAAGTTTGGACAACATGATAGGGAGCTTGTAATGCATGTACACCATCACTAGATTTAAAGCATATTCTAAAGTTTGTATATATGTGTGTGTGTATGTGTGTTAAGTTCAAACATCCCACTAGATATGTTGATTGGCAAATTACATGATGACTTACACTTTCAACCCTACAATTTTGATGGGTAAGAATGTAATTTGTATTAAAGAACTCTTTTATATTATCCTATATAAAACCTAATCATATTGAAGAATCTCACCCAACATTAATATTCTATAATAATATGAATACAAATTATACCATCACACTATACTAATACCTACATGATTTTATAAAATTATTACATGATTAAGCCGATAGGATTTTCCTTCGAGGAACTCATGTATGACCATGGCATTTATTTCTAACACTGGCTTTGTTGTCTCACGCTCAAAAATAATTTAACATCTCATCCATATTTTCACCCGGAGCAATGTAGTACCTATTTTTATGGCGTCATGGAGGTGAAAGAAGTCGTAGTGGCTATCTAGCCATGAAAATCATTTACTGCAGCTTACCATCTTTTGTAAGAAATAAAAAATTTGATCATGTGTCATTCAACACTACCATAGACCCCAAAAACATAGAGTTTTGTAACAGATTTATAGAGTAACTATACCCAACTCCCCTACAAATTTGATTTGTGCGAAAATAAATGGCCCAGTTCTAGTATTTTGCAATATATGAATATCATTTTATATATGACCATACCTCTTCGGTGCGCAGGAATTTAGCAACCTGAAAAGTAAGATTTAATTGAGAATTTAGTATAAACTTGGTAGCTACTTCACAAAAAGTACATAAATTGACTCAAACAAGCTGATATGTCTTAATTATCAAAAGTAGATGATTAATAAATGTTATCGATATAATATATTTGTTGGGGTTTTACTATATCTAAATTAAATGTTTTTGATTACTGGTAAAAACATGTTTTAATTGGGGACCCGAAACCCCTTACAACAAGTTATAAAACATAAGGCATTAAAACCACCCAAGTAAAACAGGGCTAAGAAAACTAGCCCGCCAACAAACCCAACTAGAAAATAAAAAACCAACCTATAACCAGTAAACAAAAAACATAGCCTAGCCACGGGAACACGAAGAAAGCAAAAAATATAGAAGGAAACTAGGCATACTCCAACAGAGTTGCCTCCATATATTTTTCACCATTAGACATTTTGGTGATGGCCGCATTGAGGTCTGAAAGCTCCATAATTCTCTCATGGATCTTCTTCTTCTTAGTCGTCCTAGTGCATTTTCCCGGTCTAGACGAAGCCTCATCCTCATTGGAGTCATCGATTTTAACAGGGGAACCAATATTTAACTCCTGCTAGATAATTTAAATTAAATGTTATATAGTATAATATAATATTATAATATGTATTTTTATATTTTTATAATATATTATATAATTTCTATATTATATTTTGTATAAATTTTTTGTATTAAATATATTTTTATATTATGTAGTTTTTGATATTATATTTTTTTTATTAGATTATTATATATAATATTTTTTATTTTCATATAAAATATATAAATTCATATAACTTTAAAAAATAAACTTAATTTTATAATTGTTATATTGAATTGATTCAATATGTTTTGTGTTATTTTATTTTGCAGGAGTATTTAATTTATTTTATTTTTCCAATTTCATCATAATTTTTAATTATATATTTGCATTAAATTAAAATATTAAAAGGAATGATTTAAAAATAGTTTAATCATATAAATTATCACTTGAACTAAAAGATAATATTTTTTCACTCTTTTTTTTAAAGAGCTAAAAATAACTAATTAATAAAAATAAAATTAATAACTACAAGAGAGCAAAGTAAAATGATAACATTATGTCTATGACACAACATTAAAAAAAATAAAAATAATAATAATTAATAATTAAAAATAATAATAATAATAATAAGCACAAGAAAATAGTCAAGAAGGAGAAATGGAAAAACATAAACTTTAAAAAAAAAAAGCCACTACAAATAAGATAACTACAAAAATAATTAAATCGAATGCACATTAGATTAATAGCTCAATAGTTTTGTAATTAATTATAATTTATATTTATATTTAAAATAATATATTTAAGATAAAATAAAAATATAGGTTATAAATAAGTTGTGTAGATAAATAAGTTGTTTTCTTTTCTTGAAAATTTGGTTAATATATATTTGAAAAATAATAATATTAAAAATATATAATAATAATAATAATAATAATTTATTTGTTATATGTTGAATACTTAATAATGTAATAATAAATAAGGTGTACAATATTAAGATTTTATAATAACTATACTTATATAAAATAATATTAATAAAGATAATATTATATATTAAATAATTTGTAATAGAATTGTCATTTAGTTTTTAAATTTTTATTATGTTTTCAATCTTAGCAATTTAAATTTTACCCTAAATTAATTAAATATATCTTTAATAAATTTTATTTTATTTTATTCTTAAATTTTTTAAAAATTATATTTTTTTATCATAATTTCATTTCTATAGTCATAATTGTTAAAATAAAAAATATAATTATAGAATATATATTTCTATAATTTATAATCTTAGTTTTTTAGGCATGAATTTTGCGTACAATAAAGCAATATGGAAGAGCAACATAATTGAATTTTAGAAATTTGGTGTATAAGGGCTCAAATGATTTAGCCAATCAAATTGCCAAAAAATAATTTTACATGTTAGAAAGTTAAAAAAAATCAGTTTAACTATATAAAATATAAAATATGAAATATATAACGAAATAACAAATATTTTATTAAACTAGACACTTTTTCTCTGCTGTGTGACTAGTGCGGTTAATATGCTGTTAATGTGCTTCTAGTCTTTCTGTACCATGGGCCAGCACCTTCTTGCTGCTTTTTCTATCAAAAATTAATATTTTAAATTCTAATTGGTCCATACGCATTGATTTAATCACTAGTTAAGAAATCCAAAAATTATTACAATAGTACTTGCTTAGCCTATCCACAAGTACTAATAAGTTATAAATTATATTCAATTATTTTAATGTAACAATAGTAAAATAAAATAAAAAATTAAGCAAAGTTATTTTATTCTTATGTTATTAATTTTTACACCAAAAATTATATAATATAAAAATTAATACAATATAAAATATGTTTTAATATAATAGAAAAATTTAATAATAGTATAATAGTATAATACATTATAAGTTTTATATATCTTATAAAAATATAAATATAATATTATATTGTATTATATAGCATTTAATAAAACACTAATAAATATATTATATCCGTGCGCAACCTTAGTTTCTCACAGACATGTAAGTCTGAAAAATACGGTAAGCTATAGTTAGTTTTAACAGAAGACAGTGTACCCATCCATCTGTTTGTACATACATTACCATAGATTTTTATCGTCTTGATAGCTGGTGCCAAAGAAGCCATGAAGAAAGAGCATATAACATGTCAAAAATTTATTTTAGTTTGATCAAAATGGTATCCATCTGACAGGTTTTGTAATTACAATTATTACCGATCACCTGGTTACCTTCTTCGAGATATTTCCTGCCAAGAAATAATTTTGTTCTCATCATTTTTCCTGTCGAGTTTCTATTTTCCGTTGATTTTTTGAATTCATTTGATAGTTTTTTTATTGATAATTTAGAAGCTCGCTTAAAAATATAAGTCGGATGTCAAAAATTCACTTGTCGTGAGGTGAATATTGTTTGTCATGCCAATCAAAACTCATTGGGTGCCATTGTTATTTTTTCCAGGCCAGTCTTACACTGTGTTTATTTCCCAGGGGTTTCACACCACTCTTTTTCAATTCGTGAGTTTCACCCCACTCTTGAATTCGCACACCTCTGCATAAAACAAAGACATCATATTTCTACCCATATGATGCGACGATGACAACATTGAATCTTGTGTGAGGCATCATAACTATCCATTGCACATGAAGATAGATGGCCAGAGTTCCTTAAGTTTTCTACTCTTTGTATGCTCACAGAATGAAGTGACAGTTAGGGTTTTAGTGAAATGGAGGCAAAGGAGGATGACACTTTCAAAGGAGTGATTTGGAGTGGGATGGATCAGAACTCCTAAAATATTTACATATCAAAACACAATTAAATGTTATCGTATGATGACTATGGATGTCCCTAATAGAAATATGTAGGGAAAGTTTCTTCTCCCACTTAGGTGTATGCTGAGAAGATGTTAACATTGGGAGAAATCAAATTTGGCTTCAGAATGTGTGGGTATGCTAAAATGGTCCCCTTTGATGTAATGGTCATCACATTAGAGTAGCTATAGTCTTTCCTAAACTAGGTAATCCAATGTGTCACAATGTAGCAGTGGCATTAATCCATGTATTTTTGATATAGGGGTAAGTGCACAAAGATGAGGGACCAAAAAGGGGGTATAAGATGCCACTTTTTTCCCGAAATCAACAAACTCTGAACTTCAACAAGAAATTGAAGATAGTTAGACTCAAAATTTTAAGATGCGACAAAAACAAGAGTTGTAATACTCTGAATCTAGTTCCTAAACTACTAGCTTATTTTGAAAATGGTGCAGATTAAGGCCCTAAAAAATGGGGAGCACAAAAAGTGGTCCTATTTTTTGTCAAAAAACATAACACAGCGTTTGGTGTGCTCCCCCTAAAATTTTAACATTTTTTTAAAAAAAATTTAATCACTCCAGTGAGAAGTTAGCTAACACCACATAATTTATCTCAGAAGTTTTTGGTAATTTTTTGATGAATGAATAATTTTTGATGAATTTACGAAGTGCACACATCCTGAAAACATGAAATTTCTATGTGCTCCCCCTAGAAATCATTTAAAACTAATCAAAAATTAAATTTTCTTTTTTTTTAAAGTGTGTATAATGGAGTCTAGTTTCTAAAAATATAACTTGTTGCAAAATTCAATGAACAAGCCAAAATCTATGCCCAAAATACTACATTTTAGTTTTTTTACAAAAAAGGGACATACACACAAAATAAATTTGAGTTGAAAAACTTAACATAATCAAAATTCAAAATAAATTATATGCTTAGATAGCTAATAGAGAGATCTACAATATCACATCATTAAATTTTTACGTTCTTGAGCCATGAGTAAACCTGACGAGGAGCACACAAAAAAAGATGTCATTTTTTTGTATGTCTGCTGGAAAACACGTCTTAGGTCTATTTCAATCATCCAAGCCTTTGGGTTGGATCTCCAAGGAAAATCCAAGCCTTAGGATTGGTAAATTCCAATGCCTTACAAAGCACACATGCCCTATAGGGCAAGCACACTATTGAAATCTATGAATTTCATAGGGCGTGTGCCTTATGAAAGTCATAGATTTCAATTGTGTGCTCGCCCTATAGGGCATGCACCCTATTTAAGATAGATTTAAATAGTGATGAGAAATAGTCAGAGAGAGAGAGAGATCTCTCTCTCTCTCTCTACACCTTTCTATCCTCTATATTTTTCCTTCTTACCATCTTTCACCCCCCCTCTCTCTCACACATGCCAATATGCTCTCTCTCTCTCTCTCTCTCTCTCTCTCTCTCTCTCTCTCTCTCTCTCTCTCTCTCTCTCTCTCCCCCTTTCCACTTCTCTATCTCTCCTTCCCTCTCTCTCTCTCTCTCTCTCTCTCTCTCTCTCTCTCTCTCTCTCTCTCTCTCTCTCTCTCTCTCTCTCTCTATGTGTGTGTGTGTGTGTGTGTGTGTGTGTGTGTCTCTGTCTATCTCTATCTCTATCTCTGTCTCTGTCTCTGTCTTTGTCTCTATCTCTCTGTCTCTGTCTCTATCTCTCTCTCTCTCTCTTTGTCTCTCTATCTCTCTGTCTCTGTCTGTCTCTCTCTCTCTCTATCTCTGTCTCTTTTGTGTGTGTGTGTGTGTCTCTCTCTCTCTCTCTCTGTCTCTGTCTGTCTCTGTCTCTGTCTCTGTCTCTATCTCTCTATCTCTCTGTCTCTCTGTCTCTCTCTAATGTAGAGAAAAGAGTGGTGGAATCTAAAACACAAGAGAACTTAGAAATTTCAAGGGTTTAGGCACTATAACCTACCCAAACCCTTAAGTGCCTTCAAGGCTTCACTTCTCAAAATTCTCCCCCTATACTTCTAAGTGATGTTTTTGGTTTTATATGTTCCAATCCACTTGGATTTTAGGAATTTTAGAGTTCTAGGTCATTTCCAAACTCCCATTCTTCACAATCTTCTTTAATCTATCCTAGAGACCTAATTCACCAGGCTAGTAGCCCTGTAATAGGATAAAAACCCAAATAACTCAAAATTTTCCCAAAGTACCTGACAAGGTAATGGCATTTATGGACACCCTTTTCCAAGTACTAAAACATATCAAACCATTGTTATGGACTCCTTTGGGCCAGGTCTGACTATTCCAACACAGTAACCTTTAAAATGGCATAAAACCGTGAGTTTTCAAAGCATCTACCCTCCCCTTATATCCTTATCACTCCAAATCACTAGCAAAGTCATTAAATGACTAAAAATGAATAAATCCAAAAGCAATTAGCCTCAAGGGCTTTGCAACATAGAAACACCCAATTTGAGGCTTCAAACCCTTATTCCTTAGGGCTTTCTCAAAACCATGCCTCCACACACTATAGCATCAAATTAGTGATTGATTCATCATCAATTCAATTCCCTAAGATGATCCAAACCATAAAAATTCCCCTTTGTTCAGACACAAATGCCACTGCTATATTGTACCCAGCTTCCTCATTAAGGAACCCTTCTCTGTTTCATGATAGTCAATTGTTGTTAGCACTGTTCCTGCACAAAAGGTATTAGTATGATATAATACATGTCCCCATCATTACTCACCCTTATATCAAGTTTTTGAAATTCCTCAGTGTACCTTTGCACCTCCATATCTTTTTGTTTTAGATTCTACATCTTCTTATACAACTAAACTCTATAATCATTTGGCAAAAAAATTGCCTTCATTTTGTCCATCATGGTGTACCAAGAAGTGATCTTGGGCCTACCATTCTTCCATCTTTCTGCTTGGATACAATCCCACCATAACAAAGTGTGTCCCTTCAACTTGGACTTTGCTATCTTCACTTTTTCCTTCTCTTCTATCCCTTTACATTCAAAGCAATTTTCAATTGCACCAAACCAATCTATTAGTTCTTCATCATCCATCTTCCCTCCATACATAGGTAAGTATGTCCTTACCCTTACATCTCCACTCTTTATGGCTTTCACCAATTTAGCCATCCTTGCATCTTCAGGGTCTACTGGTTCCTCTGCTTGGGGTTCTTCTTCTTCATCTTCCTCTCCTACTTCTTCATCCTGCCTAATGCTCTTATCCCTATTCTCCAATGCTACTATCCTCTCCATCATAGTTCTCATGAATCTATCCTTCTCATGGTTCTCCTTGTCTCTTTGTTCTAGGGTTTCCTTAAGATTTCTATTATCAGCCAATTGCTCCTCCACAATCCTTGCCAACTCCATGTTGTTCATTCATGTTGGTAGATCTCCATCTTCTCCATCAGCCATTGTTACTTGATTAGCCTGGTGCAAGAATCAACTCAGGGCTACTCCTCCTAGGATAGTTCAACTGTAAGAGCTTGTCTAAGGATTCAAGAACCAACTTCACACAACCAAATACACTTCCATAAGACCTTTCCCTATGCTCTGATACCACTTGATGCAGAGGAACGGGTGGTGGAATCTAAAACACAAGAGAACTTAGAAATTTCAGGGGTTTAGGCACTATAACCTACCCAAACCCTTAAGTGCCTTCAAGGCTTCACTTCTCAAACTTCTCCCCTAGACTTCTAAGTGATGTTTTTTGTTTTATATGTTCCAATCCACTTGGATTTCAAGACTTTTAGAGTTCTAGGTCAATTCCAAACTCCCATTCTTCACAATCTTCTTTAATTTGTCCTAGAGACCTAATTAACCAGGCTAGTAGCCTTGCAAAAGGATAAAAACCCAAATAACTCAAAATTTTCCCAAAGTACCTGACAAGATAATGACATTTATGGACACCCTTTTCAAAGTACTAAAACATATCAAACCCTTGTTATGGACTCCTTTGGGCTAGGTCTGACTGTTCCAACATAGTAATGTTCAAAATGGCATAAAAACCATGAGTTTTCAAGGCATCTACCCTCTCCTTATATCCTTATCACTCCAAATCACTAGCAGAGCCATAAAATGACTTAAAATGAATAAATCCAAAAGCAATTAGCCTCAAGGGCTCTGCAACATTGAAACCCCCAATTTGAGGCTTCAAACCCTTACTCCTTAGGGCTTTCTCAAAACCCTATCTCCACACATTGTAGCATAAAATTAGTGATTGATTCATCATCAATTAAATTCCCCAAGATGATCCAAACCATAAAAATGCCCCTTTGTTCAGACACAAATGCCACTGCTATATTGTACCCAGCTTCCTCATTAAGGAACCCTTCTTTGTTTCATGACAGTCAACTATTGTTAGCATTGTTCCTGCACAAAAGGTATTAGTATGATATAATACATGTTAGATGAGTGCTTCCCATGAAATTTGGGCCCTTGGAATTCATGGGAAGGCCATATCTGGATGAAAACCAAGACTATTGCAGAGGAAATTCAAAGTTTATAGCCTGTCAAATAACACCTGGCATCTAAACTTCTGCCACAATGGATTTAAATGTATACAATACAAATAATGATGAAGATTATCTCCTATTACACCTTAGTGGATTGACATGAAATTTCCAATACACCCTATTCTTCCTATAATTAACAACTCAATCAAATTTCAGAGATTCAAGATGTAGCAAAGTGTATTTTTGTTATTATTATTCACCAGTCCATACATAGTCAGGTTATATCCCTGTACAATGGATGCATATATCTTTTATAAACTCTCTCCTACCTATCACAACCAACTTTCATCTGTTGGAGGCTTAGTTTAAGCCTAAAACATCCTAAATGCTAATTCCTTCTGAGATGTCTTCGTAACCATTTACATTTACATATTTGAATTTTAAACTTTATTAAAAGGACTTATTCAATGTAAAATTACTTTGGTAATGACTTCCAAAGACTTAGACTTATTCAATAACTTATTCTAGACTCTATAGACTAGTTATTTATCCTTGGACACTTTTGGTCCCCTATATAATCAAGATTTGGTCCATTTAGGACTTTTAATAACTTCTAGGATTTATTCCTAGTACATATAGTCCAAAGCCATTAGAGGCTTTAGATGGCCCAATTGATTTTATTTGGCCTCTAATTATCTAATTGAACCTTCTGCTCCTTGTAGGTCCTTTTGGTCGTCATGGCTTGCTTAGATGTCCTTGGTGCCCCTGCACCTCTCTCTCTCTCTCTCTCTCTAATGTAGAGGTGTCAGCAAGAAGTGAAGTGGGTCCTCCTTGTGTCCCACCTGTCAGCTAAGTCAAGGAATTGACTCCCTTAGACTTTCTACCCTTTCTTATGCAAGTATTTAATCTATTTGAAGTGATAACAACAATCTCAATTCACCCTTGGTGGGATACGACTCAATCCTAAGTTCAACACTTTTGGCTTTTAGGGACACTAGCCCTATTTCAAACACAAACCTAGAAGTCTTCACCAGTAGTCTCAGAGATCCAAACTTAGTGTTTGTCCCTTCCTCATATGTTCCAAGAGTCAAGATTCCACCCTTGGTTCACCCTCCCAAATGTCATACAGTACCTTTCTAGGACTGACCTAGAATCTCTAGTAGCCCTTCTCAAACAGCTTTTGTACCTTAACTTTTCTTCTTGAATGTCTTTCAAAAAAATAAAGACATATTATGGTACCCTTTTGGAATTTATTTTAGACCCCAAAGTCTTGAGTCACAATCTCACTCCAGCAATACCTAATGCTCACCTGGTTCGCAGACCTAATTGGCCTAATTGGGCTTGGATTTCAAAGCAAGTACTAGGAATAGGGTGCATGGGATTGGAATAGTGTTTCAAGTGTCTTCCACTAACCTCGCACAACTCAAATCCACTCCTAATTCATTCAATCAATCTCTTCATACAACTCTGTACTCATTTTCCTACTTTCTAGGCTAAATACATTGAGATATTCAGCCTAGGGCCTGATGTATGAGGGCCTTTCCCTTCAAATCATTTCCCGAGCTCTTGGAATCATTGAACAGACTAACCTAACTTGCATTTTCCAAGATCTTAGAGAAATCCAATGGTTAGAATGTAAGTTAGGGCTCCATCTGTAGACGGTGCTCCAAATAACCCTCTTCTTGGACTAGTTACAGGAATCTCCAAATAACCCTTTGTAAACTAAAAAAAATTCACTCTTAATCAATTTAAAAGAAGTAATAACATGCAATGCATTCTAGATATCAACTTGATCTCACAAATCTGTACTATACATAGCCGTACCACTCAGGAAAACTCTTGAAAACGCTTCATATTCCCTGTTTTATGCATTGGTGTTACAAAAGATGACTTCTAACCGAGATGGTTCGAAGTAGAGACTTAAAAAGCCTTCAAATGTGAAGATGAGTCAGTTTAATAATGCCCTGAGACTATTGGGCTTCATCTTTCAACTCTCGAGCAACTTTTGAAAGTTGCATGAGTAGTTTTTTTACAATTTTGCAACATTTTGCAAAACTTGTCATTTCTTGCACTTGGTGGCTCTTGAGATAGTTCCAGTTCATCTAAACCACTAGGAATGTTAAAAGAAACAAGGATCCTAGGAATTTAACCTTACAAATCCTAAAATACAACAAAAATCAACTTATGGCAACTAGATCGTAACTAGGTGATCCAAATGGCCTAAGGTATCCTTGGCTTATGAGATTGCCTAAGAGATCCTTGACCAAACATATGGATTCAAAACCAAAAAATAGGATGCTCTTCTAAGATCAATCCTTTTATTGTAAACTCACACCTTTACTGATGGATAGTGGTGGGTGCATTACACCTCTCTCTCTCTCTCTCTCTCTCTCTCTCTCTCTCTCCCCCTTTTTCTTGTTTTGCATAGGGCACACACCCTATTTAAGAGTATGCATAATGTATGTGGTGGAATGTGGACCTCAAATCCAACTACACACGCAACATGGTCATTACTCACATGATCTAATTACAAGAGAGAGTATGAATTACTCAATCTGAAATCCATCGTGAAGCGACTTGTTGCCTCCTATGTAGATGCGGTGTTTAATTACTCTCAGATTGGAGAGCCAACAACCATAAGACTGATTCTACAATAGAGGATTTTCAAAAACTATGATGATAAGAAAAAATTGAATTAAACTAGAATGAGTGCAATTTAATCTAAGATGCTTTAAAAGAAATATGAAGTGCAAATTATTCTAAAGTACTTGAAAGAAATATGAGATTAGACTAAACTATGAGCAAATAAGCCAAACTAAGTATATGAATATACAATATTAACTAAATGAAAATTGTAATAAAATGCAATTAAAAGCTTTGAAATTGAGACACAAAATTGCTATAGTTCAATTACTCTAAAAAATTGCTCTCCTTGAATGAAGAAATGAGGCTAATTAAATAGAAAATCCTGGTAAGAGAATGAAGGGGTTCTTGATTTGAAACTCCTGACTCTTCATTCCTAGTTGAGACAAAAATGCATAAATTACTTAATAAAAGAATGGAAAATGCCACATAGTGTGACCTTTTGAATATTATGAATTGTTAATTCAAAAATGAGTGTCCATTCAAATAACAAGTAATTATTAATTCCTTTTCATGTATATTAGCTAAATGGGGTGGGTTTAATTTAATTCTAAGTACTTAGGACATTAGGATTAAATTAATTTATCATAGGGGTAATTTAGCTAATAAAAGTCAAAGACTTTAGCAATTAATTTTAATATTTGATTAATGCAATTTAGGGTCTTTGCAATTGACATCAAGTCGAATTAAGTCAGGTAGGAGAGAGAAAATTGCCTAGGAAACTAGGACTTTGGAGATGTAAAATTGATGGAAATGCACCAAAATTAATTGCATTTATAAGGTACCAATTTTAGGGTATTACATTTGCCCCTCTTTGAGTTGATGTACGAACATCATATTGATTCAAAGAATAGCCCAAAGTGATAGATGACAAGAAATTTGGGAGTCTAGGTTAGGTTGCCAAGACACCAAGCAGATCAAAGCATGATTTTTCGAAGTCTAAGTTAGATTGCAAAGACAATGGTCTTGAGAGAAGATGAGAATTGAGGTTAGGTTGCCCCAATGTCTAGAGTGAGATTCAGATGCAAACTTAGGACTATCTCCAGAATCAGGGTTAAATTGCTCCAATACGAAGCTTAGCCCTCTGAGACTGGGTTAGATTGCCTAGATAATGGTCCAAGAGAAATTTTGAGAGCCATCTTCAAAATGAAGCTTGACTCCCAGGAATTAGGGTTAGATTGCCCCAATACCTAAAAGATTTTGAGAACCATCTTTGGAATGAAGCTTGATTGCCTAGGATCTGAGTTAGATTTCTCAGATACCTAAAAGATAGATGACCAAATAGCAAGATGTGAGGCATCGAGATGCCCCTAGCAATGAGAACTGATGATTTAGATTAGATTGATTCAAAGAGATTCAAATGATGTAATCATCCTGCCCCCTCAGGAGTGAAATCAAAAGATGACATATCAGAAGGATGATTGACAACAAGAGATTGCAGAGCAGAAGCAATTAGACTAGATTCAAGAAGCCACGAAAGCAAATTGGAGCAAAGCAAAGGTCTTGTTGACCAAGTTTGACCATGGTTGACCAGAGTTGACTTTGATGAAAAGAGAAAAGATCTTGAGAACATGATGCAAAAATGAGGGTCTGGTAGGAAGATGACGCCAGAAGGCTGACTGCACAAGTGTCCGATCCCAAAAGGGTCCCAAAATTTAGAATGTGATTTCAAGCTATCTAGAGATGTCAAATTTTGATTTCAATCCCAAAAATGGATTCAGAGCAGTCGATTTAGCCAAGGGTGCAATTTTCATGCAAAACAAAGCACTTTTGAAAATTAGGTCAAAAGCTATATAAGGCCCGGAGGGGTCATTTTCAATTCATTATTCACCTTTGTCTTCTTGTGATTTTGAGCTCTGAGAGAGAAATGGAGGGTCTTTCGCTACATACACACCAATTTGAGTGATCCTGATGACATGACTGATCAACAGAGTATGATGCACCTGTAAGTAGTTGATAAACCTCCTTGCATTTCAATTTGTACCACTTTTTAGGTCAATTTAGGGTAGATTTGACAACATTTAGGTCGTGTTCTTCCAATATCACGTGAGGAAGTAGTTTCCTTGCACTAGCCTAGGTCTCCCTTCGTATAAGGAAGTAGTTTCCTTGTGCTAGTTAGGTCTTCTTCACGTGGGCTCTATCTGGAAGCTCGGGCGAGATGAAAGGTGGTCCCATGTGAGATTGTAGTAGTTCACGCAAGGTCAAGTTCTATCTCGCTTGAGAAAACCATTTCCTCACGCAAAAAGCTACTACAGAGTTTGAAGTCTCTTGGCAAAATTTGTCAAATTTGCATAAAATTAGCCAAGTATAGCATCACAGAGCCATGTCTAGGATAGATGTCTTGTTGCATTTGTTGTCGTTGTGTTGAAAAAGCCATCATATCATGATACTGATCCAATGTCATCACTTGCTTTGCAGGTTGACTTCCCTGATGTCGCCTTCAGGACACACCATCTTGTGATTACCACCCTAGTGCAGAGACTGATAGATGCAGAGAGTTCTCATATTGAGGGACTTTGTTTGGGATTCTTATGTGATTTACTCGACATTCAGGTAAATCACGGTCTTCTTATTGCATTGGTAGAGCGTTTCCATTTGGAGATGAACACTTTTCACTTCTCAATGGGGGAGATGACAGTGACTCCCAAGGATGTATATAGGATCCTATGGATACCAGTCCATGGTGCTCAAGTAGAGTACTAGACATAGCCGTGGTAGGGTACAGTAGCCTTGAGGACGATCTTCAGGGATGATCTAGTGATGGGTCGGGCCATCTCCTGGGATGATTTGATCACCAGGCATAGTGGTGCTCATCCATTTGCCATTGTTCTTGCTATGTTTCTGAGCTGCTACCTTGTTCCAAATCAAGGTTAGCATGGTCTAGAGTTTGGCAGGGGCACGATGCTATGGAGGATGTTGGAGAGGCCAGCCGTCAGGTTTGGATGGGGTGAGTGCATGCTAGCCCACATGTATCATGAGATGCATGAGATAGTATATCATGGTGCAAGGACAATGGTAGCAGGTGTCTTCGTCTTATAAATCTGGGCCTGGGAGCATCTCCCCATTTGTAGGCCTATCTATCATGACACATGACAGTAGCTTGAGCCATATATTTATAGGTATGTAGGTCCGATGACCCAACCTCTACTGGGTAAGATGAAGTAGTGGAGAGGACAACTGGATGACATGGCAACTATAGTATGGAGACCTTGGGTGGCTACTGAGCCATGTGATGATACTCGGAGAGAGCTCTCTCATATGTCTGTATCACGTCCACTGATTGGATGTAGCATCACCATTATAGAGAGATTCCTTGTTACATATGTCCTACACTAGTTTGGTAGGCAACATGACATATCACAGGAGTACTGCTCCTATGCCCTCTTCTCCAATGAGGAGAAGAAGGGGTGGCATGCTAAATTGGATCCAGGGTAGTGTGCTATAGAGGCACGCATTCTAGCAATGTGATGGGATTACATGGTGGGTGTGACCAATGCAAGGGTGACACTTGCATACAGGGATCAGTTGATTGCACATCCTCATCTGAGGTTCATAGATCCTATTGGTATAGGGGCACAATAGTAGTAGGCACTAGATTAGTAGCCACCAGCCCAACAATCACCAGTTCAGCAGGCTGCACAGCAGGGACAACATCAGCAGAGAGTATTGAGACCCCAAGTAGGATAGATTAGTATCCCTGCTAGGACGATGGGCTCAGATGCAGGAGCTGGGAGTAGTGGGGCCCAACAGAGGTCCACCAGGTAACAAATAGGTGATACATCACAACAGGCACCACCAGATGATGATATTGATATTCCCAACATTCCGATAGGAGCAGGTTCATCATAGTTATAGGAGGCTCTCAGGAAGAGCCATGAGAGGGTACGATAGGTCTAGTGGGAGCATGATGACTACCACACTCAAGTCATCAAAGAGGAGACCTAGGTAGCTGACAAGGATGCTGAGATTAGACAACTATGGGAGGAGCTAGCACGATCAAGGATTGAGACCAGATATGAGGTTGCTTAGGCAGCTTACTACTATGCAGCTTACTACAGGGTCATTCCAAATCTGTCAGAGCAGGTACCACCTTTTGTTGATTATGTTGGAGCACCGTAGGCACCTCTGCTAGCACCCCCACAGGCACCACCACAGGCCCCACCACAACAAGCACCATAGGCACGTCCACAGCGGCCGATGGCACTTTCCTAGAGACCATTGCTGCCACCTCCTCCAGGTGGTGCAGGACCTAGTCAGCACTTCTTGATATACTTGTACATTGTAGCCCATTTTTGATGCTGTGCTCGAGTAGCACCTTCTGTTTTGTACATGACATTATTCGAGATATATATGTGAGATCAACAATTTGATATCATTGTACTTGTTGTTATATTGCTTTGATATTGATGTTTATGAGATTTTTTTATATGCTTAGATGTATGGATAGAAATGTATGAAATGCACATGCTTTATTTTATGATGATGCAGTGATAGATGGATATGATGTATGCATATGTGAAATGTATGATTTGAGTTATGCTTATAGTGGATGCACATGTATATGTAGATGCAAATGAATTTATGAATGCAAATGCAAATGAAATGAAAATGCAATGGATATGTAATGTATATGGTAAGAATCATCTCATGCAGGATTGTTGCAATATATGATAGGTACTAATAGAAAAGAAGATGTGTTTCGAAGATCGAGAGCGAGGACCAAACACTTGTGCAACCAAGATGGAACCGAGACAAAATATGGGAACCTCCAATGAACAAAAAGAAATAAAGAGAGTAACAAGATATCTTCTCAAAGCCAAGCTTAACATGAAAATGCAAGCCTAAACTAAAATGCAAGCCTAGAATGGAAATGCAAGCCCTAGGACTTGGTTGTTGGACTCACTGTATTTATCATCATTGAGTTCATTTAAGCATGAGATGATCACAAGATGCCGTACAATCATCACTAATATTGCAATTATGAGAAAATGAATATGACATAAGTTTTAGATTTGTCGGAATGAGGGGTAAGCATTAAGGCACAAGAAGCCAGAATGACCTAAACATCTATTCCTTTTGATTTAGCAAGTTAACATAAGCATCAAAGCACAATTGCTAGAATGGCCTGAATGTCACTTGCGAAAAAACACACCAGACACATGAGAGTTCCTTCTTTTGCCAAAGAGTGCTCGCAGTGACCCTTACGTTCAGTTAGCAGGATGAGCGTTAGCAATTTTACTTGTAGCAGAAAGAAGTCACTCAAAATAGACAAAGAGAAGAACTAACCTCACCAAAGCATCCATATAAAAGGAGTCGAGGTACGCATGGCCATCCAATACGAGATGAAGGCTCTTATAGATGGACACCCCTCTTAGATAGATTCTTTGGATCATTGGAACTAAACTAGAAAACACAAAGCAAAGGAAAGATCATGCCCCCAGTCTTTGCATTTCTCAGTCAAGAAAGACGTCTTAGATTTTCTTGAGGAGAAATGATAAAGAAAACAAACAAACAATCAAAGGAAAAGCTCAGCATGCTTTAGAGGAACACAAAATCAATTTTTAGTTTTAGTTTACATTTGTGTTCAAGTGGATTGAAATTCAATCGGAAGCAAACAACATTCGAAGCCTCGACGGGATAGCAACAACAGGCAGACGTAGTGAGAACCACTGGTGACCATCGCGAGAGACAAAGTCTCAAGAAGATATCAAAGTAGGAACCAAGTATCAGTAGGTGAATGTAGTGAGAACCACTGGTGATCGATACGAGGAAGATTCTCAAAAGAGAGAATAAAACATGAGCGAAACATCAGCAGGCCAACACAGTGAGGACCACTGGTGATTGATGTAAGGAAGAGATCCCAAAAGAGAGAGGTTCAACTAAGAGCTAAGTATCAGTAGGCAGGCATAGTGAGAACCACTGGTGACTAATACACGAGAGATCCTCAAGGAGAGAAATCTCAAAAGTAGCTAGGCATCAGCAGGAAGACACAACAAGAACCGCTGGTGACCGATGCACAAACAAAACTTTTGAAAGTGATAGGACAATGCCCCCTAGACCAAAAAGATGCCCCCAAGTGTGAACTAGTTCCAATCCATGAAGAGTCAAGGAAAATATCAAAGACAACTGAAGGCAAGAGCATGAGCTGGCAAACTAAAGCAGGAAATGAACTAAAAGCAAGAGACAAACTAAGGCAGCAAAGCGGGAAAGTGAACTAAAGAAGGAAACTAAAAGTCAAGCGATGCTAAGATGAGATGTAGCTTTAGGAAACAAGAGGCCCCTGTTTACCAGGTTTTCACCATCTTGGAAGAGATTCTATTTTTGCTACCATGACACCTGTTTACCAGGTTTTCATCAATGGAAAATTTTTCTTCTTTTTCAAATTTTGTTTTGTACTTTTCTCTTTTTTTTATTTTTTTTAAATTTTTTTGAATATTTCATTTTTTTTGTATTTTTGATCTTTTAATTTTTTTATATTTTTTCAATTTTCTTCTTTATTTATTTATTTATTATCAAGGTGCCTATTTACCAGGTTTTCACCAAGATAATAGATACATCAAAGCGCCTGTTTACTTGGTTTTCACTAAGATGATCATTTTTTTTAGTTCATTTTGCAATTTTTAGGATTTTGCAATATGTCATTTTTTTGGGATTTTTTCAGGACCAATAAGTATGTACATGAGCATGCTGAGAATGTCTCAACTGTAGAACTTCTTTAGGTGAAGAGCGTTGATAGGCTCTGTGAGCTATTCTCCTTCAATGGTGGAGAGTCGATAAGCGCCAGACCCAAATGTTGCAGTAATGACATATGGACCAAGCCAATTTGGTTCAAATTTCCCTTTCTAGACTCACTGCTGCTGATTCTTGGGGTTCTCCCTTAGGATGAGATCACCCACTTGGAATTCTCTTTGTTTGAATTTATTATTGTAGGCTTTGGACATCCTCTTTTGGTATGCTCTTAGATGATCAAACGCCACCTTCCGAAATTCATCAAGTAACTCAAGCTCTTGAAGCTGGGATATTCTATTTTCTTCATCAATGATGAGGCCCTTCAGAGAGATTCACAATGTCAGAATATTGACCTCAATAGGTAATACTACCTCTGCTCCATAAACCAAGGCAAAAGGAGTGGCCCCCATTGGTGTTCAGATACTTGTTCTGGAGGTCCACAAAGCTGGATTAATCTGGAGATGCCAATCTCTACTAGATTTATGATCTGTTCGGTGCAAGATTTTCAAAAAATTCTTATTAGAAGCCTCTACTTGTCCATTACCCTGAGGATAATAGATGGATGACCAATGTTGAATAATTCTGAATTTAGTGCATAAGTCTGTCAGGTCCTTATTTTTGAATTGCCCCCCATTGTCAGTGATAATAGATGAGGGTATACCATATCTGCAAATGATATAGTTTAGTCTGAACATAGCAATGATCTTGTCATCAACTACAGCTAGAGGTACTGGCTCAACCCACTTGGTAAAGTAATCAGTAGCTATGATGATGAACTTGTGCCCTCTTGAAGAGGAAGGATGTATTTGACCGACCAAGTCGAAGGCCCATTGCTAAAATGGCCAGAAATTGATGAGAGGACTAAGCTCATTAGCAGGAGCATGAATTAAATTTCCATGAAATTGGCATTGCTTGCAAGACTTGGCATAGTGAACAACTTCTTTTTCCATATCCAGCCAGTAATAACAAGCTCTAATAAGTTTTTAGGCTAACATCAGACCACTAGAATGAGACCCACAGATACCTTCATGTACCTCAGCTAGTGCAATTTTGGACTCATCGGGTTCTAAGCACCTAAGGAGGGTACTGTCTAGACCCCGTCTATACAAGTCATTTTCTATGAGGACATACCGTGAAGCAGTATGGATTAGGTGACGCTTTTCATTCTGGGTATAGGTGTCAGGAATGATCTGGTCATGAAGGTAGGAAAAGATATGGTGGTAGCAGGATGAATCATGTCTAATGACTGAACAGATTATCTTGGATTTAGGAATATCATAGGTAGGGTAGTGTAATGCCTCCACCAGGAACTCGTGTCTGAAGTCATTTTTTGGCATTTGTAACATTGAAGCAAGAGTGGCCATTGAATCAACTTCTTTATTGTCTACCCTTGGAATCTGCTGGAAAGAAATGTGTGCAAAGTACTATTTGAGATCATCCACCATTCTTTTGTAAGGTATTAGCTTGTCATCTTTTGTTTGGTAGACATCATTGACTTGATTGATGATTAACTGTGAGTCTCCAAAGACCTTGAGCTCATCGACATGCCATTCAAGGGCTATCTTCATTCCATTAATGAGAGCTTCATATTCAGCTATGTTGTTTGTGCAGGGAAACAACATTTTATATGCTTTTGGCAATGAGTATCTTTGAGGTGTAACAAACAGAATGCCTGCACTGAATCCTTGTTGCATGAATGATCCATCAAAGAACATGCTCCAAGATTGATGTGTGAGAAGCATGATGGATTCATCTAGGAATTCAATACTCAAAGGCTGATGATCTTTTAAAGGAGTTTCCACTAGCTGATCAACAATTGCTTGTCCCTTAATAGCTTTTATTTCCACATACTTAATGTCAAATTCACTAATTATCATTACCCATTTTTCTAATCTACCCGTGAGGGCAGCCTTGCTTAGTAGGTACTTTAGTGGATCAATTTTTGTAATAAGCCTCATGGTATGGGCTAGCATATAATGCCACAACTTCTGAGAAGAAAATACTACTGCTAAACAAGCCTTCTCAATGACAGAGTAATTCATTTCATAGGCAACCAATGTTCTGCTGATATAGTATACGACTGTCTCTTTATTGTTCTAATCTACTTGAGCTAGGAGAGCACCCAAGGATATGTTTGTTGCTGAGATGTATAGTATAAGTGGCTTCCCATGAATAGGAGGCATCAGTATAGGTGGATTAGCAAGATACTATTTTATTTGAGTAAGTCCCTTGTCACATTCCTCATTCCATTCATAGGTCACATTCTTATGCAAAGTTTTAGTAAATGGTTGTGACTTGTCGGCCAATTGTGAAATGAAGTGCCGAATAGATTGTAGTCTTCCTTGTAATCCTCTCATTTGACTGATATTCTTGGGTGGAGGCATGTTCATAATAGCTTGCACCTTTTTAGGATCAACTTCTATGCCTTTAGCTGAAATGATATAACCCAAGAGTTTCCCAGAAGTAACACCAAAAGCACATTTCTTTAGATTAAGCCTGAGACTAAATTGTTCCATGCAGTCAAGGATGGGACCCAAGTCTATGAGGTGAGTTCTTCATAGCATGATTTTGGCTAAAGTATCATACACATAATCCTCCATTGTTTTATGCATCATATCATGGAAGATAGTAGTAACAACTCTCTGATATGTTGCTCCAACATTCTTAAGCCCAAAAGGCATGACATTCTAGCAAAAGGTGCCCCAGGCACATGTAAAAGTGGTATTTTCTTGATCTTCTGGTGCAATTTGTATTTGATTATAGCCAGAAAAGCCATCCATCAAGGAATACATCTCATATCCTGCTGTCATGTCAACTATCATATTAATATTAGGCAGTGGGAAGTCATCTTTTGGACATGCCTTATTGAGATCTCTAAAATCTGTACACACACGAATGGACTTATCATGTTTAGTGACTAGAACAATGTTTGAAATCCATTCTACATAATCAATAGTTCTTATAAACTAGCCTTAAGAAGCTTTTCCAGCTCTGCTTTAACCAAGAGTGCTACGTGTGGATGCATTTTTCGCAGCTTCTATTTAACAGGTTTGATACCTAGTGCAATGGACAAATGATGCATGATTTGATTGGGTTCTAATCCAAGCATGTCATAGTAGGTCCATGCAAATTTTATTTTCTTGCTCTGAAAGAAGCTCGTGAACTCTTCTTTTTCTTTAATAGATAATGATTGTGCTAGATGAATAATTTGTGGAGAAGCCTCCGTACCCAAATTGACCGGTTGTGTCAGCTCAATCAATACTGATGACCTCTCTTGAAAGTGGCTCAGAAGCATATCAAGTATCTCATCCTTGGGTGCCTCAAAGAGGTTTTCACCTTTGGATACATCTTTTATTTTTACTATTTTTGGCTTTGATATTGCCACAAAGTGGTTTTCACCATCAAAAAATCTATTTTTTCTTCTTTTAATTTTTTGACTGAGATACTTGATATCTGCCTCTGTCATGTTGACACTACTTTCACTAGTGGAGGACATCATAGGTTCAATAGCATGGAGGTAACAGGCTAGATCATAATCATTCTGGAATGTTAGGACTTCATTGGATTTGGAAGGGGAGTTCCAGTTTATCAGATTGGGACGACGAAGTGAGAGGAAAGTAGTGACTGGTTCAACTACATTCATGGTATAACCCTCAAAAGTGATGATGAGAAAGTCAATACCTAGAGAAATATCATCCAAAGGAGCATTCAAATCCCTATAAGACCTTGCATCGAAAGTAGAGTACATGTTGACATTCGTGGTGCCTAATTCGTGTGGCCTAGCACTAGACCCTTCACCTACTTCGAGGAGTCTTTCATACACATGAATAGTATCTATGTCTACATCATAAGTAGCATCAAACAAAGAGTCAAATTCATATTCATGTGAGTTAGTACTTGATGTAGGAATTTCATTAGTGGCATCATTAGACTCATTATTATTCCTTGTGGCATTAATAGCTTGCTAAAGTTGTTCTTGTTCAAAGTACTTTTGAAAATGGGGTGGCCTATATCATTCACCTTGAAAATTAGTTTCATCATTTAGTGTTGCTTTCCATTCCTCATATGTGAATTGATACACTGAAGAAGTTTTATTAGAATCATTATCAGTATCAGTATCTGTCTCTACCATATGAACAGGTATGATAGGCTCATTAGGCTCGGCAAAGAGTGCTTGCAAGATCCAGAGGAATAGGATATGGAAATGTATCTTCATTAGAGTTGTCCTTTGGATTCAATTTTGGAGTGGAATCTTCAATTTCTTGTTCAGGTTTGGGTTCAGGCTCAGGAGCTGACACAAATTTCTTGGTCCCCAAATGAAAGGGAGTCTTTTTAAAGCCTAAGCCACTAGTATCTTTTGTGTGGCGGCTTGTAGCTTCAATGGGTTTTAGTAAGCCATTATCATTTTTCCCTATAGGACCACTCCCCTTATAATTGAAGCACTTCATGATCTTGAAGGCTTCACTATATGGTTCTTGCTCTAAATCTGGAGATGGAGTGGTTGTTTCAGCTGTTTCTTTTCCTTTATAGATCCATGCTCTGATAGCTCTCTCTTCATCCTCATCTTCTAAAGGCATAGAGGCCCTTACAAAGGTGCCATCATAAACTTTTTGAGGAGCATTAGAAATTTTGTTATCCTCAGAAGGTCTCCCATAAGAGCATGGAGAGAGAGGTAGAGCAGCCAGTGATAGCACAGGTTCCATTAGGTATTCTCCCATGCCTGTATCCTTAAGTCTCAAAGTTTGTTCCATTTCTTTCAGCTTAGCATCATAAAACTCAGTGGATTCTCTATTTGCTAGAACAAAGCTATCTGCGGTTTGTGCAAGAGTGTTGTAAGAGAAATTAGTATTTGTAGGTATAGTGACTTCTACCCCATGGAATGGAAACTTAATTCATTGATGGTACGTGGATAGAATAGCCTGCATCTCATGAATCCAAGGCTTGCCCAACAAGATATTGTAGGCAAGAGGAATATTGAGCACTTGGAAAGTAACATCTCTCTCAATAGGACCTACATGGATAGGTAGCACAACTAAGCCTTGGGACTTACGTTCTTCCTCATCATAAGTTTTGATGGTAATCTTTTTGCCAAGCTCTATACAATTCTCATCATAACCTAGTTGAGTGAGCAGTTTAGTGGAACAAATATTAAGACCAACACTGTTTTCTATGAGCACTCGACGGACGCGCTTAGGACCTATCATGACCTCTATTTGCAAGGGAGTGTTATACCAGTGACTCAAAGAGTGATCATCTTCTTCAAAGAAGGATAGATAGTGAGGCAAAGTCAAATGACCCACCATAGATTAGAACCAGTTGAGATCAAGATCCTTGGGAATGTTTGCCTTAGCGAGGGCCTTATCCAAAATCTACCTGTGAGTAGGAGAGATCTTCAACAACTCAAAAATGGTAATCTGAGCATTGGTTCACTGGAGTTGATCTAAGATGCTATAACTAGCTGAGTTAGCTATAGGAATAGATTTCATGTTCTTGTTGGTAGGGCCAACATTAGTCTTATCTACAATTTGTTTTAGAGTGGATGTGGGAGTATCAGGTCTCTTATCCACAGTTTTCTTTGGAGCGGATGTGGAAGCATTGGGACCTTTCAAAAAAACTCTTCCTCATGATTGAGTGACAACATTAGCACAGTCTTGAGATTGTTCAGATTCAGATGAATGAGACTCAGAGCTATGCAAGATAAAAGGAGTCTTAGATTTGGGAGCATCACCGCTCCCTTTAGAAGCGATCACGTCATAATACTCTATCTCGACAAGTTCGATCATACCAATAACATTGTCATTATTAGTGTACGTGTAATTGACTTTAGCATTGGTATTCTTGGTGTTTGAAGACTCACCCTTCTCATGAGGAGGGAAGGGATCCTTAAAAGCTTGATGGTCTGAATTCTTATTATGGTTCTCCATAAGGATGTCACCATTGTCAATGAGATCTTGAACTTTATGCTTAAATTAGAGACAAGTAGAAGTCTTATGACCAATGTTCTGGTGATAGTCATAGTAAGCATTACCATTCCACCAATGAGGTCATGGTTGTGGGTCATAAGTACACTTTTCTAAAGGAGTAAGAACTTGATTCTCTATAAGAGTTTTATAGACCACATCAAGAGGCTCTCCCAAAGAGGTGAAATCATGCTTGGGTCAAGAGGCCCAAGGTTTGTTCCTAGCAAATCATGAAGTTTGCTAATTATCCATTGTGGTCTTTTCGACAGCCTTAGCCACTTGTATACTGGAAGTAAGATTAAAAGTAGGCTTTGAAGGATTCATAGTAACATTATCCACCACTCCATCATTTACTACATCTCTGTTCTTATTGGTAGTCTTTCCTTTATCCTTGTTTGTGGAGAATCCTTGTTTATTGTCCTTATTGAAAGTTAATTCTCCCTTCTTGATCATAAAGGCCTCTATCTGCACTGCTTGTTTGATCATACTATCAAAAGTAAGAGGACCTTGCAATTATACTTGGTATCCAAAGTCTAGGACAAGATTGTCCAAGAAAATGTCGAGTCTCTTAGACTCTGGTAGCTTATGAGGACACTTCATACATAATTGTCTCCACCTTTGGAGGAATATTAGGAAAGATTCTCCTTGTCACTATTTTAAGTTGCAAAGATCTTGGATGTTGATTGGATGCTGAATATTATGTGAGTAGTGCTAGTGAAAAAGATTAGCCATTTTGTCAAAAGTTTTAATACTAGTAGGTAATTTAGAGAACCATTCCATAGCTGGTCCACCCAAACTATGAGCAAACAAGCGCATAAGATATTTCTGATCATGCATGAATTCCATAGAAAATGCACCAAACTCCCATAAGTGATCTTGGGGATTAGTTGCACCCAAGTATTTGTCATATATAGGGAGTTCTACACCTCTGGGAAAAGGTGGCATATGAAGACTTCTGTCAAAAGGGAAAGGACAAATACTTTCCATCATAAATTGTTGAGTGGGTTTGTCTTTATTCCTCGCAAGTTGACTAATCTGATCTTGCATTTCTCAGACCATCTTTTGCAACTTTGCGGTCTCAGTTTCTTCTTCCTTAGCTACAAGTGTTTCAACTTGATAGTCCTAGGGTAACTTGGCCCCTTGTTTAGCTAGCTCAAGGAAGTACTTTTCTTTCTCCTCTAGGAGAAGGATCTCCATCATTTTAATAAGACCCTTATTAGATTTGGCAGTGTCTATATCTTGTTGAGTTATCACTTCATTTTCATTCCCAAGGATCTCATAAATACTCGGAATCTAATCTTGTTGCTGATCATCTTGGTTTTGATCAAATGGAGGAGGATGATAGAAATAGGTGGGTTCTCAATCACCTTGAGGTTTTCTTTGAGATTGATCATCACTGTGGGACTAATTTGGTCATGTTTAGATTGACCATGAGGTTTCTCATTCTGAGGTTGAGCATGAAGTGGGTCATTAGAAGATTGACCGTGATATTGATTATTTTGAGATTGATCAAAGGTTTGACTATACTTGCCTAGTTGGAAATCAAATGGATCTCCCATCTTGCTATAGGCTTGCACAGTACATGAATTCTTAGTGACATGATATGTCTAGTGCCGAAAGGGCGTGGCCACGGTAACCTTTGGTGAATGAACAAGATCAAAAGATTTAACAAATTCAGGTGAGAAGATATCATCAATAGTATCACTAGGTTCAATGATAGGACTATTCTCAGTAGGATCAATAGGTATGATAATAGGATTAGTCTGAGGAAGAGTTCTTCCAAAGTTGTGAAACAATGAGTTCTCTTGGAAGAATGAGTTGTCTTGGTCTTGAAATGAGAAACCAGGTTGCACTTCAAACAATGGATTAAAAGACTCTTGAAACATCAGAGGTGATGGTTGAGACAGACTATCTTTCAAAGTATTCAATGAGGAAATTGAGGATATCTCATAGAGTTTAGATTTCACAATAGATTCAGGAGGATCTATTTCTTGATTAGGAGGTTTGCTTCTACCTTAATCAGGATTTTGAATGGGATAAGTCTTGCCACTTCTAGTCATGATAGTCATAGACAAAGATGAAATGAGAGAGGACTTAGGATAATGCTAGACTCAGTCTCTAAGAACAATGCAAAGGAGATAAAGACTAGAACAACCAAGATGCGAGATGAACCTGGTACAAATTATGAAAAGAGGTGGCTAGAACAACCGAGATAAGACTATCACAACATGAGATACAAAAGGCATAAAGAGATAAGGTAAACCAATGAGAGATGACACAAGTCAAAGAAAAGATCGATTGATTCCTAACTCAAAACAACTAGTTTTTGATAGCGAACGACATGAAAATAGAAAAATAGACCTCAGACAAAAAGTAGATCAGATAAAAAGTCAAACAGTTAGTGGCAAATAGGTCTTTGTTTTGAAAATTGGGCTACAGTCTCACGCAAGAGAGTACCAAGTCAAGTGAGAGAACACCAATCTTTATGTGAGAGAACAAAGTCTCACCACGAGAAAGTGCTCTGAAAAGTAAAACTTCACATGGGAAAAGTGTAAAATCTGACAATCTGACATAGTTTTCGAGGTTAAAGTTGAATTTTGAGGTACAACCTGAATTGATGTCTGACAAAAAATCTAGTTTCCTGATAGGTTTGAAGAGTAGTTTAATCAACAATCTTGTTTTAGGATTTCAAGCATTCATTTAAAGACACAAAGGTTCAAATCAAGCAGTTGTGATACAAGAAGCAATTGGTAACAGACCTATCAAGGACAAAGCAACTTGATAGCATCAGGAGAGTCTTTGTTTGATAATGATTGGACAATGTTTAAGAATCAATAACAGACACATAGCTTAGCCCTACAAAAAAAATGGTGAGAAGACAAAACCTTTGCCCCATTGCTTATGCGCATACATGCACCTCACACAGCTATGTCACCCCCTAGAGGGCACTCGTATTTTTGGTGTTTCCAAGGACTTAATAGTGTACATTCAAAGGTTACCCTCGTAGCAGGGGCCAGTGTCGCAACCACCTTCAAGCATCCAGGTGTATGCCTATGATGGGAATCTATGGGAGAGATTCTTCCCCCTCCCTGCGCAAAGATTATGACTCCTTTTGGAGGTGAACCGGGTAGGCCACTAGCTAAGGAAAGTTTTTAATAGGCTTCTGTTCATGCTAACCTTCGATGCCCCTAATATAGGGTTGAGGCCTCACAACCACACCAACACCCGAAAGTCATACACCCCGCAAGCGGGGCTAGGAGCTGCGCTAAGTAATACTTTTTTGTTTTATATAGGGCGCACACTGTATAGCACACTCGCGCTATGCAAAACTATAAAAAATGGTCTTTGCCAAGGATCTCATGAAAGAGGCCCACTTTTTCTATATGTTGCCTAAGTTTTGCATGTTATCCGACAAGTATTCGCTTTTCATGGTGTTGATAGTGAAAAAAAGCATATTCTATCAATTTCCACCATCTTTTAAAAAAAAAAATCAACATCGAATTGTTAAAGTCAATTATTATTACCGAAATTTATCGATTGAGATAATTTTTTTATTTTTTTACATGTCAAATGTGAATAAAGAGTTTTTTGGTTTTTAATTGGTATGATATAGACTTTTTCAATACATAATTTGATATAAATGTAATAAATTTATATTATAATTTGTCATATTGTAAGCGGTTTATATTATAATTTGACTTATTGTTTTACATTTATATTATATTTTTAAAATTATAATCAATTCATATGTAGAAATCATCATCATGCCAAGGAAATGAGAAAACAATTTAACACCGAAAGAGCATGAAAGAGACAAAGAGAAGAAAAGGAAAAGAATGAGAGAACTTTGTGAACAAAAAACATTAGATACCATACAAGAAGATTTTTCTTTGGATGAGGAACATGAAACATCAATACAAAGTAAGAGAGAATTGGAATGGGAAAGAAAAAGACAACAAATGAGAAAATTGTGTGCAACAAGACAATTGAATTATGAAGATGTGGGGACATCATCTATGAGTTCCTAAGTTCAAGAGACATCATCATCTAATGTTGGAGGCACACTAATGTATCATGTTGAAGGCACACCATTTTCTACTTCTGAAGGTGGAGGCACACCAATGTATCATGTTGAAGGCACACCATTGTCAACTTCTGAAGGTGTGGGCACACCCTTGTATCATGTTGAAAGCACACCATTGTCTACATCCCAAAGTGAAGGTACACAATTTTATCATGTTGAAGGCACACAATTATCTACATCCCAACGTGTAGCACAACATCATCTCATGTTGAAGGCACTCAAGATGGTATGCAATTCACACATAATGTTTTTGATGCTCCTATAATTATTTATAGAAAGCCAAAATATTTGATTGATATTGATACTAACATTTTGCAAGGAATGCCTGACAAGATTCCCAAGTGTACTTGTCAAAGAATGCTAATCGTATTTGGAGATCATTTTTTGAGAATTTAAACATGACAGGAAGATGTCAAATATTTGTTGAAATGATGAGAAATCTGAAATTTAGGCCCATCATGAAGATTCTTGGGCTAAGAATGATGAATGAGTCAAGTGAAAAATCTATTGTAAAGAATCTAATGACTACATATGAGAGTGTGGGTTCTACATCATGCACGAAAGATAGTAATGTCACATGACATGTACTTACATCAACGATAGTAAGCACTCAAATGAAGAAATATCAAATCATTAGAAAGACAAGAAAAACATTGAAAATAAGTAGAAAGTCTCTAATGAGAGCCCTGGGAAGGCGTCAAAGAGTGGAAGATCCAAATACAATGAGTTATGGGCATTTTTCGGTAGACTACCATGAAAAGATAAAGCAATTGTTGAAGCTTTGAAATCCTTGATTGAAGAATTTTGGAAGAATAATACACAGGTATCTCCTAATAAAATAGATGTTGTAAGAAGGAGGATTGGTAGTGTAATTTGTGTTCCACATCCAAAACATTTTTTGGATTCAACTCAGACACAATTCTTTGAAAAATTTATGCATATTTATCCTCAAATTAAAATTAGTCAGAGATATTTTGAAATGTGTAAACCTTTTTATGTGAAGATAAATCACACACGCACAACTTGTTTTTGTAGGGTACATATTGAATTTTCTAACCATTTTGAAGTTTATAGGAATATATGTGTAGATTTGCACTCTAACAATGTTTTGTAGGATTGTAACATAAATGTCCCACCTAGATCTTCAAGGGAATTAATATCTACCATTTTATGTGAAAAAGTGGATGGTCGACAATTTTACAAGCTCTCATGCTTGAATGGTACATGCATTGATTGTGGAGGTTTGTGACATTTGCCAATTTGTCAACATATGGAGAGTTTGCATGCAATCGGTAATGAAGTAGTGGAATTTGGAAAATATAAGACCATGACATACAATCTAAAAGATGGAAAAGAGGCTAAAAGATGTGATTTAGTAATTGAAAAAATTCCAGTGTATCAATTCATGGACATTTTTTGTAAAAAATTATTTATGAGTATGCAAGGCATACACATAGAGTGCGATGGTTGGATATGCAATTCAAGTTGTGCAAGGACACATTCCCACTTGATACCATTGTTTTTGTTGTAGACTTTGTAGAGAAATACACACTACAACCATAGAATGAGATGCAAGAAAAGTATTACAGCTCTCAACAGGTTGCTATATTTGTTCATATAGCATTCATGCATGCACCGGTCAATATAGAGGAGAATAGGAAGATATTGAGGGAGTATCATTTTTATATCAGTGATGATCACTCACATTCTACATAGTTTGTACATTGTTGCTTTCAACTATTTTATGGTCATTTGGAAAACAGGGGTATAAAATATCATTGACATATCATATGGTCAGATACTTGTGCATCAGAATTCAAGAATTCTCGAATGTTTTATTCGTTGTGCAGGATGCATAAGATTACTAGAATTCAATATATGTGGAACTTTATAGAGGCTGGTCATAGAAAGGGAGAGCATGATGGCATAGGTGCATGTATTAAAAGAGCCTTAACATGTAAATAATTAAAGTACAAAGAGAAAGAAAAATTATCAGATGCGGGATGTATTGTCTAGTGGTGTAATGCTACAATGGGTCCAGGTAATGAAGGTGAGTCTACGGTTCATAGATTTTTTTGGTTGATGGATGAAACTAACATTGTACCATATGAGAATTGTTGTACATTGACAGGATCGAGTGAGCTACACTCTTTTAGAATTTGTAATATAGGTTCATGGAGTATCCACACACAACATATGGTGTGCTTTTGTTCATCATGTTTAGATGAAGATTTGGATGGGTGTGAGTCAAAGGAATGGGTTGATGAATGGTATACATGTATTTTGAGTCAACTTGCCTCCTATCATCCCCATGAATCAATACAATTGATAGAAATGGAATCATCCATTGACTTTGATCGCTTATCTGATATTTTACAACTAGGTAAAAGTTTCCACATACAAATAATCTCAAATTTAGTACTTTATTGTAAATATTTAGTAAACTAATGTCCTCATTATGTTTATATCATTACATGCCATGTTTTTTCCATTATTGCACTTGGAGACAATGAAGAAGGGACAAATTATTATTTGTGTCATTGTGTTGAGGCAAAAAAGAATTTGGATCACTCTGTTATCGATGGTGAAGAATTAGAATACCCTATAGGAGCAGTGGTTGTAAATGGTACATGGCCTATACAGTATGCTATGAAGAATGCTAGGTTGTGTTTGTTCAAGGATTGAGACACACACATAAAGATTCTTCATTATTCAAATCTCGTTGTTGCATCAAATGTCCACTTGATCAGATATGGGGGAAGACTGCATAATAAAACTCTTTGGAAGGTTTGTGACTCAGACCATGAGGCAATACTTGAGACAATCAAGGGTAGGGCAGACCCAATTGGTTCATTGGACTAAATGGAGATACAAAATATTGTAACATGTCAAATTTATATAGCATTGTAAATTGCTCATGCATTACCCCGTATGTATAATGGGAATTTTGTAAGATTTAATGACAACCAACTCAATTCAAGGATGTACTATCTCATTTCCTTTCCAACTTCTCCCTCTTTGAAATGGAAGGTTTACATTTTGGTTTATCCAGATAGGCCCATTTTAACATAAACCCAAGCCAAAACTAACTTCTAAACAAGTTTTCCATAAACACCACGGACAAAAAACCTAAAATCTTCCAACAAAACCTAACCCAGAGCAATAGAAAACTTGGTAACAACTGTACTTCCTTTAGAAGCAACATGCCTAGCCAGATCTCCAGGCAGAACAAACTTGACAATAGTCTCAATTTCTCTAGAGGAAAGTGTCACAATCTTGTTATATTTCAGTAGAGAAGCAGCCTCAGGAGTAATCTTATAAAAAATATCAATCATGAAGCTCTCCATGATATCCATGGTAGCACTGGATATTCCCTTGGAGGGATACATTTGTTTCAACACCTTGTATATAAACCTTTTGTAACTTCGTACACTTCTCTTCCTCTTCTTCTTCTTATTCTCAGATTTCATTGCTTTGACTACTGAATCCTTTGTGGGCTTGAACATCACTTTATTTTCTTTTCTCAGCTTTGGAGAATCCTTTACTTTATTCTCTCCTTTTATACAATCTACTTTAAGACTCCACACCTTAGGTTTCCTTCAGCAACTCCATATCCACCATATCAAACAAGTTCTTGGTTCATGCTTGTTTAAGCTTGCCAATTGGTTCCATCAACCAAATTCTTGATCACCTCTTCAAATGGTGATAAAATTATTTGAATACCCTTTTTCAAGTTGCATAACATATGTCAAAACAAAGACTATGTGTTTTGGAACATCACACCTTAAAATTGTTGATTCATGTTTCCCAACTAGGCCTAATAGGCTCAATTAACAAAGTAGCCCTATTAAGGACTCACTCCTAGACCTTTCCACTTTCAATAGTGTCTTAAAATGACTCTAATTAGAGGATTCTACCATCAATTTGAATATTTGACACTTCTAGATGTAAAAGTCCCGAATTTGTCCCGAAACCCCCTATAAACTAGGGCTCACCCAATGTCTCATCTCCCAGCACCATAGAAACTGACCCAAAGTTGATTCACCATCATTTGACCATCCTATGATGGATTCATGCATAAAATACCCCCCTCCAAAGGCTATAATGTCTACTGATGTACCCTTGCACCAATTTCATGACCCTTATGCACCCTTCAAGCTCATCAAACTCCTTCAATCACTCTCAACTTGAAAAATCTTCTTCTTTCCTACATTTCCAATATTATAATACTAAGTTACAAGGTTTGGATCCATCCCGAAGTGACAAAAAATACATAAAGGGGATGGATCAATGAATTGCCCCGTCTAGTAGCCCTGCAACGAAGGAAGATACCACTTATCTCTGAAATTTTCCAAAGGACTAATCAAAAAAATTACTTTTTTGAGTACCCTTTTCTTAGTAAATTGTCATATCCAAAGGAAATATATGGTTTTTTTGGAGCGTGTACTACTGCTCACCCCTATGGCTCCAAAAATGCATGAAAAGTGAGTGATTTAACAAAGGAACTATATGAAATAAATAACCACAAGACTCCAAACTATAGAGAGTGTCTTATTATGTCATAAAACCTCTAAATACAAAAGGAATTATAGTCAGACCTCCTATAACCCCAAAAACCCCCAAATTTGGTCTCTTCAAACCCTTAAACCAATGATTTCTCAAATCGATGCCCTCCAATCACTTTTAGGTTCAAAAGGTTATTGATTAACCTTTAAATGAACAATATAAGATGATACAAATCATTAGATATCCCTATACTTAAGACCAATCTTCTGGTGCCATACCCTTGCCATGAAATTCAATGTATTTTCCACCATTTGCTGACTGTGATCACTTCTTCTTTCACTTGTTTGCACACCAAAGCATTAGTTTTGTATTGTACATATTAGACATGCTCATTCCATGAAAGTTAGGCCTTTACTTTCATGGGATGATGCTCATCTTTATTGGATTCCAATCAAAACAGTGACTTAGGAACCCAAAACCATGACAGTGCTAAAAATAGTGATTTAAAATCTGATTCAAATCAATGCAAGAAATACATACCACATTTCTATATGTAGTACCATCAACTTCAACAATCCACTTGGCTTCCTCTACTAAGGCACGAAGAACTTCATTAATGTCTGCTCTGGGAGGAAGATTATAATTTCCATATTTCCAAAAGTCCTAAAATATTTTCATCATTATCGCTCTCTGCCTCCACTCTCTCAATTTAGTCCTCTCCCTCTTCGCTGCACTCACCTTAGCCATCCTTACCTAATCTTTAACAAAGATTCTCCAAAATTTGTATACAAAGGCATCCTACAGGAAAAAATAAAAAGTTTCCCAAAGAATATCCACAATTCGTATACAAAAGCATCATACAGGAAAAATGACAAAAAATTAATAGCTAAAAGGTAAAATTTATCATTAACACCAATAGTACCAAGGTCATACCCATTGTCAAATCCTAGCCTATGATGTGCAAAATGAGAAAAGCAAGTGAAATGAAATGGAAGTATGGATCAAATAGCGAAGGTGCATCAAATCGGATCAATATCATAATAAATGCAAAAAATATTGTTACGGACAAAACTATTTGCATATTAATTCATTACACCTTTCCCGAGCTTCTGTACCTTGCTATGATTAGATAGTGATAGTGTGATGCCATGTATCCATACATCTTTTGACCAATTGAGGAAGCAAAAAATAAGTGAATAAGCAATTGGCTACCAGCCACAGAGAAATTCCAAAGACTTTGAAAAAAAAATATTCTTTCTTGATGCAGTCCAAGATTCTAAATATTAATTTGAACTCATTTGATGTCACTGTATATGATATACAGGCCGTACTTTACAAAGTGTTTTATGATTATCTAATTTCAACTTATTATATGATGTAGCCAAGTGCCGACACAGTCATTATATATGGTATGTTTTACTATTTTTTTTTTTGAGAACTAATGCTTCTAGTGAATCCAAATTTAGTTGTTATAAAGATGAGATGTTACTGAATGACTTCTTGCTAATACTACTCTTCCACCAGATCTAGATTTCAACCCTTTTGTGGATCTATGGGCTCAATCGCGAGCCCATAGGATTGGCCAAGAGAAAAATGTGATTGTATATCAACTGATTACAAAATGTTCAGTTGAGGAGAAAATATTGCAACGATCAAGAAGAAAATTGGCTATGGAAAATCTAGTTATGAATTATGTTAAGATGAAACTATTAAGGAATTACATGATATATTACTCAACAGTGTAAGGAATATTCTTGGTGAACATGGGATTGCAGCTACATCTATTCAATATACAGAGGAAGATATAGAAAATCTTATTAATAGAGAGATTAATGTGAGAGAAAAGGACATTTTAGAAGAAAATAGTTATCTCGGTGCCATCCAAGGTATGCTAATTACACAGGATGAAGAGAAAAAGCCCAGAGTTAATGGGAAGGAGTGGAAAGAGCTTCTTGGACCCATGATAGAAGTTACAGATAAGGAGGAAGATCTAGGAAGGGGAAAGGGGAAAAGAAAAGAAGTAAGATATGCATGTGAGCCTATGTCAGAGAGTACTCACCATCTGCTAGTAGCTCAAGTAGTGACAGAAGCTCTTTAGTACACATGTACACTGACACAAAAAATTCAGATAGAGAAGTAACAAGCGCTATGGAATTATCCACGGAGCAATGTGAAATGAAGCCTCAAATTGGTTCATTAGCAGACAAATAATTTGATCATGCACTTCATTCTAGCACCACAAATATTTCTATTAGAAATGCCTATGCGTCGATGGCCTTACATTTACGGGACTTGGGAAACTAGGTTACTCATGTTGGGCATTATCGCTCAAATGTAAGTTCATTTCCACCTTTGGCAAGGTAGTCTCACTCCTCATTTTACAAAAAATGGAAGCTATCTATAGTCCAAGGTTTTAATTTAGATGACAAGTGGAGAGCTTCTCAAAGTACTAATCTCTTTCATAGAGAAGATTCTGATTCATCTCAAGGTTCTTGTTTAGGTGACCAACTCCATGGAGGTCGACAAATAAACCCATTGATTTCCCAAATTGGTAAAAGGGTAGATGCAATTTTGGAAAGAGTATCCCAATTGAAGAGAAATGAAAATTCTAGTGAGCATAAATTTATTTCATATCCAATGGGTGTATCTACTCTAGTGAAAAATATAATTGCTTCCAGAGACTTGAGTATAAATGGAGACTGTCTATTCCCAAACATGCCCCTATCGAGCATATGAACCAGATGTTGCTTGAGTAAAGAAGATAATGGTTTATTAAAGAATTTTCCTTATCCTACTTCCTATCAGTTACTAATTTTTGAGCAACTTCCCAGTTGCTACAGGACTGTGTTGCCTAGGCCTACAAAAGCCTATCTCAGTTTTCAAATATTCAAATTCATTCAAAATCAGCAACACATTCTCGATTGATGTCAAAACTCACAATGTTCCTTATTTCAAATGGCCAACGTTATGTATCCTTCTAACCATTGGTCATAGCAATGAACCATTTGTTCCAACAACTCCGAATGGCTGGGTAAACGCTAGTGGCAACCTCGTTCACCATGCACAATCATTCGATCCCCGCCGACGACTTCGGGCCGAAGTGTCCCTCAAGGTCACTTAAGCATGAAATCAAAGAACTTTGCAAGGTGATATCTCAGAGCTCATGTGAGGTAGCATCGATCTATTAAGTGCTATGAGACCATCTTGTTGGGTCCTACAAAAGCCTTTCTGAGTTTTTAGAGATTCAACTTCATTTAAAATTGGCAACACATTCTCCATCGATGTCAAAACTAAAAGTGTTCCTCAGTTCAAATGGCCAATGTTGTGTATCCTTCCAACCATTGGTTATAGCATCAAACCATCTATTCCAATAGCTCTGAATAGTTGGGTAAATGCTAGTGGCAACCTCGTTCGATCCCTGCCGATGACTCCGGGGTGAAGTGTCCCTCAAGGTCCCTTAAGCATGAAATCAGAGATCTTCGCAGAGTCATATCTTGGAGCTTATGTAAGGTAGTATTTATTTTTCAAGTGCTATAGGATTGTGTTGTTAAGGCCTACAAAAGCCTGTCTCAGTTTTCAGAGACTCAAGTTCATTTAAATTTGGCAACACATTCTCAGTCAATGTCAGAACTCACAATGTTCCTTAGTTCAAATGGCCAACATTGTGTATCCTTGCAATCGTTGGTCATAGCAACTAACCATTTATTCAAATCGCTCTGAATGGCTAGGTAAACACTAGTGGCCACCTCATTCACCACACACAATCATTCGATCCCCACCAACAACTCTGGGTCGAAGTGTCCCCCAAGGTTGCTTTAGCATGAAATCAACAATCTTTGCGTGGTCATATCTCAGAGCTCGTGCAAGGTAGCATCAATATATTAGGTATTGTAGGACCATGTTGCTAGGGCCTACAAAAGCCTTTCTCAATTTTTAGAGCTTCAAGTTTGTTTAAAATAGGCAACACATTCTCGGTCAATGTCAAAACTCAAAATGTTCCTTAGTTCAAATAGTCAATGTTGTATATCCTTCCAACCGTCGATTGTAGCATCAAATCATCTCTTCCAACAAATTTGAATGGCTAGGTAAACACTAGTGGCAACTTCATTCACCATGCACAGTCCTTCGATCCCCGCCGACAACTCCAGACTGAAGTGTCTCTCAAGGTCCCTCAAGCATGAAATCAATGATCTTTGTGGGGTCATATCTCAGATCTCATGCAAGGTAGAATCGATCTGTTAGGTGCTATGAGACCATGTTGCCAAGGCCTAGCAAAGCCTATCTCAATTTTTAGAGATTCAACTTCATTTAAAATTGGAAACACATTTTCGGTCGATGTTAGAACTCAAAGTGTTCCTCAGTTCAAATGGCCAATGTTGTGTATCCTTCCAACCGTCGGTCGTAACATCAAACCATCTATTCCAAGAGTTTTATATAGCTTGGTAAACTCTAGTGGAAATCTTGTTCACCATGCAGAGTCGTTCGATCCCCGCCGATGACTCTGGGTTGAAGTGTCCCTCAAGATCCCTTAAGCATGAAATTAGCGATCTTTGTGGGGACATATCTCAGAGCTCATTGAAGGAGGCATTGATCTATCATGTGCTACGGGACTGTGTTACTGGGGCCTACAAAAGCCTATCTCATTTTTAAGAGATTCGACTTTGTTTATATTTGGTAACAAATTCTCGATCAATGCCAGAACTCAAAGTGTTACTCAGTTCAAACGACCAATGTTGTGTATCTTTCCAACCGTCAGTCATAGCATCAAACTATCTATTCCAACAGCTCCGAATGGCCAGGTAAATGCTAGTGGCAACCTCATTCACCACACACAGTCATTCGATCCCCGCTGATGACTTTGGGCCGAAGTGTCCCTCAAGGTCCCTTCAGCATGAAATGGGCGATCTTTATAGGGTCATATCTCAGAGCTCATGTGAGGTAGCATTGATCCATTAGGTACTACAAGACCATGTTGTCAGGGAAAACAAAAGTCTATCTTGATTTTCAGAGATTCAACTTCGTTTAAAATCGACAACACATTCTCGGTCGATGTCAAAACTCAAAGTGTTCCTTAGTTCAAATGGCCAACATTGTGTATCTTTCAAACCATTGGTCGTAGCTTCAAACTGTCTATTCCAATAGCTCTAAATGACCATGTAAATGCTAGTTGCAACCTTATTCACCACACACAGTTGTTCGATCCCTGCCGATGACTTCGGGCCGAAGTGTCCCTCAAGGTGGCTTAAGCATGAAATCAGTGATCTTTGCAGGGTCATATCTCAGAGCTTGTGAGAGGTAGAATCAATCCATCAAATGGTATAGGATCATATTGTTGAGGCCTAAAAATGCCTATCTTGGTTTTTAGAGATTCAACTTCATTTATAATTAGCAACACATTCTCGGTCGATGTCAGAACTCAAAGTGTTCCTTAGTTTAAATGGCCAATGTTGTGTATCCTTCCAACCATTGATCGTAGCATCAAACTGTATGTTCCAACAGCTCTAAATGGCTAGGTAAATGCTAGTGGCAACCTCATTTGCCATGCATAGTCATTTGATCCTCGCCAATGACTCAAAGGCAAAGTGTCACTCAAGGGCCCTTAAGCATGAAATCAGTGATCTTTGTGGGGTCATATCTCAGAGCTCATGTGAGGTAACATTAATTTGTCAGGTGATACGAGATTGTGTTGTCGGGGCCTACAAAAGCCTGTCTCAATTTTCAAAGAATCAAGTTCATTTAAATTTGGCAACACATTCTCGGTCGATTTCAAAACTCACAGTGTTCCTCAGTTCAAATGGTTAACATTGTGTATCCTTCCAACCGTCGGTCGTAGCAATGAACCTATTATTCCAATAGCTCACAATGGTCAGGTAAATCCTAGTGGCAACCTCATTCACCACACATAGTCGTTCGATCCCTGTCGATGACTCGGAGCCGAAGTGTCCCTCAATGTCACTTAAGCATGAAATCAATGATATATTGGGGGGTCATATCTCAGAGCTCGTACGAGGCCGAATCGATCTATCTGGTGTTACAGGACTATGTTGTCAGGGCCTACAAAAGGCTTTCTTAATTTTAAGAGATTCAACTTTGTTTAAAATCAGCAACACATTCTCAGTCGATGTCAGCACTCAAAGTGTTCCTCAGTTCAAATGACCAATATTGCATATCCTTCCAATAGGCAGTCGTAGCATCCAACTGTCTATTCCAATAGCTCCCAATGGCTAGGTAAACACTATTGGTAACCTCATTCACCACACATAGTCATTCGATCCCTGCCGATGACTCCAGGCCAAAGTGTCCCTCAAGCTCCCTTAATTAAGCATGAAATTAGTGATCTTTGTGGGGTCATATCTTGGAGCTCATGTAAGGTAGCATCGATCCATCAAGTGCTACAGGACTATGTTTCTAGGGCCTACAAAAGCCTATCTCAGTTTTTAGAGATTCAACTTCATTTAAAATTGGCAACACATTCTCGGTCGATGTCAGAATTCAAAGTGTTCCTCAGTTCAAATGACCAACATTGCATATCCTTCCAACCATTGGTCATAGCATCAAACCATCTATTCCAAGAGCTCCGAATGGTTGGGAAAATGCTAGTGGAAACCTCATTCACACGCATAGTCATTCGATCCCTGCCAATGATTGCAGGATGAAGTGTCCCTCAAGGTCCCTTAAGCATGAAATCAATGATCTTTGTGGGGTCATATCTCAGAGCTCATGTGAGGAAGCATCAATCTGTCAGGTGTTATGGGACCATGATACTGGGGCTTACAAAATCTTGTCTCAGTTTTAAGAGATTTAACTTTGTTTATGATTGGGAACACATTCTCGATCAATGTCAAAACTCAAAGTGTTACTCAGTTCAAACGTCCAACATTGTGTATCTTTCCAACCGTTAGCATAGCATCAAACCATATGTTCCAACAACTTTGAATGGCTAGGTAAATGCTAGTGGCAACCTCATTCACCACACTGTCATTTAATCACCGCCGATGACTTTGGGTTGAAGTGTCCCTCAAGGTCTCTTCAACATGAAATTGGCGATCTTTGTGGGGTCATATCTCAGAGGTCATGTGAGGTAGCATCGATCCATTAGGTGCTAAGGGACCATGTTGCTGAGGCCTACAAAAGCCTATCTCATTTTTAAGAGATTCAACTTCATTTAAAATCAACAACACATTCTCGGTCGATGTCAGAACTCAAAGTGTTCCTCAGTTCAAATAGCCAACATTGTGTATCTTTCAAACCATCGGTCGTAGGATCAAATCGTCTATTCCAAAAGCTCCAAATGGCTGAGTAAATGCTAGTGGCAACCTCATTCACCATGCACAATCATTTGATCCCCGCCGATGACTCTAGGCCAAAGTGTCCCTCAAGGTTGCTTAAGCATGAAATCATTGATCTTTGCAGGGTCATATCTCAGAGCTTGTGTGAGGTAGAATCGATCCGTTAGGTGCTATGAGATCATGTTTCTAGGGCCTACAAAAGCCTACTTAGTTTTCAAAGATTCAACTTCATTTAAAATTGGCAACACATTCTCAGTTGATGTCAGAACTTAAAGTGTTCATCAGTTCAAATGGCCAATGTTGCATATATTTCCAACCATCGGTCGTAGCATCAAACTATCTATTCCAATAGCTCTGAATGGTCAGGTAAATGCTAGTGGCAACCTCATTTTCCATGCACAATCATTTGATCCCTGCTGATGACTCTGAGGTGAAGTGTCCCTCAAGGTCCCTTAAGCATGAAATCAATGATCTTTGTGGGGTCATATCTCGGAGCTTGTGCGAGGTAACATCGATCTATCAGGTGCTACAGGATCGTGTTATCGGGGCCTACAAAAGTCTATATCAATTTTTAGAGACTCAAGTTCATTTAAATTTGGCAACACATTCTCGTTCGATGTTAGAACTCACAGTGTTGCTTAGTTCAAATGGTCAATATTGTGTATCCTTCCAACCGTCGGTCATAGTAATGAACCGTTCATTCCAACAGTTTCAAATGGTCAGGTAAACGCTAGTGGTAACCTTGTTCACCACACATAGTCATTTGATCCCTGCTAACGACTTCCTGCTAAAGTGTCCCTCAAGGTTGCTTAAGCATGAAATTAGTGATCTTTATGGGGTCATTTCTCAAAGCTCGTGGAAGGTAGCATCAATCCGTCAGGTGCTACAGGAATGTGTTTCTAGGGCCTACAAAAGATTGTCTTAGTTTTCAAAGATTCAACTTCATTTAAAATAGATGACACATTCTCGGTCGATGTCAGAATTCAAAGTGTTCCTTAGTTCAAACGGTCAACATTTCATATCCTTGCAACCATCGGTCATAGCATCGAACCGTCTATTCCAACAACTCCAAATGGTCAAGGTAAATGCTAGTGGAAACCTCATTCACCATACACAGTTGTTCAATCCCTGCCGACGACTCTAGGCCGAAGTGTCCCTCAATGTCCCTTAAGCATGAAATCCAAGATGTTTGCAGGGTCATATCTTAGAGCTCATGAAAGGTAGCATCAATCCGTCAGGTGCTATGAGACCATGTTTCTAGGGCCTACAAAAGCCTGTCTCAATTTTGAGAGATTCAACTTCATTTAAAATCGGCAACACATTCTCGTTCGATGTCAAAACTCAAAGTGTTCCTCAGTTCAAATGACCAACGTTGCATATCCTTCCAACCATTGGTTGTAGCATCAAACTATCTATTCCAATAGCTTTTAATGGCCGGGTAAATGCTAGTGGAAACCTTATTCACCATGCATAGTCATTCGATCCCTGCCAACAACTCCAGGTTGAAGTGTCCCTCAAGGTCCCTTAAGCATGAAATCAAAAATCTTTGCGGGGTCATATCTCAGAGCTCATGCGAGGAAGCATCAGTCTGTTAAGTGCTATGGGATCATGTTTTTGGGGCCTACAAAATGTTGTCTCAGTTTTTAGAGATTCAACTTTGTTTATATTTGGTAACACATTCTCAGTCGATGTCAGAACTCAGTGTTACTCAGTTCAAATGGCCAACATTGCATATCTTTCCAACTATCGGTTTTAGCATTTAACACTCTATTCCAATGGCTTCAAATGGCTGTGTAAATGCTAGTGACCACCTCGTTCACCATGCACAGTCGTTCGATCCCCGCCAATGACTCTGACCTGATGTGTCCCTCAAGGTCCCTTCAGAATGAAATCGGTGATCTATGTAGGATCATATCTCGAAGCTCATGCAAGGTAGCATTGATCCATTATGTTCTCCAGGACTGTGTTACTAGGACATACAAAAGCCTATCTCAGTTTTCAGAGATTCAACTTCGTTTAAAATCGGCAACACATTCTCGATCGATGTTAGAACTCAAAGTGTTCCTTAGTTCAAATGGCCAATGTTGTGTATCTTTCAAACTGTTAGTCGTAGCATCAAACTGTCTATTCCAATAGCTCTGAATGGCCAGGTAAATGCTAGTGGACACCTCCTTCACCACGCACAATCGTTTGATCCCCACCGATGACTCCGAGCAGAAGTGTCCCTCGAGGTCCCTTAAGAATAAAATCAATGATCTTCGTAGGGTCATATCTCGAAGCTTGTGCAATGTAGCATCGATCAACTGAGTGCTATGGGGTAGTGTTTCCAGGGTCTACAAAAATCTGTCTAAGTTTTGAGAGATTCAAGTTTGTTTATATTTGGAAACACATTCTCAGTCGATGTCAGAACTCAAAGTGTTACTCAGTTCAAATGGCCAACATTGCATATCTTTCCAACTATCAGATGTAGCATTGAACCATCTATTCCAATAGCTCTGAATAACCAGGTAAATGCTAGTGGCAACCTCTTTCACTACACACAATCATTCAATCCCCATCGATGACTCTGGGCTAAAGTGTCCCTCAAGGTCCCTTCAACATGAAATTGGTGATCTTTGAGGGGTCATATCTCAGAGCTTGTGTGAGGTAGCATCAATCCGTTAGTTGCTATAGGACCGTGTTGCCAGAGCTTAGAAAAGACTATCTCAATTTTTAGAGATTCAACTTCTTTTATAATCAACAACACATTCTCGGTTGATGTCAGAACTCACAGTGTTCCTTAGTTCAAACAGCCAACATTGCGTATCCTTCCAACCATTGATTGTAGCAATGAATCATCTATTCCAACAACTCCAAATGGCTAAGTAAATGCTAGTGGCAACCTCATTCACCACACATTGTCCTTTAATCCCCGACGATGACTTCGAGCCGAAGTGTCCCTCAAGGTCACTTAAGCATGAAATTAATGATCTTTGCAGGGTCATATCTCAGAAGTCATACGAGGTAGCATCGATCCATTAGGTTCTATGAGACTATTTTGCTAGGGCCTACAAAATCCTATCTCAGTTTTCAGAGATTAAACTTTGTTTAAAATTGGCAACACATTCTTGGTCGATGTCAGAACTCGAAGTGTTCCTCAGTTCAAATGACCAATGTTGTTTATCTTTTAAATCGTCAGTTGTAGCATCGAACCATCTGTTCCAACAAATCTAAATGGCTGGATAAACATTAGGGGCAACCTAGTTTGGCACACAAAGTCATTCGAACACTGCCAACGACTCCAGGCTGAAGTGTCCCTAAAGGTCCCTTCAACATGAAATCGATCATATTTGTGGGGTCATATCTCGGAGCTTGTGTGAGGTAGTATCGATCCATTAGGTGCTAGGAGATTGTATTTCCAAAGCCTACTAGTTTGTCTCAAGTTTTTGAGATTCAAGTTCATTTAAAATCGGCAACACATTCTCGGTTGATGTCAGAACTCAAAGTGTTCCTTAGTTCAAATAGCCAATGTTGCGTATCTTTCCAACCGTCCATCGTAGCGTGGAACCATCTGTTTCAATAGCTCTAAATGGCTTGGTAAACGCTAGCGCCAACCTCATTCGGCAAACATGGTTGTTCAATTCTCGCTGATAACTCTAGGCTGAAGTGTCCCTCAAGGTCCCTTTAGCATGAAATTAGTGATCTTTTCAGGGTCATATCTCGGAGCTCATGCGAGGTAGCATCAATTTTTTAGGTGCTATGAGACCATGTTGGTGAGGCCTACAATATCCTATCTCTCTTTTAACAGATTCAAGTTTGTTTAAATTTGGCAACACATTCTCGGTCAATGTCAAAACTCAAAGTGTTCCTTAATTCAAATGGTCGACATTTTGTATCCTTCAAATTGGCAGCCGTAGCATCGAACTGTCTATTTTAACAGCTCTGAGTGGTTAGGTAAATTCTAGGGGAAACCTCATTTGGCACACAGTCGTTTGAACCCCGTCAATGACTCTAGGTTGAAGTGTCCCTCAAGGTCCCAAAAGTATGAAATCAGTGATCTTTGAGGGGTCATATCTCAGAGCTCGTGCAAGGTAACATGGATCTATCAGGTGCTACAGGACCGTGTTTTCAAGGCCTACAATAGCCTATCTTAGTTTTTAGAGATTCAAATTCATTTATATTTGGAAACACATTCTCCGTCGATGTCAGAACTCAAAGTGTTCCTTAGTTCAAATGGCCAACATTGCATATCTTTCCAACCGTCGGTTGTAGCATTGAACCGTCTATTCCAATGGCTCTTAATGGCCGAGTAAATGCTAGGGAAACCTCATTCGACACACACAGTCACTCAAACCCATCGATGACTCTGGGCTGAAGTGTCCCTCAAGGTCCCAACAACATGAAATCAAAAATCTTTGCGGGGTCATATCTCAGAGCTCGTGCAAGGTATCATCAATCCATGAGGTGCTATGGGACCATGTTGCTGAGGCCTACAATAACATGTCTTAGTTTTTAGAGATTCAAGTTTGTTTATATTTTTAAACACATTCTTAGTCGATGTCAGAACTCATCATGTTCCTCAATTCAAATGACCAATGTTGCGTATCTTTCTAACCGTCGGTCATAGCGTGGAACCATCTATTCCAATAGCTCTGCATGGTCAGGTAAATGCTAGGGGAAACCTCATTCGACACATATAGTTGTTCGAACCCCGCCGATGACTATGGGCCGAAGTGCCCCTCATGGTCCCTTAAGTGTGAAATCATCGATCTTTGTAGGGTCATATCTCGGAGCTCATGGGAGGTAGCATCGATCCATCAAATTCTACAAGACCATGTTAATGAGGTATACAATAACCTATCTTGGTTTTCAGAGATTCAAGTTCATTTATATTTGGAAACACATTCTTGGTCGATGTCAGAACTCAGTGTTCTTCAGTTTAAACGACCAACATTGCGTATCTTTCAAACTGTCTGTCATAGCATCAAACCATTCTTTCCAACAACTTTGAATGGATGGATAAATGCTTCTGACAACCTTTTTTGGCACACACAGTCATTTGAATATTGCTGGTGACTCTGGGGCGAGCAGTAGGATGAGTGAAAATATGTATTCTAGTGTTTTTCATTAACAATTAGTGAGTTAGGGGACAATTAGAAGTTAGTTTGTAAAAGCATAAGGTTTCACATCCACATCCGCTATAGTAATATTATTAATAAAAGAACTCTTGCCAACATTAGGGTACCCACAGATCAAAATAGGCCTGGTATTGGGGTCAATCGATGATAACCTTGCCATATGCTACCTCACCTATTCGAGGTCATGTCTTTATATTGTGACTATCCCGTGGAATAGGGAACACACCAATGAATATAAATGTTTGATTCCATGTGATCTTGGATAGGTTGTGAAGTAGAAATATTGCCTTATATTATATTTATACATTTCTGCATTCATTTCATTACTTTTGTTATTATTACAGTCAAGGAATTGACTGTTATTGAGGATAGTGACTGGCATTTGTAGCACAGTCAGCAAGTAAAACATACATCGATAAACATACAAGCATAACTATAAGGCATGGGAAATTTACAAAGAATAAGAAATCCACATAAACATAAATTAGTATACATCAATACACCAAACACATGAATTGCATACCTAAAACATATAAAAAAAATATTCATAGGGCATGAAGCCAAATATATATGTCCAATAATTTCATACATTGAATATATTCAATATAGTTAAACTGGCTTTCTCAAAGCCAAATGGATGTACAACGTATCACTTATACAATATAGAAAAAATATGTCCACTAATGCCATATAGGCATACAATCCATATCCCTGATCTAGTCCTTTCCCGCCAGGGAAAGAAAACAAGTCCCGAGCTATCTTTGATCATCGCATCAATGGAGATGCAGTGGATGTTGTAGTCTTCCGAGTGTGCTCACTCGTCCTCCTATCTAAACTCTTCTGTAGCTCGAGCTGATAAAAAAAATTTAAGCATCAATAACTAATATACATCAAAATTGAATTATACAATGACATAAAATTGAATATTCACTTACCACTACCAAATAGTCACTATGTTCATCCACCGAAGGCGCATGCTGGCGATCCGAAGTAATAAGTCCCTACAACAATGATCAAAATAATAATTAAAATATATACATGAATATCATTATAAAATTCAATACAAAATATTAAAATAATAATTAAAATTAAATGATGTCTTTCATACCTCAGTCAGTGTTTCAGAACTAGCTACTGTTGTAGCTACTCCATGATCCAAAGTATCACATATAGAAGGAGGAGTCTCTGACGTCAATAACTGAAAATGAAACAAAAAAATTATTATGCAATTATCAAGATTACATATATTTTTTACAACCCTACTAATGAGTAAATTATACCTCCGTGAAGGTTCCACCATGTCCTTCGCAGTGCGGTGTCGAAGCTCCAACATTCAACTAGTGCACATTTACTTAGAAAATTATAAGATAACCATTCATATAAGAATGTAATACTGACATGTCAATTATAATGCATTATTACATATATACCTATTGACTCAATGGTGACATCACAAAGCCAGGTGAAAGAATGTGATCATCGTACCTCTAGATTTTGATCATAATTTGTGTAGTAATTTAGTTATTCATTCATTTATATTTAATTAAATATAATCAAGTAAATCAAATTAACATGCAAATAAAGATACCTCAAGGAAATTAGCATGATTCCCTTCCTTTTCTATTTTGAATGTCGATGGTCCACCAGTGAACGTCTAATGCACATGCATAATAAGTTATGATACAATTATTCATATAATTAAATAATAATCAAATATATTAATTAAAATGTTTTATTCAATACATACTTGTGGAACTGACAACGATGTGTAGAAGGGGACATTGGAATCATTCCCACTACCACTACCACCACCACTGACACTCTTGCCTTGAATTTTCATCATAATGAATAGATACTAAATTAATTAGTTATTCTTTTCTAAATGAAATATGATCAAAGCAATTTAATGAACTTGGAAATATTTACCTATGTGTCAATGCCAAATTTCATATTTAGAAAGCTATCAGTCATCATTCTAGGATCCTCTTCCTCTCTCTCACCAGTACCAAATGTGCACATGCATCCACCTAACCGATAAATATGCCCCGTCAAAGATTGACCATGGTCACCCTCAAATAAACAATTGTCACATTGAATGAAAGTTAGTGTCAAAGCACTAATCGTGCCTAGTGTGTCTGCCTCTACATGTTCCTTCACAACGGAAGGAATAGTAACATGATCCACCTGTAGCTTGCCAATAGGAACCCTAGGTGCGTTAGGGTCATGATGTGTCCCGCTCGATCAAATGATGACCACCCTCCTCTACCTTGAGAATCTAGATAGTCAAAATAATTAGGCACCTCCTTGAGTACAAACTCGCAATAGAGTTTCCTCAAGAAATATATAGGAACCTCATGATTGTTACAAGGAGGAGAATCAAATACCATCCACCATCTCTCCCAAAAATTGTTTTTAATGTCTTCATTTAAGCACCAATGAATTGGGAACCTCCTTGTTGTAGTTCTAAGAGTATCTGTGTCCCCTAGTTTTTTAAATAGCTATCAAATGTCATTTTTTGTGATTTTTTTTTTTTTAATGTCCGCATAAGATAATTTATTGGCATAATATTATTTTTGTTTTTCTCTTTTATCCTGCCATAAATTAATTTGCCCATTAACCGAGCTTATGTGGGTCAAAATTGCTTCCAATGATTTTGCGAGTCTTTTCCTTCTGGGATTTGTACCACTAGAATCTTTTAACATAGTAATTAAAGATTCTAATTATTTTTTCCCTCTTAAAATTTGGTTCATCAAATTTTCTTGTGTTCCAAGAGGAGGTTTCTCGATTGGTGGAGGCAATTGAGGTTCATTTTCTTCATTTGTTTCTTCATTCGGTTCTTCATGAGGAGACAAAGGGTTTGGTGGAGAGTTTGGAGGAGGGTTTGGTTGAGGGAGATTATTTCTTCCTGGCAATTAAAAAAACTAGATTTTAAAATCTTCATTACACACAAATTTAAACAAAAACAAATTTTAACAAAACAAATTGCTACAAAATTGAAATTTTAAAACAAATAAGAGGCATGGGCTGTAAAAACACTTACCTCTTCTTCCGGATCAAACTTGATAATGCTATGGGGCCATTTGATGGATGGATTCACAAGCCAAAAGAAGAGTGTGTGTGCACTTGGGAAGCCCTTTTTAGCTGCAAACACGGGTTTGAGGAAAGGAAAATGAGCTTTCCAACCCACATCAAGCTTTAAGAAGGATTTTTCAAAGCACATGCACCCTATAGGGTGCACACACTTTGTTTTGGATTGCCAAAGCCTAAGACTTGGGCACCCCAAGCCATAGGGCATGCATCCTATAGGGCATCGCCCTTTAGTGCATACGCACTATGCGTGATGGGGGAACAAAAAGAAAAGTGGCATCTTTTTGGTTGCCCATCTTTGTGCATATACCCATAGAGCTTTATTTTTTATCCAACTCTAAAACCCACATTGATAGCAAGTAGACCATTGGTATCCATAAACCATTTCTATTCACCATAACACACTTGATTTTCCACAATCAATCCTCCACCCTTGGCCCTCTCTCATCATCGCAAAGACACAAAACTATGCCCAAGAATCCATCCATCATTTTCCTAACTTCAACTACCTCTTCTTTACTCATCCTTGTAACAAAGCTATCCAGGAATGCATCATATCTTACCAAGGGGGAGACTTAGCTTTTTTTTAAAACTATCCTTATATGTTTTGTGTTTTAGTTTGTTGGATAGGCACTTCCCATTATATGTATATTTCCCAACATATGTATATTCTATTGGTACTATAGATCTCTATAGTTTTGTTGACCATTAGTGCTCCACACTTAGTCATATATCTAGGCAATGATGGTCGGTCATCACTGCAACTGAGTCATTTTGTAAAGGCTGAGTTATGTATTGTATACTTACCGAGCAATAGTACTGTCGAGTAAAGTCATGGTCACTACATGTTTGTATTATGCCGAGTATAGTTTTTGCCGAGTTACATATGCAATGATTACCAAGCGAAAAATAGTTTAGCAGATGCCAAGTACAGTGAATACTGAGTACCAGGAATAACGTTTGTCCAGTTAGCCAGAAATGACATATAAGTTTGGCATGGCACAATGATCGAGGTAAACCATTTTTTGGTGATAGTGGTGTTTTGTATTTTGTTTTTTTAGGGAATTACAGAGGTAATTACGCAGTCATCTTGTAATCATTGATCCCTATGTAATACCTAGAGCCAACTAGAAAATTGTATAACTTAAGCGGCAATAGGAATAAATCTGGACTGTAGATCTTGAATCGTTAAGATGTTTTGGTTACTATATAAGGTCAAGATCTAAACCCTAAAATGTAGTAGCAAGGGATAGCGAATGTGAAGGGTGTAAGAAGAATGGTATGATTCAATAAAGGAAATCTTATAGAGATAGAGTTCAGTGACCGAGCTAAGCAGTGAAAGGACAAAATTGAGAAAGATCAGATAGAAGAGATGACTAACATACAGTAAAGAGGAGATCTGTAATATGCATATAAGTGCAAACCAAAAGATTAGGTACTGAGACATTTTAATCAGTGTATCAGGGTAAATCTCTTAACCGAGTAGTCTTCATAGACTTTATGTAATCTCTTTACTGAGTGCTTACTTTTTTGTAAGTTTTAAATCATTAGCAATGTAGACTGTATAAGGCTTTTACCTTTTAACAGAGCAGACCTTTCACATGGTAGATCATGAATTGATCACATTTTGTAAGCCTTAACAGGCAAAACTTATTACTGCAGTAGTGAAGATTTGTGGGTGTCATCCCCACCCTAGTTTTACCTTTCAAGGGTTTTTGGGTTACCAAAATTACTATGTTATGAGTGTTTTCATGTATGTTACTTAACATGTTAAGTTACTTAGAATGCTCAAGTTTTGTTTATGTCATGCATAAAGTTTTATCAGTAGAAAAGGTTAAAGTAGGTGATATTTGATTCACCCCCCGTCTCAATATTACCTTCCCATTTATATTTCCAACAATTGGTATCAGAGCTACAAGGTTTCTTATAGGAAAGTCTAACCACTTGAAGAAAAAGATCTTAAGAGGAAAGCTTATAAACTTGGGAAGATCATAGAGAATCAAAAGATTGATGTACAACTAGAATTACAACAACTGGAAGCAACCAGAGGGGAATTGAAGAAATCTTTGAGCAAAAGAAGAGAAATTGCTATTCAACAAAATGAGCCACAGTACAAAGATGAAGACATCTCTGGACTATTTGACAATGTTAACTCTACAGAAAGTGATAAAGCTATAAAAGAACTACTGGAGAAAAATACCATACTAAATGATGACATCAAAACTCTAAAGAGAGAACAGGAAATTCAATCTGTCAAACTTTGTGAAGTAGTGGAATAGAAAAAGAAAGCTGAAGATGATAAGGCAATGGCTGAAGAAGGTAAAAGACAAATTGCAACAAGGCTAGATGAAAGAACAAGAAACATGCAAAGGTTAACTAATAATCAACTAGATATGATAAATCAACTACTGCTGGAAAATCAAGAATTGGGCAAGAAAGACATGGAAATCAATCAACTAAGGTTTGAAAATGATCAGCTAAAACATGAATTGAGAACTAAAAAATAAATCAATGAAAGGATGAACAAACCCAATGAAGCTGCAAAGTATTTTCAAGAGTTGTTGAGATCACTTAGAAGATCTGATGATAGAGCTGGACTTGGACTGAATGAACATTCATCATCTACTAAAGAAGGAGAATCATCAATGAATGAAGAACAGAAGATTGTGAGACCAAAGAACACCAAGCCCATAGGTCATCACTGTGGAAAGCCAAGACATACAACCAACATATGCAGAAGCAAACATGGTAAGTCTAATCCTAAACCTAAGTTTAATGGAAATTGTTTTAACTGCAAGAAACATGGACATCAAGCACATGAATGTAGATCTAAGGCTAGCAATTCATCCACCTTACCTAAGTTTCAAGGAAGTTGTTTCAACTATCAAAAATATGGGCACAAAGCATTTGAATGCAGATCTAGACCCAGGTGGTCATCAAATGAACAAACTAAGCCAATCACAAAGCATAACTCATATAATTGGGATTACAGCACTTGGTATAATTACCACTATTGTGGTAAATATGGACACATTGGAGAAAATTGCATGAAGACTCATTTTAGAGGCAAGTCTAAAAGCTAGATAAATGGAAGCATGGTATGTTACAAATGTAATAAGGTCTATCACCTAAAGAAAGATTGTAAATCACCCATGCCGAACAATGATAAGAACCTCAATGAAGATATCCGTGAGAAATTGAAGAATCAAATGGAAAAGAAATGGAAGAAGAAAGAAGAAGAAAACACAAGCGAAGCTAGCACATCTACGGTCACCCAATCTGAGGGATTAGGTGATCACACTTCTTCTAACTAAGGATGGAAGGTATATTTGGAACTGAGTCTTGCAAAGTTTTATTTTTCATCAGTTCCTAACATAGAATTGAGAAAAAGTCCATATCTGCATAGATTAAGATGCATTAGGACATATCTAAGCAAAATAGGGAATTTCATTTTTTATGTCAAGCATCAGTGTCTTGATCGAGTTATCAATGTATGTCAAGCACCTGTTATGGACAAAATACTATATACGCCAAGCTGTATCATAATGGTTATATCGACCAAGCTTGTAATTAACCAGAGTTAACGTGAGTCTGTCGAGACAGCTGTATTCCACCAAATCTTGTATGGAGCATTTATGAGGCCCTAATTCTACTTTTCAAATTCTATAAAGAGCAAAGTTGTTGTAAATTTCATTTCACAATGCTATTTGAGATTTCAAAGAGTGATTTAGAGTTCGTGCAACCAGTCTAAGAAAGGCAATTTTGAATTTTCTCAGCGTGCCGTTGGCAAAATCTATCTACAGGTTATTGACAAGAAAGGTATTTTACCGAGTAAATATTTATTTTTGGAAATTATTGTTTAAAATGGCATCATCATCATCTACATCAGTCAAGAAACAAGGGATGGAAGTTTTTAATGTGCAATTAGTAAGAAATGAAGTATGCAAGCCGAAGGTCTTCAAGGCAATATCAGAGAGTGCGATCAAAGGTGATTTAAACGGAGCCCTATCTTCCATTCCAGAGAATGTGTTAATAATGAATGACATTAGGTCTTTCTACATGTGTAAAATTGGAGAAATTGGTGATTATGAGATTAGGGAAGCTTATGACAGACTACGTGTTAATGGAGTGTTGAAGCCAGAACATAAGGTTGTTGCCGATCAAGAGTTAGTGCATGCCCTAGATTTCCCACAAAATTTTAAAGTGGAATGGATAAAGATTGTTTTGAGTCAAGTACATGACATGTATTTATGGCTGGAAGATGGACCGGTAAAGATTACAAAGGAGATGATACATCGAGTCACTCGGTATCCTACAATTGAAGGAAAATGAATGATGAAATGTGCAAGAAAGGAAGATATTCAAGCCAACACCTAGGCAGTTTGGAACAAATGAGGAATGAAAATTTCCACCATTACTGATCCATAAATTGACTTTCCTATTAGAGTCACCTCGCACAAGTTTTATCAATCTAGTCATTTGGACAGTGTCCCCTGTATGGCAGTGGACTAGGCATGGAAGATAATCAAGAAAGGACACACGTATGACCTTGCCAAGCTCTAGCCGACTCAACTTACTGAGAATCTAAACTCCATCCAGACTGTGAAGAATTCTGTGTAATTTTAGTTCCTTACTGGTCTGTTTCTTCTTTTATGTAAATAAGTGTTTTCCTACAGATGGAGGTGTTATATGGGATAAGAAGAGATCCATCACTATTCAAATCAATGAATTTATAAATCAGATTAGAGATAACTTTAATGGAATAATGGACAACTATTTTGTTGAATTTAAGAAGAAGATGAGAAAGAGGACTAGAGTCCCTGTGTCTTTGATTGAAAAATACAGTAAGGATATATGTTTTATGCTAGACACAGATTTTACTTATGCACAGGCAGTCCTACCTAGGGTTTCATGGTTAATGCCATTACCCTATGAACTAAATATAGATGAAGCTACTGCAACAATTACAACCCTCCTAGCTGAAGAAATTGATAGTAAAGCACCTTACTTTGGAACTTTTGATGAAGCTAAATCCAAGATCTCTTTGGGATTAATGGCTGCCACCACAGAGAGGAAAAGAAAGAAGACAATGAAGAATTTGGAAAAATATGTCAAAGAATCTAACAAGGATGCACCACTGGAGTTGACCCAAGGATTGGAAGAAGATGAACTGTGTGAAACTAGTAATAGTGAAGAAGAAGAAGAGAAAGAAGAAAAACCAGTGATTGTCGAGCCTCCGACTAAGAAAAGAATTTTAAAACCTAAAGTGTCATCAACACCAGTACTTAGGCCCAAAACAAGGAAAGTTGTTGCCAAGACTCCTAAGATGCCCCCTACATCTGCTAAGCAAAAACCTGCACTACCTAGGCAGTGCCGAATAAGGTTATAAAGAGGCCTAGAAGGAAACTTGTTTTAGAACAAGATGATGATGAAGAAACAGAGAGTGATGAAGTAGTAAAGAGGAAGGTTACACAATAGGATACTCCACTCACTATTGATGAAATATGCAATAAGATTACTAGCTCTGCAGCAGTGGATGAGTTGAAAGGATTAAAATTTGGGAACGTGAGCATTGGAGACAAAGAAAAACTAGAAGATGCTATTCTTGAAATGTTGTGCATTTTCAAGATGCTGCCAGTTCAAATAGAAAATAGAATTCCCAAGGAATTAAGCAACAGGGTTGCACAGAAATGGGAATATGCTCTGCAAACTAAAAAGGAAATAAGGGAGAGAAATTTAGCTCAAGTTGAGTCTAGTCTCACCCCTGCTAGCATAAAATAGATAATTGAACAATACAGAGCTAAGTTTGATCCTGAACTTAGAGCTTATCTAATTCTTCAACACAAGGTTGAGAATGTTGTACAAGAAAGTCTCAAAATTTGGAAAATAGTGTTTGGATTGCTATGTGACAAGGATGAAGAAAAGGGTGCTAGTACTTCAAAAGTTGTTGAACTTGAAATAAAATAGAATAAAATGGAGATTGGAACTCCTAAGAAAGTGGAAGATCAGGACAAATGAGAGGTTCACATTGTTGACATAACTGAGGAGATCCCCATCAAGAATTCAATTTTGACTGAGGCTGAGTTAAAGACTACAAAAACAAATGATATGTCCTTGCCAGGTAGTAACACAGTACTTTTACAGGTCAAGGATTATCCAACAATTGCTGGCACACAATCAGTTGATATGAGTTCTACCATACCTAAAGTTGCAACTATTGACAAGTTAGTTGGTACAAGCCTTACCGAGGAACCCATAAAGTCGGTACTGGTAACTAAATCTACATCTGCCAAGGAAGAGGACAAAGAAAAAAATCTTGAAAGAAAAATCCAAAGTACTCCTATGGAAGATAATAGAAAAGAAGAACAAGGAGATAAGTTAGATGGACAAGATGTTAGTCCTCATGCCGAGGATAAGGGTAAAGGAGAAATAGATATAAAAGGAAAATATATTGAGGTGTGAGAGCCTAAAGAGCAAGAGGCAATACAAGCTCTTGTAGAGATACCGAGTGGAAGCACCCCACCGAGAATACAGAAGGAGAAAACTAAGGTAACAATGGATGAGGTCATTATTATTCCTAAATGGGATACTGATAACCTATCTTATGAAAAAATGCAGATATTGAAGGATCTGCTGACGAGGAAAATCAGACAAGCAGAACTCCAAAGGGAACATTAGTAGAAATAGGTCCTATATGAAATAAAAGATATATTTAATGAAGTTTATGAATTATTAGATGTAAACAGTTCCGCCCCCATATTGGAACAACTTGTACACATTGTTCAAAAAGTAAATAATGAAGCTAGCAATGCAAGTGATAAGTTATTTGAGTGGTCAAAATGAAAGTTTGAGACCAACATGCTAGAGAAGGTATCTGTCGAGATAGCAGTGAAACAGGTCGAACTGTCTACTTTGGTAAAAGAGATCGAAGAGGTAGTTGTGAATGGACAGTCTCTACTGACCAAATTCTTTAATGTTGAACTATTCACTGATGAGAATCAATGACTGGTTGACACACTAAAACAAGAACTTAACGCTACCAGTCAATCTCTAAGCTTGGATGCAGACACTAGTGCCGAACATTATGCCAAAATTTTGCATACCCAAGGTAAGTTAGCCGAGCTCCTGGCTAATGATGGAAAGATTTGATCTCGACTACTTTCGATGCAAACTATCTTGACACCTCATCTGAAGGCCACATAGAGAAAGTTAGTCAAGGCCAAGGAATTAGCTCAGAGAAATCCAAATTTGTCCACACCCAAGAGCTTAGTCAGTCTAGCTTTTGAGCTAGAAGTGCAGACAGAAGTTCTAAATCTTGCTACAACAGCTTGGGAAACTGCACTACACATGGTCATGGTGTTGCATAGACCATTTCTGGAGAAATTTTGGGAACTCCCTACTAATGAAGAGATTTGTCGTGTCAAAAACAAGGGGGAATCTTCATGACAGGATTAAGGACAAGTAACACAATTTTGAATGTATATATATATATCTCAGGGGGAGTATTAGGCTAATACAACATACTTTTGTAATTGTAAGTACAAATGTCATGGAAAAGTGTTTTTGCCACTAATGTCAAAGGGGGAGATTGTAGATCTCTATAGTTTTGTTGACCATTAGTGCTTCACACTTAGTCATATATCTAGGCAATGATGGTTAGTCATCACTACGATCGAGTCATTTTGTAAAGGCTGAGTTATGTATTGTATACTTACCAAGCAGTAGTACTGCCAAGTAAAGTCATGGTCACTACATGTTTGTATTATGTCGAGTATAGTTTTTTCTAAGTTACATATGCAATGATTACTGAGCAACAGAGAGTTTAACAGATGCCGAGTATAGTGAATACCGAGTACTAGGAATAACGTTTGTTGAGTTAGCCAGGAATGACATATAAGTTTGGAATGGCACAATGATCGAGGTAAACCATTTTTTGGTGATAGTGGTGTTTTGTATTTTGTTTGTTGAGGGAATTATAGAGGTAATTACACATTCATCTTGTAATCATTGATCCCTATGTAATACTTGGAGCCAATCAAAAAATTGTATAACTTAAGCGGCGGCAATAAGAACAAATCTAGACTGTAGATCTTGAATCGTTAAGATGTTTTGGTTACTATATAAGGTCAAGATATAAACCCTATAAAGTAGTAGAAAGGGATAGAAAATGTGAAGGGTGTAAGTAGAATGGTATGATTCAGTAAAGGAAAGCTTACAGAGATAGAGTTCAGTGACCGAGCTAAGTAGTGAAAGGATAGAATTGAGAAAGATCAGATAGAAGAGATCACTAACATACAGTAAAGAGGAGATCTGTAATCTGCATATAAGTGCCAATCGAAAGATCAGGTATTGAGACATTTTAATAAGTGTATCAGGGTAAATCTCTTAACCGAGTAGTTTTAATCGACTTTATGTAATCTCTTTACTGAGTGCTTACTTTTTTGTAAGTTTTAAATCCTTTAGCAAGGTAGATTGTATAAGTCTTTTATCTTTTAGAAGAGCAAACCTTTCATAGGGTAGATCATGAATTGATCACATTTTGTAAGCCTTAATAGGCAAAACTTATTACTGCAGTAGTGAAGATTTATGGGTGTCATCCCCACCCCAGTTTTACCTTTCAAGGGTTTCTGGGTTACCAAAATTACTATGTCATGAGTGATTTCATGTATGATGCTTAACATGTTAAGTTACTTAGAATGCTCAAGTTTTGTTTATGTCATGCATAAAGTTTTATCAGTAGAAAAGGTTAAAGTAGGTGATATCTGATTCACCCCCCTCTCAGTATTACCTTCCCATTTATATTTCCAATAGGTACCATAACATCTTATCAAACTTATATTTATAATTTAATTTATTTCATCTTCAAAGTAAATTTGAAATGTATTAAGTTTAAAGAATTGCTAATATTTAATTTTGTTGCAGGCCATCCTCCAAAGGAACCTCGACATTTGGTCTTCTCTGTTCTAAATAAACTTACTTTCAAATCAAACAAACCATTTAGTTTAGTGAAATTAAGGAAACCAAAAGTGAAAAATCTCTTCATGCTAGTAAGATCAAATTCAATTCTTTTTGTGTTTCTATTTTTTATGAAGTTTGAGAAAATATTGTCTAACAAGATATCCTTTCTCATCTCTCAAAAAATCTATAAACTGCATTTAACCACATATATTAACTTTATACTATTATGGAGTCTATTGAAATCATCAGTTTAGAGTGAATGGTGAGGTTAAAGACAAATCTACCAAAGGGATGTAATTAGGGGCCATGTTATCCACAAATATATTGGGTTAGAATAGTTTCTATTTTTTATGTAATATTCACTCAACATTTATCAAATAGTCTTGATTATAATGGCACTTGTGTGAGCCAAGTTGTTAAACTACGTGTAATTTTGTGGATAGTTTCAATTCTTATCAATATACATTGGTATCTATTTATTGTGCTAACATTTTTAATTTTCTCTTGAATAAGAATGTAGCTAAAGGAAATTTTGTAATAATAATACTATAAATTAAATACTTAAAAATCATTCTATAGCTCAAACTTCAAGAATAAAAATTAGTGCTTAAAATTAGTTTATTTTACATATTACATAATTATGCATTTTAACTATTTAATCAAGCTTTATAATTTTTCTTCCAAAATTTGACACTTAATCTACACATCTAGCCATCAGATGTTTGGGTGAAAAATCCACTTTTAGGAGTGATGTCCAAAATTCTTCTATTAAAAGAAGGCATGATGAAAACAAGAAAATTAGCCTCCCCTTTGAGTATTTGCAACACATGCCTGATTGTCAGCCTTTTTTCAGCCATACGATGACAACAGAAAAGCCCCAAATATAACGTTTTCTCCATCTATTCTATATATTATAATACTTTGTAGCTTTCATCATGTTTTGATGGATCTATCCATACCCTATTCTAGTGCTTCCATTTTATCACAGTTAGGGAGTGTGCTCACAAGGGTTGTTGAATCTAGCTTTACACCTGCCAATTGCATTTGCTTGAAAGGTTTTTAAGCCTTTTCAACAAATCCTTTTTGTGCATATCTTGCAATCCATGATATGAGTTTTTTACCGAGAAAAATGTCATGTTTTTTTCTACGCTTTGATGGATGTTCAATCCCTATTTTAAAAGATTTTATTTTGGCAGATATAGGGAGGATGCTAGAAAAGGTTGTATAATTTAGCTTTAAACTTGTCAACCTAGTTTTATTTTCTTAGTCTTATAATAGCTAGAATGTTTATCCTGGTTTTACTTTCCATTACACTTTATTCAAGTTTACAACCATTATATCTATTTTTGGACATTATTTTTTATCTCTTTAGTATTATGGAAAGCCTACTACAATATTATTTTGGTCCAATTGTATTGTGCTCCAATTGAAAGAATGTACAACCATTCTCTCTTGTATCATTTTTGAATGATAAGTGTTGTTTAGATAGTTGATCGATGGATTCTACCCATATGTTTAGATAAAATTCTTCTTTTTGCAGATTGAATGGTGACATCTTTCCATTATTAAGTAGTGAGTTAAAAATTGTAATGAAGGATTCATGCAACAAATAGATGTACTTCTAGCTCAACAAAATGTAAGGGTTAAATTTAGCAAAAGTTAATAAAAAAATAAAAACATTTAAGGATCACCTAGCCACATCATTAACATGTTCCTACAATGTAATCCCAAGGGTTGAACTCGTATCTTCATCATCTGCAATAAAATTCCTCTTCATTAATGTGATTACCATTATGAATAGATGCATTATTTTCAAGAAAGTATCGATAATTTATTTTTAAGTAAAAGAGCTACTTTAATTCCTCCAAAGGAACTTTGTCAATACTTCCTTCCATCATGCTACATGTTTGTATAAGTACACTTCAAAACACTTCCTTTAATTTAGTTATCGATACATTTTGCTTCCACATTCTAGACTTTTACTCTATCTTTTGTAGTGAGAAGCTACCCTAACAGTTTTGGATGCACGAGACAACAATAGTTCTTTTGTATAAATTTTCCTTCAACAACAATATTTTGTTTAATTTTTCCTTAATTATGTTCAAGGTAAATTGTTGCTTGTTACCTATTTGGGGTTCATACACTCCCTATTCTGCAATTCTTTACATTGAAAAATGATGCAGGAGCATCCTGGGTGTAAGAGCAATCTTGCATCACCCAAAAATATTTCTATTTTTGTATTCAATAAGGGCTATCTTGTGCAGAGTTTCTATTTGTGGAAACTTGCTATTTTTAGTAAGTTGGTCTTACGATCTTGGAATGTCTGATTTTACATATGGAGGTTCATTTCAGTCATATCAGCCTGCCATCAAAGTTTCATGGCTAGATCAGGTGTTGTTTTGAAGATATTGAAGATTTTCGGTATTGGCAGCAGGGTACAGAAACTTCGAACTCAGTTTTGAAGGCTTTAGAGGCCCCGGATGAGGTTGAAAATTTGGGTGAAAAACACACACCGATCAAGCTTGTAGAACACTTCATGGCATTTCTAGAATGGGGTTATAATAGCCAATCAGGTCAATGGGTGATGACTTATGGTCTTCGGAAGTTGGGTCACCTGAAATGGCAGAAAATAATTTTTCTTCAAAATTTCTATTTGGGTTTCAAAACTTATTTTGAGCCGACTTTGATATAATAAATTATAAAATAAAATAATTCTAAGTTTGGTCGGCCCTAAGGGCTAAATTTCTAGAACCTTCTCGGGCGGTGGAAATTGCCTATATAAAGAAGACCCGTAGTGTTATCTAGGGCAGTTCTGAGTAGTAGATCTGGATATTCATTCGAAGCTTTGTCCTACAGAATATTGTAAGGGAATGCCCATGTGGCTTTGCATATTGTAATTCTGAAAGTTTGTAATTCCACATTTGTGGAGATAATAAGAAGCCCATTTTCTGTTCTTGCATATTATTGTTGTTGTTTCTCTATTTCTGTTATGTGCTTGTGGTATTAAGGGGAGCACCCTTCATCAACTGGTATCAGAGTAAGAGTTCTTGAGTGTGTAAACAGATCGCTGACTATGAGGCAGTTTGCACCAAGACCGTGGTTAAGGTTTCAGTGCGCATCACGAAAATGCTTCCACGAAGAGAACGTGGTGGAAGATCTGGTGCTGTGACACCTGAGGTTAGAGAGCTGCAGAGACAAGTGCGAGCATTGCAAGAAGAGATTCGTAGAAGAATGAATCTTAATGTCAGAGACGAAAGCGAGGATGAAGCCGAAGAAGAATATCAAGAAGGAGAAGCTAAAATTGTGAACCAAGAGGAAGAAAGATTTTTTCAGGTGATTTCGAAGATTGGGAAAAGACCTAAGATTGAGGTTCCTACATTTTCTAGAAATCTTAACCCAGAAGAATTGATCGAGTGGATCAATGAATGTGAGGAATATTTTGAGTATGAAGATGTTGAGGATCCTGATAGGGTCAAATTTGCGAAGGCCGGACTGAAAGGTTATGTGAAGATTTGGTAGCAAGAGATTCAATTGGAGTGAAATAGAAGAGGGAAAGATAAAATCACAAGATGAGATTGAATGGTGGATAAATTAAAGTGACAGTTCATTCCTGTTGATTATGAGCTTGACCTACTAAAGAAAATGCAAAGTTTGAAGCAAGTAGGAAGATCTGTTCAGAAGGAAGATCTGTTCAGGAGTATACAGAGGAGTTCTATCGACTCCTCATCAGAATAGGTCATGTAGAAGCTGATAAGGAGAAAGTTGCTCGATACCTTAATGGGTTAAGGCCAAGCATTCAAGAGGAATTGAATCTGGTTCGAATGAACAGTATTGAGGAGACATACCAGTTTTTCCTAAAAGTAGAGGAAAAGCTGAACAAGAAGTTTGAGAGCAGACAAAATGGAAGAGGTTGTGGTGGAAGATCTGGTGGACGGTCCTATGGTGGCCGAAATGAAGATCCAAAAAAGAAGGATGAGGCTAGTAGCAGCTAGAATCAGAGAGGAAATAATTCCAATAATTTCCAAGATCAGAATAATAGAGATTAGAGAGAAATAGGAAGAGGACAAGGTTTAGAAAGAGGAGGCTTCTGTGGAATGTGTTTTCACTATGGAAAAGAAGGTCATAGGGCATTTGAATGTCCTCAGCGCCAAGGCAGAACAGACAGGAGAAATGAAGTCCAGGCCAGAGTTGCACATGTAGATGAAGATGCTAGATCATTAAATTCTGAAGATGCTGAAAGAGGAGAAACACTGATTAACAGAAGAGTCCTGCTGAGTGGTGAGAATGAACCTGAACAAAGGAGAAGCTTGTTTCGCACTAGATGCAAGTGTGAGGGTAAATGTTGTGATGTGATTATTGATAGTGAAAGCACTAAAAATTTGGTGTCAGAAGAGATGGTGACAAAGTTGAAGCTCAAAAGACAGAAACGCCCACATCCATATCGGATTGCCTGGGTGTAGGATGACCACAAGGTCATGGTCAGTGAATAGTGCTTGGTAAATCTCAAAATCGGCGGGTACCAAGATGAGGTACTATGTGATATCATTTTTATGGATGCATGTCATATGTTGTTGGGTAGACTGTGGCAATTTGACAGATGTGTTGTACACGATGGTCATGCGAATACCTATTCCCTGACAAAGGATGGAGTGCGACATAAGCTAAAGCCATTGAAGGAGATTAAAGAAAAAGTATGTGGTAATGCAAGAATAACATTTGTTGATGAAAGAAAATTCTTAGATGGTATGAGGCATGAGCATGTGTATTTTTCTTTAATTCTAAAAGTTGTTAAAAAAGAAGTAGAGGATGTACTTGTAGAGGTTGCAGATTTGTTGAATGAGTTTAAGGATATTGTATCTGATAATGTACCTGATGGATTACCACCGGTAAGAAAGATCAATCATCAGATGGATTTGATTCCAATTGTCAGTTTGCCAAACAAGGCAGCACACAGAATGACACCAGCAGAAAGTGAAGAGTTGAACAGACAAGTACATGAGTTATTGCAAAGGGGTTGATTCGAGAGAGTCTAAGTCCCTCTGTTGTACCAGCGGTATTAGCACCAAAGGAGAATGGAGAGTGGAAGATGTGTACAGATTCTAGAGTAATAAACAAGATCACAATCAAATATAGGTTTTTATTGCCACGAATGGATGATATTATGGATTGTTTGAGTGGGGCTGTGTATTTCTCAAAGATAGATCTGAAGAGTGGATATCACCAGATTTGGATCAGAGAAAGAGATGAATGGAAGACTATCTTCAAGATAAAGGAAGGACTGTATGAGTGGTTAGTCATGTCTTTTGGGCTAACCAATGCACCGAGCACTTTCATGCGGCTCATGAACGAGGTCCTCAAAGAATTTTTGGGTAAATTTGTCATTGTTTACCTAGATGATATTTTGATTTTTAGCAAGACATTGGAGGAACATATGATGCATATTCGTATGGTGTTTGAGAAGTTGAGAGATGAGAAATTGTTGATTAATTTGAAGAAGTGCAGTTTTGTGAAGAAAGAGTTAGTGTATTTGGGATTTGTAGTTTCAGGAGAAGGTCTAAAAATAGACTCAGAGAAGGTATAGGCTATCCTTGAATGGCCTACTCCAAGGAGTGCTACTGAGGTAAGATCTTTTCATGGTTTGACTAGCTTTTACAGAAAGTTTATTAGAAATTTTAGCAGTATTTATGGACCACTGACTGAAACAATGAGAGGGGATAGAAAAGAGTTTAAGTGGACTAATGGGGCAGAAAAGAGTTTTCAATTGTTGAAACAAAAAATTACAGAACAACCTGTTTTAGCACTTCCAGATTTTAATAAGGTGTTTCAAGTAGATTTTGATGCTAGTGGTACTGCAATAGGAGCTGTTATGAGCCAAGAAGGTAAACCTGTTGCTTATTTCAGTGAGAAGTTAAATGATGCCAAGAAAAAATATTCTATCTATGATCAGGAATTTTATGCTATAGTTCAAGCATTAAAGAAGTGGAGACATTATCTGCTTGCTAAGGAGTTTGTTTTGTATACTGATCATCAAGCTTTGCAATATTTGAATAGTCAAGGAAAGTTGAATCAGAGACATTTGAAATGGGTTGAGTTTTTTTAGAGTTATACATTTGTTTTGAAACAGAGGAGTGGAAAGTCTTATAGGGTTGCGGATGCTCTTAGCGGAAGGCAACTATTGCTGACAGAGATGCGGATTGAAGTGGTTGGGTTCAAGGAACTCAAGAATTTGTATCTAGAGGATCCTGATTTTGGTGAAGCTTGGAAAGCTTGTACAAAACCTGCTACTCTAGAAAGGATGAAATGACTGGATTTTATCATCCAAGATGATATGCTATTCAGAGGGAGTTAGTTGTGCATTCCACGAAGTTCTATGAGGGAGAATCTCATCAAGGAGAAGCATAGTGGAGAATTAGCTGGACGTTTTGGTCGTGATAAAACCCTTATTTTGGTTGGTGAGAATTATTATTGGCCACAGTTGCAGCAAGATGTGAAGAAGTTTGTACAAAGTTGTAGATTATGTCAGATGACGAAAGGAGTGAAGCAGAATACAGGGTTATATCAGTCATTACCTATACCAGAAAAGCTTTGGGAGGATATCAGTATGGACTTTGTTCTTGGTTTACCGAGGACACGGCGAGGACATGATTCAATTTTTGTAGTAGTTGACAGATTTTTAAAAATGACACATTTCATTCCCTGCAAGAAGACTAATGATGCTGTTCATGTAGCAGAATTATTTTTCAGAGAAGTGGTGAGACTACATGGTTTTCCAAAGACCATAGTTTCAGATCGAGATACTAAATTTATTGGATATTTCTGGCAGACATTGTGGAAAAAGTTGAAGACAGATTTGAAGTTTAGTTCATCACATCATCCACAGACTGATGGACAGACCGAGGTGGTGAATAGAAGTTTGAAAAATCTGCTGAGATGTTTGGTTGGAGATAAGCCAACATGATGAGATTTGATTTTACCACAAGCAGAATTTGCATACAATAATTCTGTCAACAGGAGCACTGGTAAATCACCATTTTAGATTGTATATGGAAGTAGTCCAAAAAATGCATCTGAGTTGAGAAAGATAGATAAAGGAGAAATAAGTAGTGCTGAAGCTGAGGATTTTGTAGAACATTTGAAGAACATCCATGAGGAGGCGAGGAAGCATATTACCAAGATGAATGCACAGTATAAGGCCAAGGTAGATGAGAAAAGGAGGCATAAAAAATTTCAGGTTAGGGACGAAGTCATGGTTCATTTGCGGAAGGAGCGGTTTCCAGTTGGTACATATAACAAGTTGAAAATGAAGAAGTTTGGACCATGTAAGATACTGAAGAAGCATGATTCAGGAAATGCATATGAGGTAGAATTGCCTACTGAGCTGAATATTTCACCAGTGTTTAACATTTCAAATTTGACAGAGTATCATGAAGGAGGTGTTGAAGATGAGGTTGCAGCAGCACAATGGAGTATTCCAGCAACCAGTTCAGATATCAAGGAGATTGAAGACATACTAGACAGTCATGTTGACAGAAGCACAAGGAACAAGACATATGAAGAGTATTTGGTCAAATGGAAAGGACGCCCTGTTGAAGATTCATCATGGCTAACAAAGGAGGAGGTTAACCGTCTTGGTTTTCCTCTGCACACCTGAGTCGTGACAGGGTCACTTCTCAAATTACCCCGGGTGTCTGATGCAGGAGCATTCTGGGTGTAAGAGCAATCTTGCATCACCCAAAAATATTTCTATTTTTGTATTCAATAAGGGCTATCTTATGCAGAGTTGCTATTTGTGGAAACTTGCTATTTTTAGTAAGTTGGTCTTACGATCTCAGAATGTCTGATTTTACATATGGAGGTTCATCTCAGTCATATCAGCCTGCCAGCAAAGTTTCATGGCTAGATCATGTGTAGTTTTGAAGATATTGAAGATTTTCGGTATTGGCAGCAGGGTACAGAAATTTTGAACTCAATTTTGAAGGCTTTAGAGGCCCCGGATGATGTTCAAAATTTGGGTGATAGACACTTTGTGATAGTCAAGCCTGTAGAGTGCTTCGTGGCATTTTCAGAATGAGGTCATAATAGCCAATCGGGTCAACGGGTGATGACTTATGGTCTTCGGAAGTTGGGTCACTTGAAATGGCGGAAAATAATTTTTTTTCAAAATTTTTGTTTGGATTTCAAAACTCATTTTGAGCCGACTTTGATGTAATAAATTGTAAAATAAAATAATTCTAAGTTTGGTTGGCCCTAAGAGCTAAATTTCTAAAACCTTCTCGGACGGTGGAAATTGCCTATATAAAGAAGGCCCGTAGTGTTGTCTAGGGCAGTTCTGAGTAGTAAATTTGGGTATTAATTCGAAGCTTTGTCCTACAGAATATTGTAAAGGAATGCCCATGTGGCTTTGCATATTGTAATTCTGAAAGTTTGTAATTTCACATTTGTGGAAATAATAAAAAGCTTATTTTCTATTCTTGCATATTATTGTTGTTGTTTCTCTATTTCTGTTATATGCTTGTGGTATTAAGGGGAGCACCCTTCATCAAAAAATGTCTTCTCAATTGATTTCATTACATTATGTTATTTTCTCATTTACAATTTTAAACACTTCTATTATATCATGCTTCAATTGTACTTTCAAATTAAATGCCTATGACACATCCTTGCACCTCCATTAGATACAAGTGCTAGTATAACAAAATTAAACAAATAACTAATCAAACATAGAAGAAATTTGGACAAAGCTTGTCGATGTCACTCAATGAGCCATTGTTTAATATGTATGTCCTCTTTGTCGGGTTCTCTGGTTTTGTTGCTGAAACTCCGTTGTTAAAGTGCACCGTATAGTTATTGTGTTCATTAAAACTTCAACTATATTAGTATGAACCGGTCAAACTTTAATTATTAGGGTTCTGTGGCAAGGCCTCGTATTAGAGTTTGTTTGGGGAACCTTTCATATTACTAACAAATATGAGATCAGGCGATAAGGGACTCAAGTGAAAATGCTTGGGGGCAAAATAAAAGGGCGTGACATTTTGCAAAAGGAGATCTCCGCTGCCTTCATCACAGCTGTGATCCTCTTTTGCAAAATGTTACTACTCTATTATCTTTTCCATTTTCTTGTATTATGCTTACCTGCTTATCATATTGCTTACCCAACAGTAGGTAATCTAGCGAACCTTCTATGCTTATGAGTTCTGGTATTTTTTTTTTCAAAAAAATTATACACATGAACCTTTGTGGACGTCCCCTCTTCCATTGCAAGAAGGTTTTTCGAAAAGATTTGTGTAAAAAGGTTTTTAAAAAGATTTATGTAAAATGGAGAAGGTTTAATTTTAAGACTTGTTTGTAGTTCTTTTGGTCGGTTCTTTTCATTTCTGCTACTACATGTCAAGAATCGCCCTTTGTTGATCTGATATATAATAGACAGTACAGAATTAACAGGATACTGATTTTTTTTTGGCTAAGCGTCCAATTTCATGATTGTTACATGGTAAAAATGATTGTTACATGGTAAAAACTTGTAACCTTATGTTGAAAATTGAGTGGTGTAGGTATTTTAAGTTTTTTATGTTACAGTTGATTACACATTTCGCATGCATGTCTGTCAAGGAACAAGTATCTCCAATGTCTAAAAAAATCTACTTTCAATTGTGTTATGATGGATGTTGGTATCATGTTGGAAAGTTCACATTTTAGCTGAATTTGGGAGGATATTGGTAAGGGTTGCATAGTTAGACTTTACACATATCAGTTCCATATTTTACAAAAAGTTCAACAGTCTTTTCATTCAACACATTTTTTCAATATTTTGCAGTCATTTCAGTCCATGAGACCGCGCCTCTTTGAGAAATCTTTTCGCTCCATCTTGTACAACTTGCTAAAATTTGTAACATATTTTTTATCATGATTTATATTTGTGCATGTAAATAATTTGAGTGCACATATTTGTGAGAGAATAGGGGAAATGCTTGTCTATAAATAAACCCATATTATCATTCTAATGGAGATAGAGAAAAAACATGATGACAATAGAGATGATAAATGAATAGATAAGTTTATTATTATGAATATTTACTTCCTCTTTCTTTAATTATAATGTGTTTTAGTGAGTAGTGATGTCTTATAGTCCTATTTTGTATTTTGTACAATTCTCTAAGAAAGATAATGAACTATTCTCATGATTGGGTGAGACTTGGATGGTGAAATTAATGTGTAGAAGCTATAATAAGGAGGTAATCATAAAACAAAGAAAGGATTAAATGTTAAGTAGAATTATTAGCATTTTTTGTTTTATTACCAAGGCCTCGTTTTGAGATTTTAATGTTCATTGTAATGTATTGGCAAATAATACATAAGTAATAGTTTTTGGAAAAAGGAAAATAGAAAAGTATATTGAAGCTACAATACTAGTAACAAATAAATGGAAAATTTTGGTTTAAATTACCTAAACACTTGTTGGAATGGTTATCAAGATGGATATATCACGACAAAGTAATAACATGTGATTTATTGCATGAAAACCTAATCTAATTATTCAATCAAAGTGTTTAGATTCGAAATGGATGTCTATAGTAGAGATGTTTGTGAGAGATGATATTAATCCATACATTCTAATCCACAATATTAACCTATTCATTAGTCTATGAAGTTTAAATTAAGTTCTTAAATACTTTACTCTATGAATTATTCAAACATATGTTACTTTGGGTAAAAGGGTTACTAGTAGAAATACATGTTAGTGTTAAAGAAACATGTAGAAAATCTTTATGGAGACATTCCTTGTCATGCTATAAAATAAGTAGTTAGAAACTACGATGAATTCCTTCGAAGGTGATAGGTACTAACAAAGTAGAACATGTATTGTGTCAAAAAAATTATTTGGAGATAAGAGAATTTCAAGAAGATATGACAAGTACAAATGTGAGAGCACATTCATAAAAATTATCACATGGATGTTTTGTTTAGATGTCGAAAGTTTGAGAAATAATATGAGAAGAGAAACACAATGAATGAAACAATATGAATATGCTAAATAATACCACTATTGAGAATGAATATATATGCTCAAATGATGAAAACCTAAGATATAACTAAGATTACCTTTATCTGTAAATTCAAATAATTAGATAAAATCTTCTACAATAATTTTGAAGTTGTATAAAAGTTTATAGTGCATAACCTACAATAATAGATAAAGAAATAACAACACTTCTAGGTGATAAAGGTTGTGATATTGTCCTTCAATTTATCATTTGTTAATTTTAAGGCTAAATCCAAAAGATGTTATGAAACCATGACAACATTTTAAGGCTAAGATAGTGCATAAAAATACACATATTTGGTCAAGTAATATATCGCCATAAAGATAATATCTTTTCCAATTAAGGATAAATACCTTGCTATTAAATTAATAAGAACACTAATCCAAGTATAATTGGAGATCGCAAGTACCTAAATCAATATTTTTTCATAAAAGTGATTGGAGTCACTAAAATATATTATATTAAATAAAATAAATTACATAGTATCAAAACCCCATCCTAGAAAACTAAGTATCAAAACACCATCCTAAAAAACTAGGTTTTTAGGATGGAAAGAAACAAACCTTAATCTATAGACATTTACCATGTATTTAGCTCTATAAATGCATTAATGTCCCACTTATGATCATCCAAAAATAAATCATATTTTGATCATGAATGTACGTCTTTCAAGAAACCTTAGTGTCCTATAGTAGAGTATGAGGGAAATTTGATTACAAATTAAGGTTTAAAAACCAAATTGGTGATTAAATAAGTTAATCTTGATAGATGAGGACTTGTCCTATCGAGAAAAATCATGACATTGAATGTCCATCTTCTTCCAAATTTTGAATGGCGTCTTGATCTATATGGTTAGTATCTTACTCTTTTTGGATATCATTTATTTGATTGGGAATATATTCAAAGGGGAAAAGGGGATCGTTCCTCTTCATATTAGCAAATGATGAAACTTATATTTTTATTTTTCATACTCTTCATGTTTAAAATCTCATAGTTATATCCATGCATCTTTTCCACCCATTTTTATTACTTCAAAGAGAATATTTTCTATAAAATATATATATTTCAAGCTATTATTATTATTTTTAATCTAGAATGTATGTCCTGGAAGATAAGGATGTCATTATTATATATCATGGAAGTGTTGGCATAATGATTAGTGCTCCCCTCGGGACTCGTGACATGGCTTAATTACCTCTTACATCTTCAATAAGTCTAGTAGTTGTATTAAGTATTAAAGGGTTGATTATTTGGGGAAGTGACGACCACTACTTGTAACAAGTGGTATCAGTGCTTGGTCATAGGTTTGAATCCCCTTAGGTAGCACTGAGGGGGAGATTGTTGGCATAATGGTCAATTTTTGCCTTGAGATTCATAACATGACTTAATCGTCTCTTGTGTCTTCTATAAGTATAGTGGTTGTATTGCGTATTAGAAGGTTGATCTTTTGGTGCAATAGAAACCACTACTTGTAACAATAAGATAGCTATCATTACTCTGTACATGTTGATATGGCCAAGATAAACTATAAAAGTTAATTACTAGTAAATGTTAAGGGCTATCCATTTTACATCAAAATAGCACCTATGTTGATGCCAAAAATATTATACTCCAAAGAGAAGGGTTTCTAAAAATATAATGGTACTAAAAGTTGATTGGAATTAAAAAATTTGAGTGTGCTAAGAAACACATTTATTGATTTTGAATTATGGGAAATACCATGATGTTGGTATGTATACCAATGCTTCATAGAATAACTCCAATTATCTAATGAACTATGTATTGATTAAAAAGAGATGGTTATCAAAGTACAAATCATGTTTGTTTGTGTAATTAAGTATTAACTAGTTACACTTTACTTAAGCTTACTTAGGATAATGCATTGCATTGTATTTTGCATATGAGACACCTAGGATTTTACATCTCATTTTAGCACGTGTAGGAGAATTCCACTTTATATGGTGATAGTTGTTATCTCTTTCCATGTTATGTGTAAGATCCACCTTTAGTGCTTCTATCACATTATCATCCTCTCATTGTTGTACATACTTTGTTATATAATGGAGGATGATTCACCTTTGGTGGACATGTGATTACACCTAGTGTGATTGTTAGGTTATCAATAGCATATCTCCTAGTTATCATACATTGATTATATATTTAGGCACATCTACATTGTATGTATCCATTATCATTTCATCATTATTAAGTTATTCATTTGATCATACCATCTTGTCTCTCTTATTTGTGATGTATATTGAGCTTCTAGATCTTGGAGTTACATTCATTTCCTTAGGAAAATTCTTACATGGTATTAAATCCATAGGAGTGTTCATTGGATATCATTGGAGAGCTATTTTGCTTCAAATTTTGGAGGACCACTATTCAGATTCGGGATCAACAACCTTTTGGGAGCATTTTGAGTAAGATCAAACCTCACCATTGTATTTGAGTGGCCATTCTAGTGAATTAACTATAAATTTTCATATCTTAGGAAAAAGTCAAATTCGAGGAATTTTTATTATCAAATTGAACCTCTAAGGCCCGCTCTGCAATTCAGATTTGTTTTTTTGGAAAAATTTGTCTTCAGATCTTAATTTATTATAATTTTTGTCATTATTTTTAGATTTACAATATTTAAAATCTATTGTCATAATATTCTATACAAGAAAAGCTGGCCTATTAGGCCTTTGTTTGTTAGTTTGACAATCTACATGTGTATGGATCACCGGAGGCCATGATCAAGTTTTTAAACCCCGATCCTACCCAACGAAGTCACCTTAGATCACTTGGTAGATAGACACTGTACACATCCAATAATCATCAAAGTTGTTTACACAAGATCTGTGCATAGAGGATTTTAAAAGGAAATAAATTCCTCATCGAGTGTATGTGGGGTTAAAAACTGTGCATCACCCCTATCGAGATCATGCTTAAGCTCGATAAGTTGTTCATCACCTAGTTTGGCAAGTTGAAAACTCAGCTCGCTTGACCAACAAGTGGTCAATCAGTTGAGCTATTGCCATACAAACCAATCATGCCCTGCCACATCAAAGCCTAGTCAACTCTGCCACATAGCCAGTGTACCACATCACTTGCCACATTAGTAAGGTCATACATCTAAGACTGCAACATCAAACACATAAGCAATAAACAAACCAATCAACTTTTGACACATAAGGATGACTGTTTATTTTTAATGACACATCATATTTCATTGGTTTAAACTTCACAGTCTTCTAGATGATATATATGGATGTTTATGTTTTATTTTGATGGTCTTTAGGATGTCAAAATTTACATATTGACTATGTCATCTTTTTGGATGATTAATTTTGATGGTTATTTGATTGTTATTTATGGGTAATTTTGAACTATTGTGATGATAGTTTGGATGTCAAATTTAACCTACGTGAATTTCTAATCTTAGTAGCATTGAAAATGTTTAAGCCCTCATGATTTGCAATTTTCATTTTTTAGTCCAAATTTGAGAGGCCATAACTTGTTCATCCAGGCTCCAAATTGAGTGTAATTTATTTATTTATTTTGGGTAGAATTTCCTTACTTTTTTAGTGGTGCAACTATTTTATGAAATTGGTTTATGAATTTTGTAGAGATTGCATTTTTTGGTGACTATAGCTTTCTGATCCCTTATTTTGCAACTTTAGAGGCTTCATTTGGGCTCATACAAACACATTTTAGGTGTCATTTTTTTTGAAAGTGCATATTTTTTGAGTAATTATTAGATTTATAATAATATTATAATATTATAGCTTTGTTTGGTAAAAAATATCACTTTCTTAAATAGGTCTTTTTTGGCCTTGTACAATCATTATAATGCTTAGTATTTGACTTGATTTTGAGCAAAATTGATTTGTGTCTAATTTAGCCTCATAAAGGCAATAATAAATATCAAAATCAAAAGTTCACTTTGGCCCAAAATGGCAAGTGGCAGTTATATAGGAACTATATATAAGGTGCTAAAAAAATCATTTTGTGGCGGGGGGGGGGGGGGGGGGGGTTTCTTTGATTGAGTGAATTGCGGGGTTGTCTTCTGTGCTTGTGTCTCTTCCTTTCTTGTGCTCTTTCATTTTTTTGCATCATGGGTTCTATTAAAAAATTAAATCCACATAACTATGCTACATGGAAAGATAATGTATCGAGAAAGTTAATGATAAAAGGTTTAAATCCTTATGTGGATGGTACAATTAAAAATCCTACTAATGATGATGTTATTACAATAGCTAATTGGGCATCCAAAAATTTTAAGGCTTGAAGAGTCTTTAGAGAACATGTTTCTAAAGATATCATGTATTACATCAAATCTATAAATGCTAAAGAAGATTGCGATAAACTTGCAGCTTTATTTGCTAAAGTGGATGAAGAAATGTGGTTTTGATGCAATCAAATATTATCTCAACAAAATCAATGATTATAGAGTACAACTTGAGGATTGTGGTACTTCCATGAAGGATGAGAAGTTGATTCATCATTTGATAAAAAAATCTTCCTCCTGACTATGTGGCTTTTGTTTCAAGTTACAATACTTACAACTTAAGAATGGGAAGTTCCTTCACTAATCCCTCATTTCAGTCATTTACAAAAATCTAGGTCTTAGAAAAATAAAAATTGATGAGTATAGGGATTCTCAAGTCTTTTTTGTTTAGGAAATTGGAGGATACTAATGGAAATCAAATAAATCAAGGTGGTAAAGGTTCCAACTGTTTGAAATAGGAAATACTAAGAGGGGTGGGGGGGGTGAATTAGTATTTCACAAAATTTTACTTTTTCCCAATTATGGATATAAGAAATTAACTTGAAGCTTGCATAAGAAACTAAACTAAGTAAACTCAATAACAAGCATAACAATAAAATAAATGAACTCATAACACCATGTTTTTTCTTGAGGAAAGTTTGGCCAAGGAAAAACCTCGGTGGGGATGGTACCAACAATTGATCCACTAATCAAAAGTATCTGATTAAGGATGTTGACACTGCTAGGAGTCTGTTACATACATATAGTGTCTATGTCCTGGTTAAAGGACTCTAGGCCTTGTTACAAGCCTCAACCTTGTTAGGAGTTTCTATTACCAAATAAAATATTTTCAAGATGATCTCACTGTCCAAACATGTAATATACAATAATATCTTCAGATACAAAAGTAAAATATAAAAACCTTTTTGCTATTGTCGAATAGCTTCTCTATTCTGATTTAGCTTTTGTAGGCTCTTCGCTTTGATATAAGGTAATTTCTTCCTTTCTTCTTACAACATACAATTTTGTATCATATATCAACTTATTACAATCGCTATATCTTTCTTGTTATATCTATATCTTTCGCATTACATTGTACTTATATATACAAGTTATAACAAAATAACTTCCTCTCGGCTTACAATACTTTACACTCTTCTCTTATAATACAAAATCATTATATACTACCTTAGGGTTAACATCTAGGATGTCGTCCCTAAATATTTAAGTCATTATTTTGATTAAAAAAAAAATCCATTAACTCAATATAATCAAATTTTGTCTTCTACTCTATTTAGGTCGGCTCAACACTGTCTCTGTAAAACATTAATATCTTCTTCCGTACATGTCGTACAGACTTGCACTCTCATATGTGACTTTGATATACATAGAATGATCCATGTTTAAGTGCGCATGCACTGAACCTTCTATTGTGAATATTTCTAATCAAAATTGTCTTTGATTAGACAGGAAAACACTGTTGTACTTAGACAATTTTCAATGCGCTCATAAAAAAATGCTTTCTCCAATCATGTTATCTTCATGCTCAGTATATGTTGCTATAATTACAACATTCTAATATCCTACTTATCCAAATTACCAACAATCTCCCCCTTTGTCATTGGTTGCAACATATGGGAAAGTTGGCTAAGTCCCAAAACTTTAATTACAAAAATGAAAAATGTAATATATGGCCATTACAAAATTGTGGATCCTACATGTCTATACATGTCTTCTTATCTCTCCAAAAATAATAATCCCCCTAAGAGTATGCACATATTATTCTGGTATATCTGTATCTTCTATAAACATAAAATTTTCATACTATATTACTCCCCCTTTGACAACAATGACAAAGGTGTCAATTCTATATGTCAAAATTGATTTACCTCTTGATCTCAATACTTCAAGGTTGGAAGGCTTGCAACACAATCTGCAAAATTTTCTTTTAGATTTTATATGTCCTTATCCCATGTCTTCTTTATTGAGTCACAAACACTGAGTAATGCACATAGGCCAAAGGATGCAATTTCAACTGCCTTCATATTAGCATATGCAAATTTACCATAAGATGTCTTTGATGAAAGACATTCTTCCATCTAATTTTTGACAATACTAATCTTCAATGATAGATGCTCTTTGAGTAGAGTGAATCTCTTCAATTTCTTCTCTTTTTCATCCTCAAGAAGTCTCATGTCATCATATATTTTACTTGCTTTCATCTCAATATCTTTGATCTTTGCATTAGGACTTTACAAATCATTTACTATCACTTGTAGCTCTGCTTCCTTGTCCTTCAACTTCTTTGAAATTTTTGATGTGTGGCATTTCTATTGTGTCCTTTATCTTAGAAATCATTTCTGTTTGTTCTAGTTGCACCACATGCTCCTCTTCTATTATCTTAACCTGATTTTCTTCTTTCTCCTCTTCTTTCCCTGTCTCTACTGATTCTTCCTTTGTTTTTGCTTCATCCTTTTTCTCACCAATTTCTGTCAAATTTCCAACATCAGCTCCTTGATCATTGAATGGCTTTTCTTCTCTGTCTATGGTGATATTCGTACCTTCAATGTTCATAGATTCATCAATAATATTGGTAAAGGGTGGTGGAGCTAGTGATGATTCAGTCTAATGTTCTACTTCTACCACTTGATCAGAGTCACTGATTAACTCTCCTGGTCTAGAGGTCATTACCTTCACAACCGCTTCCTCAATTTCTCTATTTATCTCTTCATAATTTTCTCCCATTATCAATATTGTCCTTCTCTTCCTTCTTAGATGGGTACTTAAGTTCTTCATGATTTCTCCGAAGTGATCTTCATCTTTAATCTCACAAATCTTTCTTACATACCTTTCTCTTATGCCTTTGTCTTCTTCTATAGCTCTCTTCTTCATGCTTATCAATTTCTCATACAAGTTATTAGGGATCTTGCCTTTAATATCTTCAAACTTCTTATCAGCAAGGATCATATTTTTGACAACTGCATTCTCAAGATTTAACTTCTCAAATTTTTATTACATCTCATAGTATTTGTTCAGCTTGGTGAAATCCCCTTCCTTTATGATCAAAGGGTTCACTTTATCTATTTTAGGCTTCCATCTTTATTTTTGCTGCTACCTACCTCTTCATATGCTTTTATCATTCAAATCATTCCAGATACTGACATCACATTAAATTTCTTAAGTACTTCATGGTAAAAAGTTGTTCCTGGTTACCTGCACAACTTCATTATTTTCGTGTACCCGCATACATGTTCATAAATTCATGTGCTCTTAACCATAGCTTCATTATATCATATACTAGCTCATATTAACTTTGCAAGACTTAATTCAATTTAATCTAACTTCTACACTATTGTAATGCCTTACTCTAATACATAATTCATGAAATAAATGCTTAAATGCTTTGAGATAAATTAGGAAATGACTCACACTTACTCTCAGGTACTTCACTTGTCTATTTTCTTGGTATACTAAGTGTGCTCTCTTGATCTGTGGCTTTAACAAACTTAGCTTCTTCCAAGTTACTGGAGAATTCTCTCTGACTGTTGTTAGTGTTCACATTTCTCCTTGTGTAGTTTCTAGGATTAGGGTTTCTCATGTTGTTCATTTTGTTGGTTCCCAAAACCATAGATTGTAAATCCAAGAGCTTACCAATTATCCAAGAGGATTCCACAATCAGTTCTGGCCAATGAATGGGAATGACCTAGATTCCCCTGCACTTCAGGATACACTATACCTAGGCAAGTAAACCTTTACTTTGAACCCAATCACCTTGATCAAAGTCTTTATATAGCAAATTTAGACTTGGTGAGTTCCTTGGTGGGTAAAATCCTTGAACTCAATCAAAATAAAGTTGAATGGTGAATGTTTGAATTGATTGAATGTTTTGTATGCTATTTGTTAATAATTGATTAGATTCTTGCAAGAAGGAAGTATATAGATTTCTGACTCCAATTAATAACTCCAATAACTATATTCCAATGATTTTAAATGACCAATGCCTTAGTTTATTTGAGAAATAGAGTAAACTATTATGAAGATTATTATGTATAATTCTATGAGACAATATTTATTTTAAATATCATCAATTACCCCTGAGCTCTACAACAAATAAATCTTATATGCAATTCTCCGTTAGTCCAAAAGGAATTTAACTTCTCTGGCAGGAAGTCTGATTAGACAGAGATAAGGAAACACATATATATTTCACACTATCCTGATTGTCGAACAAAGAATGTAGGAAAATATCCAATGCAAAAATAAATCCTTGTCAGAATAATCCAATAATCTCTTTATTGATTGTAAAGGACAAATCAACATGCCAATTGTAATCTCTTTGCCTTGAAAATAAACAAAAGGTCCTTTTATTTATTATTAAAATATAATATTAGAATTTATATTACAAAGTCATGATTTAAGCTCCTTATTCCTCCTTACAAATATTCTTCTTCTAATTATTTATTTTAATATATCTGTCATGCCCCGTTAGGGAACCAGGGAAGAGAACAAAGATTCTCTTTGTAAAAGATAACCTAAGTAATGATTTATGAAATTTTTTTAATTTTTAAAAGAATTATATAAACAAAACATAGATTAACTTAGATTCCTCCAAGGTCCCCTTTTCATTTAATGTACAAATCATTAAGTCCATATAGTGTACTAACAACTTGATTTACTTCTTAAGCAAACTACATCCAAACATTTGTAGATTCTTTATAAAGAAATATAAAGTTCTTACATTGTAATTTGCCATTTAAATTCATCTATGTTCCTAAGTGTCCTTTATGAATGATATACCATTTAAAGAATTAATACCATAAAATAGAATCATCCAACCGCTTGATACATTACAAATATTACATTTATTTTACTAGCTTTTCCATTAATCAACAATAACGAGAAACATACTACTTTACTTCAAATGTTACAAAATCCTTTTCTTTTCCAACATACATCATATACATAAAGTTCATGCTTTCCCCTTTCCTTTTTCCTAAGTCTACCCATTCCAATAACAACATTTTGAAATATATTAATGGTTACATTACATTCATCTCCTCTTGGGAGGTAACATTAATTTTACATCATGAAAGATAAATACAAGTCTTCATTCTTCAAAAACTGGAATACTATGCAAGTATGAATCTTTAAGCACTGCATCCGCAAAAGGTACCTCGATAAAAAGATTTACCACCCAACCACATGGATACCAAAAGGGCCACTCCCCCGTGCTAGGAGATAAACACCAAGGTCCACAAAGAAGGGATAGCTAGGCCATACCTAGGGTTGGGTAACCTTTACCAAATAGAAAATGAAAAGAAGATCAAAATATAAATATTTTCCCAAAGGTTTTAAGGCTTGGTCGAAAATCTAAGAAACAACCTAAGTGAGTGTTGTTGCATAGCCCTCACCCCTTGGGTTGTCCTAGTACTAGCCACTCTGGGCCCCAGCCCCCAAGTAGGCACATGCAGATTTGAATGTCTTTTGTATAGACAAGCACCATTCGATCGTACTTACACATAGGCACCTTCTCCCACTCCCATCCATAGCCTTTACTAGCACTAATGGCATGGGTGAGGCATACATTAATATTTTTAGTGTTGAACCCATTCCCATAAGTTTTAATTAAATTATCACTTGTTAAATAACTATTCAGTCAGTTATCCTAGTAGTAGAAACTTAGGGCCCCGACCCCGCACTGAGAGCCACTCACGTAGTGTTCTTAGGTTTTCTACCCTTAACCCACACATAAAAAATGCATCATACATGAAATAAAACATATCTTAAACAATTTTGAGAACTTACATCAAAGAACAAAAAATAATAGGAGAGTTTAGGGATGTTTAGGAAAATTAGAAGCGTTTAGGGAGGCCTAGAATGGTCCTGATCCTCCTAGACAATCCTAAACCCTAATTCTACTTTCCTCACACATCCTAACCCTATTAAAGCATCTATGCACCATATAACCTCTACTAAACATGTAATGAACCAATATAAAGTTTACACAAAATTTTATATGCCCAAACACAATGCTCCATAAAATCTCCCATGCTTGAAATTTAACTAAGTCTAATTTTTTAAAAATTCTAAAATCTAGAAGTTGCATCTTATTTCCTATGAAGTTGAAACCTATCTCAAAAATCTTGAAAAGTACCTAATTTCTTTATACAAGCATAACTTAATGTATACTTGTATACTTTTATAAACAATCCTTCCTAACCCTAACCCGATCATGTTATACTTGTATAAACGGCTGGCATAGTACAATAATATAGCAACTTATATTTGCATAAATGGCTGACAGACTACAATGATATAGAAATGGCTGACATAATACAATAATGTATAAACGGCTCACAGAATACAATGATATAGTTACTTATATTTGTATAAATGGCTGACAGAATACAATAATGTATAAACAGCTCACAAAATACAATAATATATAAATGGCTCACAGAATACAATAATGTATAAATGACTTACAAAATACAATAATATATAAATAGCTCACAGAATACAATAATGTATAAATGGCTCACAAAATAAAATAATATATAAATGGGTCACAGAATATAATAATGTATAAACATTCTGCAACATATGGAGACAAACAAAAGATATAGAGAGGCGTTTCAAATAGATCTAAAAAAACATTCATAATAGACAAGAGAATTATCTCTCAGGATGGATTCCAACCTGGTGTCCTGCGGGAATCGGTTGATGAAGAAGAATCCAATCCTTTTGATCTCTTCCAGCACTCGTTCAAATCCTTCTGGATGCAATCTCCAACCTCTACCTGAAACAACCAAATGTCAATCTCAGAGAATAATGAATCCTCTCCTCACAAATATAATTTTCCTACAAACATAATACTCATCTTATTATCATTTCTTCTCAAATCAACTCCTATCCAACCCCCTCTCACATAGGAGATCCTTCATATATATAGATTGGAGGAGGTGGTTGCATGGGTGATCCAACCGATGCAACCATCCCAACTATATTAGTTATTTGTTAATAATATGGTTTGTAGAACCATTCCCATGAAGGGATAAATAAATTTTATTTAATAAGATTTTAATCTTTGTCTCCTAAATTTGAGGATGACAAAATAGATAATAAAGATTTTACGAATACTTTTACTAACTTACTAACTATGGTAATTTACCAAAGGCATTTCCCAAATATAAAAATAACATGGACTTACCACAGTCTCATAATAATTTCCTCACATAATTAATTTATTATATAATAATATATATTTATATATGTATTTCATAGGCATATGTGTGCACCCATATGTTTATGGTACATATACCATAAGTAAGACACATTATTATTAATATTACAAATATTTAAATATTAGGAAACATATTATTTATTCATACACATCCATATTCTTTACAAAATATAATAGTGATATATATATCTATTAGGTAATTACTAACATAAGTTGGATTTTACCACTATTATTAAAACATTTATTACTATTATTGCCATAGACATTTTGTTATTATGAGTATTATAAAATAATACCATAAATTTTTTAATTATTGATATTAATATCACATGATTTAATCTCATACTAACGTGTTCCTAATAAGATACACTAATACATAAGTAGCTACTAATAAAGATAAATTACTAAATCATACCCTCAAATGAACAATAATTCACATCAATAATCTTCTAGAAAAATTTAACGTACCATGAAGACAGTTAGAGCTACCATACTCAAAACCTCATTCTCAGTGAATGCAAAAGATAAGAAACCAGCTACAAGATCCACAAAACCAATAAACTAAGAGGACACAGAAATACATTATCCACACAAGGTACTGACTCGAGAACTCGCCACCTAAGGATAAAAGGGTGAGAGGTAGAATTCCTTCTTATGGAACGTGGTGATATCTCTATAACAACAACAGCGATCGAGGATTTTGAGGGATCACTGAGACTTGTGAAGCTAGGTGGAGATGATTCCCGGTACTTGAACTCCTGCATCACCAAGAAGAGATACATGGATATATATGGATATACATACAAATTAGATATATGCAAGTAGATGACCAAGATCAATACATCATGTGAACCTCAACTATGTGAGTACCTATGACTTTGTCCTGAGTCATGAAAACACATCAGACACATATCCATGAAACATAAAACATCATGATAATGGTTAGATTCAAATCCTTGGGTTAGCTCCATAAAACATATAAAGATAGATGGTTTTCTAATTTCATGAACATATAAATTGATGTAGGAGCATCTCGGGTCCTTGGCAATCCTGTGTCACCAAAAACAATTTTGAGTTTGTTTGTGTTGCTCGGTTCCTGCTTTGACTAAGTTGGTTGGTTTCCCTTGGTTACCGAGTGTGGTTAGTTGCTTCACTGGCGCTCGGCATTACCTATCTACTGCTTGGTTATCTTGCTCACCAAAGGGTTTAGTTTTAGTTTCTATTGTGGTTGACTTCTGCATTTATATTGGATCATGGATTTAATGTTGGAATCCATCATTGGGAAGTGTCTGGTCCCAGATCTGACTGTTCCTTCCCTTGATTATGGATCTAAAGGCTGACTCAGTTTGGTAGCTTCTTGTATAAATTTAGTTGTTGGTTTAGAGTTTAGGAGTTTGGGGGATAGGAGTGGATAGAAGATAGAGATAGAGATTTTGACAAATCCTCGCATGTTTGAGGACTTCTATAAGTCATTGTAATATCTGGCCCTAACTAGGAAGGCCTTACAACCTAACATGTATCAGTCTATTTGATGAAAATATATGAAAGAACTGGCATTCTCTCTCTCACTATTTTGTTTGTTTTCTTCTACATGTGTTGAGTAGGCTTGGATTATTAGGGTGCACCATAGTTTTTCCCCTCTTGCTCCCTACCTTCCATCAGGTGGTATTAGAGTGAGGTGAGAGCTTGATCTAGGTCTGTGGATCTAGGTTTGTAGGTCCTCTTGAAGCCCTAGCTGATTATTGTGGGGTAGCAGATTGTGATCTGACCTGCAATTGTAAAGGGTTGTCAAGGTGGTTTGTGGGAGGTGAGATGCAGATCCAGGATTGGTAGATATGTTAAGGTAGATTGCTGTTAAGTTAGAAGCTATTGAAACAACCCAAAGAAGAGGCAAACATCTTGAAGATGTTAGTGATGATGAAGTTGAAGAAGAATAGGCGAATACAAAACCTGCACCTATTATGGATCAAGGTAAAGAAAGATTTTTGAAAGCTTTGACAATTCTAAAGTCAACACCACATTTCAATCCTCTGGAGTATGGTGGAAAGCTAGATTTTGATGAATTGGTGGACTGGATCAATGAGATGGAAAAGTATTTTGAATATGAAAACATTCCTGAAGATAAGAAGGTGAAGATTGCAAGCACAAAGTTGAAAACTCATGCATCCTTATGGTGAGAACATCTGCAATTGGATAGGAAGAGGAAAGGAATAGAAAAAATCAAGGTATGGAGTAAAATGGTGAACAAATTGAAAGGAAAGTTCTTACCTTGTGATTATCAGATTAACCTAGTTCGGCGAATGCAAAGTTTGAGATAGATTAGATATCAGATCTGGACATGATGAAGATGATGTGGAAAGAATCGGTAGATACCTAAATGGTTTGAGAGTTTCCATCCAAGAGGAAATTAGTATGGTCAAGTTGGAGAACATTGAAGAGGCTTATCAGTTTTCTTTGAAGGCTGAGGAGAAATTGAACATGAGACATGAGCAAAGACAAAGGGGTCAAGGTGGTAGATTCCCTAGAGGAAGAGGTTGATCCAATGGTGAAAATGGTAGATTTGAACCAGAAAAGACAAATCTAGACAAAGGCAAGATCGAGTGGAAAGGTGAAAGTTCATCTAGAGGTAGAGATAGTAACTACTGAGGTGGTTATAGCAGAGGAAGTTTCTGAGGAACTTGTTACAATTATGGAGAAGAAGGACGTAGATATTTTGAGTGTACACATGCTAGTAAGAAGGCTGCTAGTAGTAGAAATGCTTTGGTGCAAGAAGAGTCATCGAATGAACCTAAGAAAGAAAATAACTTGATGGTAAGGAGAGCATTGTGGAATGAAAGAAAGAAGGAAGATCCAGTAAGGAAAATTTTGTTCAAGACTAGATGTAGAGTTTCTGACAAAGTTTGGAAGGTAATCATTGACAGTTGTAGCTCGGAGAATCTAGCATCTAAAGAGATGGTCATAAAGCTACAATTGGAAAGGTTGGTACATCCAAAACCCTATCAAATTTCATGGATCAAGGATGAGCATACACTCCTGGTAAGTGAACAATGTTATGTGAATTTGAAGATTGGAAAATACTATGATAAGGTGTTATGTGATATCATGCCTATGGATTGTTGTCATATTTTGTTGGGTAGACCTTGGCAATATGATAGACATGCTATATATGATGGGAGATTGCATAAGTATACTACTGTGGTTGATGGAAGGAAACAAATCTTGTTACCGTTGATGGAAGAACTTGTTAGTAATGTTTGCACATCTGTAAAAGTTTATTTGATGGAGTAAGAAAATAGAGGATAATGTCCTTGAGGAGATTGATAACTTACTCACTGAGTACATTGATATCATTTATTGTAATGTACCTAATGGTTTGCCACCAAAAAGAAGCATTGATCATTGTATGGATATAATCCCTACAGCTAGTTTACCGAATAAGGTACCTCATTGGTTGACAACAACCGAGAATTGGGAATTGAACCAACAAATTCAAGAGTTGCTAGAGAAAGGTTTGATCAGAGAAAGTTTGAGCCCTTGTGAAGTACCTACAGTATTGGCACCGAAGAAGAATGGAGAATGGATAATGTGTACTGATTCCAGAGCAATCAATAACATAACAGTGAAGTATAGGTTTCCTATACCGAGAATGGATGATATAATGGACAGTTTGACTGGATCAAAGTATTTCACAAAGATTGATTTGAAAAGTGGGTATCATTAAATCAGAATCTGGGAAGGTGATGAATGGAAGACTACTTTCAAGACAAAAGAAGGTTTGTATGAGTGGTTGGTTATGCCTTTTGGTTTAATAATGCACCGACTACTTTTATGAGGTTGATGAGTGAAGTTTTGAAGAAATTCTTGGGTAAGTTCATGATTTTATATCTTGATGATATTCTGATATTAAGTAAAACCAGAGAAGAACATTTGTTGCATGTTAGACAAGTTTTGCAGAGATTGAAAGAGGAAAAGTTGTTGATAAATCTAAAAAATTGTTCATTCATGAAAGAGGAGATTGTGTATTTGGGATTTATTATTTCAGCTGATGGTTCGAAGATGGATCCTGAAAAGGTTGAAGCTATTTTGAATTGGCCTACACTTGTGAATGCTAGGGAGGTAAGATCATTTCATGGTTTGGCAAGTTTTTAGCAAAAGTTCATAAGGAATTTCAATTCAATTTGTAATGCTATGACTGAGACTATGAGAGGAGACAAAAGAGAATTCAAGTGGACACATGCAGCTAAAAAAAGTATTGAGACTCTGAAGCGGAAGGTTGGTGAATTACTTATTTTAGCATTACCTGATTTTAGTAAAGTATTTCAAGTGGAATGTCATGCAAGTGGAAGTGCAATTGGAGCTATGTTGAGTCAAGAAGGTAAATCTATTGCTTTCTTTAGTGAAAAGTTAAATGATGTTAGAAGGAAATATTCTGTGTATGATCAAGAAGTCTATTCTATTGTTGAAGCACTAAAGAAGTGGAGACATTATTTGATACCAAGTGAATTTGTGTTGTATACTGATCATAAGGCTTTACAATATTTGGGTAGTCAAAATAAGTTGAATTAGAGACATATGAAATGGGTTGAGTATTTGCAGAGTTATACATTTGTGATAAAGCATAGGAGTGGAGTCACTAACCAAGTTGTTGATGCATTGAGTAGAAGAAGATCTTTGATGACCGAGATGAAAATTGAAGTTCTTGGTTTTGATGAGATGAGAGATTCTTATGAGTTGGACCCTAATTTTTCTGAGCCATGGAGAAAGTCCAGAGCACCTATTCAAGATCAACAAGACACTAAATGGGATGAATATTTTATTCAAGAAGGTATGTTGTTTAAAGGTATTCAGTTATGTATATTGAGAGGAGTAATGAGAATTAATGTGATAAAGGAGAAACATAGTAGTGGTTTGGCTGGACATTTTGGTATTGATGGGTATGTGCAAGATCATGAGGGGCCAAAAAGTGGCGATGTGAAAAATATTCACTTTTCACTCGTCCAAAAGCACATGAAAATGCTTGTTGACTTTTTAGTAGGCCTGGGTGTCAATACACCTGGGAAAACTTGGCACCAAAGCACGGGCTTAATCGAGTACCCAAAAACATATCAGGTACCAGATATTATATCAGGTACCTGAAACCTGTGGCATAAATCAAAACCCGCGAGCCATTTTCCTCATTTCTACTCACATTTTGGGTTTGTAAAACAACTGCAAATATCATATACATGATATTTTTGGGTATCTAATTTCTGCAACAACAAATTCGATCTCTGCAGTATACGGTAAGTAAATTCTTTATAGATTTTGATTATTTTATTTCATTTTGATGCTAAATGTAGTTTTTTTGGTTGAAATAGGGTTTTGTATTTATTTTTGTAATAATATATGAAATCAAATTGAAATTTCAATTTTTTTTTAATTTAATCAGGCATGGCTGACAATAATGAAGAAAATAACCCTCCCGTGCCAAATAACAATCCTCCGTCTCAAAACCCTCGATCTTTAGAAGATTTGATACAAGATAATTTGAACACGATATGAGGTTTCCAAAACACATATCAGAATATACCTACATTAGGTCCCATGTTTTCCACATTAAATACTATTGTTGAAAGTATTGACACACTCACGCAGCAGCATAATGATGCTCTTCATTGGCATGATGATATGCACGCCCAATTTGATGACAAGCTTGACCATGATGGGATTGCGGCCCTTAATATAAGTAAGGAAGATATAGCCTCTCTTTTTGTAAATCCTAAAACTGGATTACAAGTTGACCCCAAAAAGCCCAAATTTTCAATAAAATTGTGCACAAATGAAGTAATGTGCACACACTTTTTGGATCATTGGTGGATGGTTTTTGATAAACCACCCCATAGTAATTTGGAGCTCCCTTTCTATTTCATAAAAAAATTGTATGCTGAGTTTATGCTTGTTTACAATGTTAATTATTGGAGTTTGAGGCCCAACATGGGCATAGACGGAGGAGCTCCTCAGACTAGGCCATTACCACTGATGTTGCACCCCCTCCTCGAGTGCAGCATCATGATATCATTGCAGAGGCTGCCTCACAGACTATTAGGGTCATTCATTTGTTGAGTGATCAGTTGATCACGCAGAACAAGTTAGTGTTGCCTCCTGGTGTGGATGATGTTGGCACATTGACATCTTGTCAGATTTCACATGTATGCGAGCCCCATATTTGCATTATATGCAAGACTATGTTCCTCGAACTGCTTACTGATGCTTATACATATCAGTATGTTATTAATAAGGAGGATGTAGGAGATGTAGCCACAAAGGCTACAACACCTCATGGAGCATCTACATCTCATGAGAGTGCTCAAGAGGTTTACGCAGAGCCATCCACTCCTGTTGATACGGTAAGAGTAAACATGATAAATAAATTTTTCACATGACTTATTTCATTAATTAATTTAGATTAGTTTTAATGATTGCATGAACTTATGTATATATATTTTTTCCATTTATGTTCAGTCGATGACACAGGAGGAGTTGAGATAGGTGGATAAGTCCACAGCTTCGGCCATTTCATTTGGCCTTGATGCCTATATGGTATATTATAAATTATGTACCCATTAGTTTTTTTTATATCATTTGGTGTACATGCTTAAATATCTATCAATTAGAGCAATAAAATTCATACATTTACTAATATATTGTCATCTTATTGTACTCTTGCAGGCTACATCCGATGCCAGTGGAGGGCATGAGGGGGTTCCTTCATCACATGTCGACAAAGGAAAGGTAATTAATTGTTTAAGATTAATTATGCATGCATATGTATGCCACTTGTGTGTAGTAATAAATATTTTACTTGAATTTATTGTATAGGGTGTGTCTATCGATGATGTTCCGACAGGGGTTTAGGAGCCTAGGCTGACAGGCATCTTGATTCAGAGTGATAGCCCAATTGTACGTAGACTTTTACATATTGTTATTTGTATTTGGTAACTAGGGTTGTTATGATGAAGTACATTTATATATAATTGACAATCTTTTTACTCTCAAAGGTTACTCCTAGTGTGAGGGAGGGCCCACGAGAATATTTCGTATCTTTGTTGACCCAGCCCACTATTCCAGAGGAGAGATCACTAGATGTAAGTTTTAATTTTAGTTCAAATCATCTTATTTTGTAGATTTATTACTCTATGTTGCACCACTCTACTAATCTCATTATTGCAAATATATATTTATAGGTCAGAGTTGGTATTCTTGGCATGGTCCCTTCACTACCAAGGACTTATGCTAGGACACCTAATCGTGGTAGGTGACCGAGAGGCCAGGTATAGATATTTGTATTCAGTTACAATTTTAATTAAATTAGTGTTTGAATTATGAATTATATATATGTGTGTGTGTGTGTGTGTGTGTGTACAAATCATATAAGGTAAGCAATCTAAATTGGGTTTGAATTAATTTTTAATGTAGGATCAATCAGAGCCAAACACTTCTTCAAAGAGGCTACATTTTGATGATCCCCCTACGACATAGGATGTAGTTTTAGTTTTGTGGTCATTTCGAGATGCCACTTGGCACATTTTGAGATGGCATATATGCCACATTGTACACCTTGAAACATTGATTTTGTAGACATTTTGAAATGGCATGTACCATATTTGTATATGGAGATAATTTTGATACATTTGATAGTTTCTATATATAGAACATGTTCATTTTTATGTTATATTTGCATCATCTTTTGTATACATATTTATTATTCATGTTTATGAAATTGAATGGTGAATTTATATCTTGACTATGATTATCATTATTATTTAAATTATATCTTGTTGAAGTTACATTTTTTTTTCTTTACTCTGGAATACCTTGTTCATGGAGCTTATTATGTTTGAGGTTTAACTTCTATAGATTTCCTATGTTCTTATGTTTCATACAATTATATATACTCACTTGAGCCACTTAGTACTACATTGTTTCAATACTATGTATATACTCACTATGTATATAACTCATCATATTGGGGTTTACTAAAACCATAGAAAAATGTAGCACTTGTGTTGTTAGGTCACTTGGGTTGAGCGTGGTCGCGAGCATTCCAGTGACTCCATGGGTGGAATGGTGTTGTCAGTGGTGTTTACCTAGCCAAAAAGAGCCAATGGAGCAGACAGTTTGATGCCGGGATGAGCGGTTTTAAAGATATAGTATTCAACTACTTTCAACTGACCCTCGCTGCAAGTTTTGGCATCAACTAAGATTTCCTTGCCAAATGAAAATGAAGTCAAATTTCCCAAAATTGAGAGAGGTTATTGTAGACCTTAGAAAAATGATCCCATAGCCCCTAACAATTTTTTGATACCTCTCAAGAGGTCCAAGATATGAGCCTCAGAAGATTGCTTCCCAATCATGCTTAGTGCACCTTGGGGTCACTTGGGTCGAGCGTGGTCGTGAGCGTTCCAGTGACTCCATGGGAAGAACAAGGTTGTCACTGGCTTTTACTTGGCCAATTAGAGCTAGTGGAGTAGATGGTTTGATCCTAGGATGGATGGTTTGAAAGATACATTGCTAAGCTACTTTCAACTAACCCTCACTACAAGTTTTGGCATCGACTGAGATCGCCTTGCCAAATTCAAATGAAGTCAAATCACCCAAAACTGAGAGAGGTTATTATAGACATCAGAATCATGATCCTATAGCCACTGATGGTTTTTTGATACCTCTCATGAGATCCAAGATACGAGCCTTGGAAGATCACTTCCCAATCATGCTTAGTGCACCTTGAGGTCACTTGGGTTGAGTGTGGTCGTGAGCGTTCTAGTGACTCCGTAGGTAGAACAAGGTTGTCACTAGCATTTACTTGACAAATCAAAGCCAATGGAGTAGATGGTTTGATCCTAGGATGAACAGTTTGAATGATACACTGCTGAGCTACTTTCAACTAACCCTCACTGCAAGTTTTGGCATCGACTGAGATTGCCTTACCAAATGCAAACGAAGTTGAATTGTCCAAAACCAAGAGAGGTTATTGTAGACCTTAGAATCATGATCCCATAGCCACTAACACTTTATCAATACCTCTCATGAGGTCTGAGATATGAGCCTCGGAAGATCACTGCCCAATCATGCATAGTGCACCTTGGGGTCACTTGGGTCGAGCGTGGTCGCGAGCGTTCCAGTGACTCCGTGGGTGGAATAGGGTTGTCACTAGCATTTACCTAGCCAAAAAAAGCTAATGGAGAAAATAGTTTGATACCAAGATGGACGGTTTGAAAGATACACTGCTGAGCTACTTTCAACTAACCCTCATTGCAAGTTTTGGCATCGACTGAGATTGCCTTACCAAATGCAAACAAAATTGAATCACCCAAAATTGAGAGAGGTTATTGTAGACCTTAGAAACAAAATCCTATAGCCCTTGATTTTTTTTTTATACCTCTCATGAGGTTTGAGATATGAGCCTCATAAGATCACTTCCCAATCATGCTTAGTGCACCTTGGGGTCACTTGGGTCAAGCATGGTCACAAGAGTTCTAGTGACTCCATGGGTGGAACGAGGTTGTCAGTAGCATTTACCCAACTAACTAGAGCTAATGGAGAAGATGGTTTAATGCCAGGATAGGTGGTTTGAATGATACACTGCTAAGCTACTTTCAACTAACCCTCACTACAAGTTTTGACATTGACTAAGATCACCTTTCCAAATGCCAATGAAGTTGAATCACCCAAAATAGAGAGTGATTATTGTAGACCTCAAAAACATTATCTCATAGTTGCTAATGGTTTGTTGATACCTCTCACGAGGTCTGAGATACGAGCCTTGGAAGATCGCTACCCAATCGTGCTTAGTGCACCTTGGGGTCACTTGGGTCGAGCGTGGTCATGAGCATTCCAGTGACTCCATGGGTGGAATGGGGTTGTCACTGGCATTTATCTAGCAACTGAAACTAATGGAGCAGATGGTTCGATGCCAAGACAGATGATTTCAAAGATACACTACTGAGCTACTTTCAACTGACCCTCACTGCAAGTTTTGGCATCGACTGAGATCACCTTGCCAAATGCAAATGAAGTCAAATCACCCAAAAGTGAGAGAGGTTATTATAGACCTCAAAATAATGATCTTGTAGCCTCTAATGGTTTTTCAATACCTCTCATGAGGTTTGAGATACGACCCTCAGAAGATCACTTCCCAATCATGCTTAGTGCACCTTGGGGTCACTTGGGTCGAGCATGGTCACAAGCATTCCAGTGACTCCATGGGTAGAATAGGGTTGTCACTATCATTTACCCAGCCAATTGGAGTTGATGGAGTAGATGGTTCAATGCTAGGATGGATGGTTTGAAAGATACACTGTTGAGCTACTTTCAACTAACCCTCACTGCAAGTTTTGGCATCGACTGAGATCGCCTTTCCAAATGCAAATGAATTCAAATCACCCAAAACTGAGAGAGACTATTGCAGACCTCATAATCATGATCTGATGCAAGGTAAGGATGCAATAGGGCCAGATAATGGCACACCCTAATGATCCAAGCCTGTCTAACATATGTAGAAGCAACAAACAACAATAGTGAGAGAGAGAGAATGCCAGATCTTTCATATATTATCATCAAATAGAACCATACATGTTGGGTTGTAAGGCCTTCCTAGTTATGGTTTGATATTATAATGAGTCTCAAAAGTCCTCCAACATGTGAGGATCTGTCACAAATCTCTAATCTAATGTCTACTATCTTCTCTCTGAAAAATTCTCCTAAACACAACCAAACATCTACATTTATACAAGAAGCTACTGAACATAGTCGGCCTTCAGATCTGATCTAGGTGGATCTAGAGAACCTAAAATTTTCATAGTCTCAAAACCACTCAATTTCAGTATTATTGCAAAGAGCTCAAAAAAATTGGACCTAGTGCAACTTGAATGGATTCAAAAGGAACTCTTACGCACAAGTTGTGAGCATTCAAAAAACTGGTCAATCGACAAATCATAGGGCTCAAGAAAATATTAAAAAATTAAAGTCACAAAAAAGGGTCAATATTGGTTTCATTACAAAGAGTTCGTTGAGAGCTTTCCAATGGTGTTTATTTCGTCAAAATCTAAGATAATATGTGGAAGATATTAGAGAAATACTTTTACCTTAAAAGAAGGAGCTCCCTATTTTCATGGGCCCCTATTTTTGTGGGTCTATATTTCCTAATAAATTGGCCACAAGCTTTTAAAAAAAAAAATCAAAAAAATGTTGTTTACCATGGATTATGAATAAACCCCTATAAAATAGCAAGCTCCCATGAAATATAACTCCGTTATAATTAAGGATGCAAATCCTTCAAAATATAATGGCTATTTCTGAGGAGAGCCAAAAAAAAAAATATTTAAACAAAAAAGAAACAAATACCCTTCAAAGTTTAGCCCCCCAAAATAGTGAATGGTTATTAATTTTGGGATCACGGTTTAAATTATTTGGCTCATAATTATTAAAGCCAAATGGAGGTTATTTAATTTTGAAGGAGCGGAGATTATAATGTAAGCCCAAAATTATAAGGGCCATTATTTTTAAGGATAGTGGTAAATTTGGGATATTTGGAGATATTTTTGTTATTTTAAAATGGGAAAATGGTTATTTTGTTTTAAGCCAAATTGGGCATATTTTATGTATAAAAGGGGGATTATTTTCCCTTAGAAGGACAATGAGTCTTGGAGAACTATTGTAAGTATGAGAGAAGGAATTATTGTGAGATTAGAAAGGATTTTTGAATTTTTGAGAGGAGATTACAAGGTGTTGTTTTTACACCAAAAATTGTAAAAGAAAGGAGACTGTGAACGAGGTTGAAAGCTTGGATGTTGTAATAAGGTGATTTGAGCCTGGCGACATTAATAAAGTGGTCCCCGAATTGAGAAGTGGACCCGGAGACGTAGTCCTAATCAGACGAACTTCGTTATCAAAGTGTTTGCATCTTCTCTTCTATCTATCTATCTCTCTCTCTCTCTCTCTCTCCTTTATCCTTATATTCTCTCATTTTTCTTACTGTTAATATTCACTTTTATGTAGTTAAACGCATAATTGTTTTTAAAGTGTTTAAAGTATAACTCTTTCTTGTAATTTCAACAGTTAAATACATAACTACGCAATTACTGCATAGATCAGAGATTTAAATCTGTATTTTGGATTAAGTTATGAAACTTGTAAATCCTAGTTTACAGATGAAGATCCACAATCAACGGAAGGAACAGTCAAATTTGGGACCACACACTTCCCAATGATGGATACCAACATTAAATCTATGATCCAATATAAATGGACAAGTCATCCACAACAGGAATTAAAACTAAACCTGTCGGTAACAAATATAACCAAGTAGCAGACAGGCAATGCTGAGTGCCAGTGAAATAACCAACTGCCCAAGAGATAATTGACCACACTCGATAACCAAAGGAAATTGACCAAATCGGTCAAAGTAGGAACCGAGCAACACAGACAAACTCCAAATTGTTTTTGGTGACACAAGATTGCCAAGGACCCGAGATGCTCCTGCATCAGACACCTGGGGTTATTTTGAAATGATTCTCCAAATCATTTGGTAGGTCTAGTCCAAGTTGCATCCAACTTAGACTGTGAAATCTATGAACTATCTTCCATCGGTCTATTCTTCCATTTAACCAGATATTCCATGTAATATTTTCCTCTTGTACTTTTTCCAACTCTTTCCCTCAAAATCTATTCAACTTCATCATTCTGCTTCTTAGGATATTCTGTCGATACTATTATTTCTTCAGTAGGTTCATGATACTCATACAAATCAGCAATGTTGAAAATTGGTGATATGTCCATGTCATCAGGTAACTCAATTTCATATGCATTTCCACTGTCAAATTTCTTCAAAATCTTGCAAGGTCCAAACTTCTTCATCTTCAGCTTCCCATATGTTCCAATAGGAAATTGTCCTTTCTTCAAATGAACCATCACTCCATCACCAACATCAAAAATTTTATGTTTTCTTGATCTATCATCTCTATCTTTGTATTTCTGATTACTGTCTTCCAGCTTCAACTTCACATCTTCATGCAATGTCTTCATGTACTCAGAAAATTTTACTCCTTTAGCACTTTTTTATTCTCATCAGCAATGTCTCTCAAATCAGATATTCTTCTCGGTTGTGTGCCATTCACAATCTCAAATGGTATCTTTCTAGTACTCCTATTCATTGAATTATTATATGCAAACTCTGCTTGTGCTAACATAGAATCCCAATTACTCGGTGTGTTTCCAACTAAACATCTCAAAAGATTTCTCAATATTGTATCACAACCTCAGTTTATCCATTGGTTTGTGGATGAAATGTAGAACTATATTTCAACTCAGTGTCAAATTTATTTGAAAAATATCCAACAAACTTACTGTCTCGGTTAGAGATAATACTCCATGGTAATCCATGCAATCTAAAAATTTCCTTAAAGAAAAGATCTGCTACATGTACTGCATCTGATGTCTTTCTATAAGGTACAAAATGTGCCATTTTAGAAAATCTATCCACAACAACAAATATTGAATCATTACCTCTTACTATCTTCGGTAAGCCAAGAACAAAGTCCATACTAATGTCAATCCATGATTTCTTAGGAATAGCAATCGAGTATACAATCCAGTATTCCTACTTACTCCTTTTGCAACTTGACAAATTCCACAACTTTTCACAAATTTTTGAACATCTTTATGCAACTACGGCCAATAGTACTTCTCCTTAAGCAAATTCTATGTTTTATCAATACCAAAATGTCCAGCCAAACCACTACTATGTTTCTCTTTTATCAAATTAGATCTCATTACTCCTCTCAGTATACACAACTAGATACCTTTAAACAACATACCTTCCTGAATGAAATATTCATCCCATTTAATGTCTTGTTGATCTTGAATAGGTTCTCTGCACTTTCTCCATGGCTTAGAAAAATTAGGGTCAAACTCATAAGAATCTCTCATCTCATCAAAACCAAGAACTTCAATTTTCATCTCGGTCATCAAAGATCTTCTTCTACTCAATGCATCAGTAAATTGATTAGTGACTCCACTCTTATGCTTTATCACAAATGTATAACTCTGCAAATACTCAACACATTTCATAGGTCTCTGACTCAACTTATTCTGACTACCCAAATATTGTGAAGCCTTATGATTAGTATACAACACAAATTCACTCGATATTAAATAATGTCTCCATTTCTTTAGTGCTTGAACAATAGCATAGAATTCTTGATCATACACAAAATATTTCCTTCTAGCATCATTTAACTTTTCACTAAAGAAAGCAATGGGGTTACCTTCCTAAGTCAACATAGCTCCAATTGCACTTCCACTTGCATCACATTTTGCTTGAAATACTTTACTAAAATCAAGTAATGCCAAAATAGGTAATTCAACAACCTTCTGCTTCAGAGTCTCAAAACTTCTATCAGCTCCATGTGTCCACTTGAATTCTCTTTTGTCTCCTCTCATAGTCTCAATCATAGCATTACAAATTTAAATGAAATTCCTTATGAACTTTCAGTAAAAACTTGCCAAACCATGAAATGATCTTACCTCACTAGCATTCACAGGTGTAGGCCATTTCAAAATAGCTTCAACCTTTTCAGGATCCATCTTCAAACCATCAACTGAAATAAAAAATCCCAAATACACAATCTCTTCTTTCATGAATGAACACTTTTTCAGATTTATCAGCAAGTTTTCCTCTTTCAACCTCTACAAAACATGTCTAACATGCAACAAATGTTCTTCTCTGGTTTTATTGAATATCAGAATATCATCAAGATATACAATCACAAACTTACCCAAGAATTTCTTCAAAACTTCATTCATAGGCCTCATAAAAGTACTCGGTGCATTAGTTAAACCAAAAGGCATAAAAAACCACTCATACAAACCTTCTTTTGTGTTGAAAGTAGTCTTCCATTCATCACCTTCTCTGATTCTGATCTGATGATACCCACTTTTCAAATCGATCTTTGTGAAATACTTTTCTCTATTCAAACTGTCCATGATGTCATCCATTCTCAATATAGGAAACCTATACTTCACTATTATCTTATTGATTTCTCTGGAATCAGTACACATTCTCCATTCTCCATTCTTCTTCAACGCCAATACAAAAGGTACTGCACAAGGACTCAAACTTTCTCTGATCAAACCTTTTTCCAGCAACTCTTGAATATGTTAGTTCAATTCCTGATTCTCGGTAGGTGTCAACCAATGAGGTTCCTTATTTGGTAAACTAGCTCCAGGGATGAGATCCATACAATGATCAATGCTTCTTTTCGGTGGCAAACCATGAGGTACATTATCAGAAATGATCACTGTACTCAGTGAGTAACTTATCAATCTCCTTAGGGACATTATCCTCTATTTTCTTACTCGGCTTATTAGGAATCACATCAAAACATACATCATTCCTCTTCAAAGAGTTAACAAAATTTCTTCCTTCCATCAAAAAAAATTTCACAAATGTGCAAACATTACTAACATGTTCTTCCATAAATGGTAACAAGATTTGTTTCTTTCCATCAGCCACAATAGTATACTTATGCAATCTCCCATCATATATAGCATGTCTATCATATTGCCAAGGTCTACCCAACAAAATATGACAACAATCCATAGGCATGATATCACATAACACCTTATCATAGTATTTTCCAATCTTCAAATTCACATAATATTGTTCACTTACCAGGAGTGTATGCTCATCTTTGATCCATGAAATCTGATAGGGCTTCGGATGTACCAACCTTTCCAACTACAATTTTGTGACCATCTCTTCAGATAGAAGATTCTCCAAGCTACCACTATCAATGATTACCTTCCAAACTTTGTTAGAAACTCTACTTCTGGTCTTGAACAAACTTTTCCTTACCAGATCTTCATTCTTTCTTTCATTCCATAGTGCTCTCCTTACCATCAAGTTATTTTCTTTCTCAGGTTCATTCAGTGACTCTTCTTGCACAAAATCATTTCTACTACTACCAGCCTTCTTACTAGCCTATGTACATTCAAAAGATCTATGTCCTTCTTCTCTATAATTGTAACAAGTTCCTCAAAAACTTCCTCTGCCATAACCACCTTGGTAGTTACTTCCTTTGCCTCTCGATGAAGTTTCACCTTTCCACTCGGTCTTGCCTTTGTCCAAATTGGTCTTTTCTAGTTCAGATCTACCATTTTCAACATTAGATCTACCTCTTCCTCTAGGGAATATACCACCTTAGCCTCTCTATCTTTTCTCATGTCTTTTGTTGAATTTCTCCTCAGCCTTCAAAGCAAATTGATAAGCCTCTTCAATGTTCTCCAATTTGACCATACTAATTTCCTCTTGGATGGAAACTCTCAAACCATTCAAGTATCTACCAATTCTTTCCACATCATCTTCATCATGTCCAAATCTGATATCTAATCTGTAGAATTCCTTAGTATAATCTTTTACCGAGCTATCTTTCTATCTCAAAGTTTGCATTCGCCGAACTAGGTTAATCTGATAATCACAAGGTTAGAACTTTCCTTTCAATTTATTGACCATTTTACTCCATACCTTGATTTTTTCTTTTCCTTTCCTTTTTCTATCTAGCTGCAAATGTTTCCACCATAAGGATGCATGACTTTTCAACTTTGTGCTTTTAATCTTCACCTTCTTATCCTCAGGAATGTTTTCATATTCAAAATACTTTTCCATCTTGATGATAGAGTCTACCAATTCATCAGAATCTAGCTTTCCACTATACTCAGGAGGATTGAAATGTGGTGTTGACTTCAAACTTGTCAAATCCTTCAAAAACCTTTCTTCACCTTGATCCATAATAGGAGCAGGTTCTCCATTTGCCTTTTCTTCTTCATTTTCATCATCACTAACATCTTCAAGATGTTTGCCTCTTCTTTGGGCTATTTCTAGTGCTTCTAACCTAGCATCAATCTTCCTTAGCATATCTGCCAGTCTTGGATCTGCATCTCACCTCCCATGAACCATCTTGACAACCCTCTACAATTGCAGGTCAGATCACAATCTGCCACCCCACAACAATTCAACTAGGGCTTCAAGAGGAACTTGCAAACCTAGATCTACAGACCTAGATCAAGATCTAACCTCGCTCTGATACCACCTGACACAAGGCAGGGATGCAATAGGGCCAACCAATGGTGCACCCTAATGATCCAAGCATGTACAACACATGCAGAAACAACAAACAATAGTGAGAGAGAGAATACCAGATCTTTCATATATTATCATCAAATAGAACCATACATGTCGGGCTGTAAGGCCTTCCCAGTTAGGGCCTGATATTACAATGAATCTCAGAAGTCCTCCAACATGCGAGGATTTGTCAAAAATATCTAATCTAATGTCTACTATCTTCTCTCTTAAAAACTCTCCTAAACACAACCAAACATATACATTTATACAAGAAGCTACCGAACTAAGTCGGCCTTCAGATCCACAATCAATGGAAGGAACAGTCAAATCTAGGACCACACACATCCCAATGATGGATACCAACATCAAATCTATGATCCAATATAAATGCACAAGTTGGCCACAACAAGAATTAAAACAAAAATCGTCACTAAGCAAGACAACTAAGCAGCAGACAGGCAATGTCAAGCGCTAGTGAAATAACCAACCACCCAGGAGATAACTGACCACACTCGGTAACCAAAGGAAATTGACCAACTATTGACTAACTTGGTCAAAGAAGGAACCGAGAAACACAAACAAACTCCAAATTTTTTTTGGTGACACAAGACTGCCAAGGATAGGAGATGCTCCTGCATCACGATCCCATAGCCCTTGACGGTTTGTCGATACCTCTCACGAGGTCTAAGATACGACCCTCGGATGATCGCTACCCAATCGTGCTTAGTGCACCTTGGGGTCACTTGGGTCGAGCGTGGTCTCGAGTGTTACAGTTACTCCATGGGTGAAAAGGGGTTGGCACTCGCATTTACAATGTCTTGAAAGTGAACCACCAACTTATAGTCCACACCATTTTCAGTAATGAAAAATTTAACCCTTTTACTCTCTCGTGCAAAATCAGAAAGCACGTCACTTGCAGACCATAAAACACACAATGCATTATGGGACACTGGGTAGCCTACAAGTAGTTGTGTTTTACAGATTGAGTAAGTAGTCCTTGGGAACATGTCCTTGTATGGAGTGGAAACAATTAGGTTTTCATTTTGAAACAAGAGAAGACCCAAATGGGAGAGCATGCACACTTCTTTTCTTGACCCAGTTCTGTTGCAATGACTGTTAGTGGTATGTTTGAAATTTGAACTATGAAACTAATCATGATTAAGCCAGTTAGCACTCTACTAAAATTCAATTATTTTTAATATTCTGCCACCCCTCCCAAAACCCAATAACAAAGACTGAATATTAGGACATTGGTTTTTCTTTACTCTAGAATACCCTGTTCATGGAGCTTATTATGTTTGAGGTTTAACTTCTATAGATTGTTTGAAATGATAAAAAATAATATCCTTAAAGCATTATAAACAAAAAACAAACATGTAAGAATTAAAACCATGCAAATGACATAAGTAAATGACATGTAAGATCCCTTGTTGGCACTAATGGCCACCCATACATGATTTTGGTCATAAGTCCTTACCAAGACTTCTAGGACATTTAACTTTTAAATCAAATTGATTGTTACAAATTGCCATTATAGGCTTCAAAAGATCTTAATTAACCATTAAGGATTGTTTTTTCCTTCTATCTATGATTGGATCCATGGTGACCGTAGGTGTCTTCATAGGTGCTCCTGCACAAGTTACAATCCACATACAAAATAAAGTTTATTGACTCAAAATACAATCTAAGAAAGGTGAAATTAATGTATTAAAATTAAGCTTAACAAACTTAGAAAATAATGCACTAAGTTAACTTATTACCTAGTCAAGTATTCCTGAAGGGTCATCTCTTTGCTTCAGGGTCTCCAATAGTGCTTCATGATCAGCAGTACTAATAGTCCAAAGTTATTTTGTCTTTGGTCTTCCTTGATGCTTTGACAACTTGAAATTTTTTTCTATAACAAGGTGTGAATACATGAGAATAGTTTTGTGCTTCTCATAGTCTTCAAATGTGGGAATTCCATTCTTTCTAATAAGGTATGTTCACAACCATGTTCACACAACAACAAATAAACTATTAGGATATGTGAACCCATCACCATCTGTCATCAGTTGTACAAGCTTCTATTTACCTCATACACAATGTATTAACCAATAATTTGACCTCTCATCATTCACCTGTGGTGCAACCAATGCAAAAACATCTCTTGGCTTTAGAAGATCTGAAAGATGGTCATACTCAACTAAAGTGTCCATTTCATCATTTCTTATAGAGAGTGTCAAAGATAAAGGAGTTAAGTACTATGGAACCCATGTATCCACCCACTCACTTGACTCACAATGATCCCAATCATATTGAAAAACCATGGGGCAAAACCAAGCCGACTCTCATGTCCAAATGGTCTATGTACTACTATTGTAGCTTCAGAATGAATGCATTTTTAAAGAGTCTTTCACTATTTGACAACCCAATCTATCTCCTATAGTTCCCTCCTCAACCAACCAAAAGAATCTACCACTGTAGAATCAAGAGTCCCCCCCTGTGACAATGCTAAAGTACACCAATCAACAATAGAATGAGAATCAATAAGTACAACACCTAAAATCCTTAATTTCTCCTTACCTAGATCTCTCTTCACATAGGCACCTGCTCCATCATGCTCCCCTTTCCCATGCCCTGACTCAAAAAAACTCCAAATATGAGGTACACCTCTCTCCACATGCATTCTACACAACCAATAAAACATTCTGGCATTGTTAAATTGACTAGTGCAATTATCTGACCAAATGAGATGCCTATCCATAGCAATACCATTTTCCTGCAAGAAGTCAAAATAGTTCTGGAAACAATGTTGAACAAACTCATGAGAGTGAGACCTGTCATTGCTCATAGAAAAATGGTACTCTCTGATTATCTTTCACTCATCTTTTTTCTATCAGGGGAATTTCTATATTTGATCTATACAAAAATAGCAACCTGAAAGGAATTGTAATATTGAGCTTGAGTCTCATTTTGGGCCTGCAATATATAGTTCTCCACAAAGTCTACAATGGATATAATAGTTCCAATGGGGAAAGTGTCCTTACATGTCCTAAATTTTTTATCCAACCATTGAGACCTGTGACTATGCCTTGCATACTTGTAAAAAAGATTTGTCTTGAAATTTGAGATAAAATCAGCAACATTGTATTCTTTTTCTACTAACTCACATCTAGAGCCTTCACCTCCACTCTTCAATGTATATTTCACTATTTCATATACCTTTTTTCGGATGAGTGTCTTTCCAAAATTGTGTTCCAAACCCTCATGAAAACATGTTCTAAACTTGGACAAGCCACCACATTCTGAGCACTTGGCATTTAAGCAATCATTTTCATAAAATAAACAACCATAATCTCTATGACATAAAAATTGATCTAGCAAGTCTCTTGATGATTTGGGAAGACCACTCGCACCAAAATCCTCTAGTATTTCATTAGTATGAAAAGTAGAATGAATGGACCGTAATTATTCATGATGCATTGAAAACTCAACATGATATTTGCAACAACATGTATTCCAAATCTTAAGGGGTACACAATAAAATGGCTTCAGGGATTCAAAAGACCTTTGTGATATTTTCAATGTTGGATGCATCTCAAAAAAAAATTTATACAATATTGTTTGACTTATCTCCACATAATGTTTAGGATGGGGAGTGTGGTCTCGATTTCCAACTCTCAACTTCAAGACATCCTTCACATTTGGTGACACTCTTGAGTTAGCATCCCAAAATTGTTGAATTTCATCCTTGACAACATCTATTAGCTTCTTATTGAAATGTGGAAGTCTCCCACCATAAGCCCATGTATCAATTTGAAGTGGATCATCAAGTCTTTCTCTTCTTGCAAGTTCTCTACCCAAATTTTTATGGTCTATATTGAAGTCAACACAAGTTTGTCTCATCAAATGAGCCTTTCTCAACGGATGACTTACTAAGGAGGTTGTAATAACCCTCCAAGCAACTCTCTTGTCTTTTTCTCTACTAGTATTCCCAATGCTATTGAGAGCATTGAAAATATTCTTCACAATAATGGCATTTCTCTCCATTTTCTTGTTCACACAAATCTTCAATTTCAAAAGCATAGGTCTCATCTTTTGCATCTTTAACAACTGCACAAAAATTTGACATTGCTCAACCAATGTCTTGTTTCCAAAAAATTGATCATAAAGTCTTGAAGCCCACAACCTAATGGTTCTGTGTGACCTCTTTCCTTCCCAATTATTCATAATGTTCTCCTCAATTTCAATTAACCATTTAGGTATTCTTTCAAGCCCCAAATTTGAAGATTGATTATCTTTATTGCAAGGGACTTCATTTCACATATAATTTGGAGATGTGTAACGTTCATGTGGTTCTTGTGCAACATTTTCATTCCCCAAGTCTACATTTTCAATCTCCATCTGTACATTTTCATCTTCATTCCGTTCATTGTCATTCCCCAAATCTATGTTTTCATTCCCCAAATCTACATTTTCATTCTCCATCTCTACATTTTCATCTTCACTCCATACATTGTTATTCACAAAATTAATTTCCATATTATTTTCAAATTCAACATCCTCTTCACTTGCAACTACATTTACAAGATCACCTTGATTAATGTTTAACATACCTTCTCTCCTTCTTCAGTGATTTTCCCTGTCTTTTTCCCTATATGCTTGAATTTCTTCATCTGTCACCTTCCTCTTGCGTTTAGCCTTTTGATGACTATTGCTTCCCATGGTGAGACCACAAGTTGTTAAAAAAAAATAATGGGGCCCAAATCACATTTTTTTTCCTACAACCCATGAAAAAAGTGTGAAATCTCGTGCTTCTCTGGTCTATGGAGACAGGGAATATTTTGTTCAAATTTATACCAGGAAATAATCGGGTACCCAATTTTATCGAGTACATGAAAAAATAGCTAGAGTAAATTAAAAAATTGAACTTTTATAAATAAAAAGAGGTATATAATATATATATAATGTATATTATATAGATACTAATGTATTATATACTAATATATATAATATATTATATATATACTAATGTATATATAATATATTATATATACTAATGTATATAATATATATAATATATTATATATATACTAATGTATATAATATATATATATAATACATATTATATATATAATGTATTTGAAAAAATACTTGCACAGTTGATTTGATGACATACAGCTTCAACCCAAATCCTCTTGAAAGTATCCAACATAGGATTTTTCTACAGACTCCTTGTAATTTCAGCGGTCTGACTATATTGAATAAGTAGATGTCATCATCTGTTCTAGAAACTAACAGTGGCATAAAATTGATGTAAGAACATTTAACCCCTAGGAAGTCCTCATGACCCCTTTTGACACATTTGAATGCTCAAGTGTGTCTGAAGGTGTCATAGGACCCCTTAGGAGACACTTGAGCATTCAAATGTGTCAAAAGGTGTCATGGGGACTTCCCAGGGGTCTTAACGTGTGATAAGGAATGCTAGGACCCCTAGAAAGTCCTCATGACCCCTTTTGACACATTTGAATGCTCAAGTGTGTCTAAAGGCATCATAGGATCCATTAGGACACACTTGAGCATTCCAATGTGTCAAAAGGGGTCATGGGGACTTCCTATGGGTCCTAACACATGATAAGGCATACTAGGACCCCTAGGAAGTCCCCATGACCCCTTTAGACACATTTGAATGCTCAAGTGTGTCTCAAGGCATCATAGGATCCCTTAGGACACACTTGAGGGTTCCAATGTGTGGAAAGGGGTCATGAGGACTTCCTAGGGGTCCTAACATGTGATAAGGCATACTAGGACCCCTAGGAAGTCCTCATGACCCTGTTTGACACATTTGAATGCTCAAATATGTTTGAAGGGGTCGTAGGACCCCTTAGGACACACTTGAGGGTTCCAATGTGTCGAAATGGGTCATGGGGACTTCCTAGGGGTCCTAACATGTGATAAGGCATACTAGGACCCCTAGGAAGTCCCTATGACCTCTTTTGACACATTTGAATGCTCAAGTGTGTCTAAAGGGGTCGTAAGACCCCTTAGGTCATGCTTGAGGGTTCCAATGTGTCGAAAGGGATCATGGGGACTTCCTAGGGTTCCTAACGCGTGATAAGGCATACTAGGACCCCTAGGAAGTCCCCATGAACCCTTTTGACACATTTGAACACTCAAGTGTGTCGAAAGGGGTCATAGGACCCCTTAGGACACACTTGAGGGTTCCAATGTGTCAAAAGGGGTCATGGGGACTTCCTAGGGGCATTCTGTCTCTCACTATTTTATTTGTTTTCTTCCGCATGTGTTGAGCAGGCTTGGATCATTAGGGTGCACCATAGTTTGGACCCTCTTCCTCCCTGCCTTGCATCATAAATGATAACCATAAATGACCATATCAATCATCTGATAAACATATCATCATCCAAAAACATAAATGTAAATGTATAGTTCTAACCATCATAATAGAATGTCCAAATCAAAAAGTCCAAGTATCACCATAGGAGAGGGTATTACAATATCTCTTTATAAATTTTACATTATGTATATATATGTGTGTGTGTGTGTGTGTGTGTGTGTGTGTGTGTTTGAGTGGCTTTCACACCTCTTTAGGGTAAAATGACACAACCCTTATTACAAATTAATTTGAAAAAATAATAAACTAACTAAAAAATAACTACCTAACTTTTGGATTTGGGTCTGGTTGAAAAACCAAAACACCTCATGGAAAGCTAAGATTTTTAATGGAGATAGGAAATTTTATTTCCCAAATTGGGTCATTTTTAGACTGTTAAAATTTGAACATCTTCAGGCTCTATCGGCATCATCTTTGCAGTAGGTGGAAATTCTAGCATTTTCTGAAGGCTTCGATTAGTTAGTCCAATTTATTTGTGTCATAAATATTCTTTCCTTTGATTTTTTAAGTATGGAGAAAATTTCTTATTGATAATGGATTTGGACTCTCAAAATTTAGGGTACTATCAGTGGCCTTTTCTGGGGATGTATGCTCTTTGTAAGCATAGCGAGATTCCATCTATCTCTAGAGAAGCAAAGCAAGTATCCATACTTAATCTAAGGAAAAGTAAAATTGGGTGGCCCTAGGCTCCCCAAAAGTGAACATTGATTCTTTCCTCTATTGAACACTTGATTCTGATCATGTAATAATTCATTCTTTCTGATCATCGTATGCTTTCCCTATATCACTTGCTTGGGATCAAAATTTACCCTTTCCATATGAACTAGATCACTTGGAAAGAAACAAATTTTGTAATCTTTCAGCCCTAAAATATGGTTCCTTGCTATATCAAATGCATCATCCTCTTGTACAATATTTTCTCTATCTTCACGTTTAGAATGCAGATTATGTTTGTTCAATTCAATCCATTTTTTAGGCTTATGGTGCATCACTTTCTCATATAATGGTTTGAAAAATGGTTCATGTCTAGGAGGCACTTCTTCACATATACCAAGGCTATTGTCAAGTGTGATATTTGAGCAATCATCAAGACTATTCTTTAATCTATTTCCCCTATAATTCTTGGTGGATTCCATCTCATATTCACATACTTGGTGTACCTCCAGCTCAAAGGATGAACTAAAAGATATCTCACCCTCCGAATAAACTTCATGAGTTTCATCAACTTTAAAATTAGGACTGTTATCTTCATTATGATGCTGATGGATTCCATTGCATAGAGGATCCTCTTCAAACAATGGATTAGAGAACATAGAGAACTTAGACATATCTTCATCTTCTTCCTCTTCAAACAACGAATTTAGGAACATAGAGAAGTCAGACATGCTTTCACGAAAGCTTTCATTTGGATCATCAAGTGTTTCATCAACAAGACTAATATCTTCATTGACATTATTTCCTTAAACTTCCTCATATTCATGTAGTTCTATTTCATCTCCATAATTTGATCCCTGGGAATTATCATCTCCTTCATCTAGTATCACATGAATATGTGTTGATTCATCAACCTCCTTACCATGGTGGTTTGAGAAAAAATTTGGACCATTCTTCTCAACGTGTCTTTGGTATTCTATGTCTAATAAGGCTTAAATCTCTTCCACGTTGAGAAGATCCTCTTCTTCATTTTCACATTTACTGATATTTGATACCATACAAGTATTATCATGGAAAAATATTTCCTTAAACTATCCAAAAAAGTCTTCTCCATTCAAATCTGAAACTTCACTTGGCTCATATGTTATTTTAGTTTTGCACTCATTCTCCTCTGCAACCAATTCATTATTCATAAGTTTGAGAAAAGTAAGAAACTAATGATCATATAATAGATCTAGTTCTCACATTCTATTGAAAATATCAGAGGCTGGAGGTCTACATTCTAAAGGTATTTCTTGACAGATATTAAACATCCTTATGAAGAATTGTACTATAGATTCTTCTTCTTGTTTCTCTAAGTTCAAAAACACATCCAAATGGGATATGTAATTTAGATCTTCTTCATCATCATTGATATTTCCATCAAGCACAAGGCTTTATTCAATTTGATCATAATCCTCCTCTTCTTTTTCTTCACTATCTTCTTCTAATATCTTAAAAAGAAGCTTCAGATTAGGGTCATCTAGCGAGATTCCCAAGTTTTTGACCTTTCCCATTAATTCTTTTCATGAAGACATAATCATTATAGGTAACATCTTCACCATCCTCAAGAGTAAGTATGCATAAGGCTCCCCTTAAAATCTCTCCAAACTAAAAAATGCATCAAGTAGTGACATACTATGATCCTCCTCCATGCTCAGCTTTGGTCTTCACACAGTTCATAACACATGTTATCTTCATCACTTACATCATGGAATTCATATAGAAACCATTGTTCAAATTCTTTCCAAGATGAAATACTTTGTGTAGCTAATGATTCATATGCCTCTCTTGCATTATCTTTTAATGTCCTGACATATAGTTTCATTGCCTGATCTTCTACACAAATCTCATAGTTCTCTATAAATTCATAAAATGCATCTAAATATTCAACTGCTTATTCATCCCATTCTCCATGGAACTTTGGTACAAGTTGTGAAAACTTAGGGAGCAACATAAAAGGAATACAATGGAATCCCCTCAGATCCAATGGCTTGATACCATTTGGAATAAATGGTTTTCTTTGAAATGGTTGTTTATTCTGATACATTCTAAATATCTAAATTGGTAATAACTTGTTTCTTTATACATTAGGTTCTTGTCAATAGAGTCACCACCTCTTTCAGAGAGGAAAAAATTACTTATCTCCTTCTTGGTCTTCTTCCTCACTAGATTCACTAATTGAAATGTTTTATTGAATAGAGTCACCACCTCATTCGAGGAATGCCTTTCTTCTGGGTTCTTTCTTCCAGTAAATTGTGCCTCCAAACAAACTAATATAACTACTTTCTGATTTTGATATGTGAAATCTAAAATTCTAGGTAACATCACAATATATATTGTGAGCAACTCTCCCCAGCAGAGTCACCAATCTGTTGGTTCCCAAAACCACAGATTGAAAATCCAAGAGCTTGCCAATTATCCAAGAGAATTCCACATTCAGTTCTAGCCAATAAATGGGAATGAACTTGATTCCCCTACACTTCAGGCTTCGCTATACCTAGGCGGGTAAACCTTTACTTTGAACCCGATCACCTTGATCAAAGCTTTTATACAATGAATTTAGAATTGGTGAGTTTCTTGGTCAACAAAATCCTTGAACTCGATCAAAATAAAGTTGAATGATGAATGTTTTGAATGTTATTTGTTAATAATTGATTAGATTCTTGCAAGAAGGAAGTATATAGATTTTTTACTTCAATTAATAACTCCAATAATTATATTCCAATGATTTTAAATGACCAGTGCCTTAGTTTATCTGGGAAATAGAGTCAACTATTATGACTATTATTATGTACAACTCTATGAGACAATATTTATTTTAAATATCATCAATTACCCCTGAGATCTGCAATAGACATATCTTATATGCAATTCTCCATTAGTCCAAAAGGAATTTAACTTCTCTGGCAGGAAGTTTGATTAGATAGAGATAAGGAAACACATATATATTTCACACTATCCTGATTCTCGAACAATGAATGCAGGAAAATATCCAATGCAAAAATAAAGCCTTCTCAGAATAATCCAATAATCTCAAGTTATTGATCATAAAGGACAAATCAACATGCCAATTATAATCTTTTTGCCTTGAAAATAAAGAAAAGGTCCTTTTATTTATTATTAAAATATAATATTAAAATTTATATTACAAAGTCATGCTTTAAGCTCCTTTTTCCTCCTTACAAATATTCTTCTTCTAATTATTTATTTTAATATATCTCTTTATACATTTTACATTATGTATCTATATGTGTTTGAGTGGCTTTCACACCTCTTTAGGGTGAAAAGACAAAACCCTTATTACAAATCATTTTGAAAAAATAATAAACTAACTAAAAATTAACTTCCTAACTTTCGGATTTGGGTTTGGTCAAAAAACCAAAACACCTCATGGAAAGATAAGATTTTTAGTGGAGATAGGAAATTTGATTTCCCGAACTTGGTAGTTTTTATATTTTTAAAATTCGACAATCTTTGTAGAAGGTGGAAATTCCAGCATTTTCTGAAGGCTTCGATTAGTTAGTTCAATTTATTTGTGTCATAAAGCTTCCTTCCTTTGATTTTTTTAGTATGGAGAAAATTTCTTATTTATAATGGATTTGGACTCTCAAAATTTAGGGTACCACCACATTCTGCAAAATCTCTCTTTGTGACTGAAGTTGTTACATATTTGAAAAACTACTCCATTGTTTCCATATCTCAATCCTTACTGACTGATTTGTGATCTATAATTTCTGGCAATATGTCCAATTTGTTTTCATGTATAACACACAACTCCATTCCTTTTGTTAATGTCTCCAATAGGTCTCTTATCTGTAGGGTTAGTATCTCTAAATATTCTACTATTATTATTATCATTAGATCTAGGTTTCTTACAATCAATAGCTCTATGTCCAAAACCGTGACAATTATAACAATAACCATAGATAGGTTTGAATTTCTTACCTGTGCAATCTCAAGTTTCATGTGTCCAAAAGAATTGCATGAAAAACATCTACCTTTGAATTCTCTATGCATCTCTTTGTGTGGTTCATCTTTCTTAGGTGGATTAGGTGTATCTTCAAATTTCTTAGCTTCATTAGGCTTCTTTTCATCTTTATTCTCAGGGAGTTTCAGATCTGGTTCATTGCACTCCTCAATCTTCTTTGGGAATATATATTCAAGATATCCAAGAAAGGTTTATCATAAGATGGTTTCTGATAAGATATTTGTTCATCAATCTTTACACTACTGGAATATAGTTTCTCAAGATGTTGTTTAGATTGTATTAGTTCTCCTTTTACAATTGTATTTTACTTCTGAAGTTCAACATACTACAAATTTATTTTGTCAAGTTCAAATGTCACTTTGGTAAGTTTGGATCTCAGATCTGCATTCTTAGATTTAAGATTTGATTCATCTTTTCTATTCTCATCTTTCAAGCTTAATTTCAGATCTACAATATTTAGTTCATGTTTAACGATCTCATTTTATTTCTTCAATTTTGAAACTTCGTCATAGTCCTTGACTTGAATTATAGGTTCTTTCATTGATTTCATATCTTCTATCTTTTCTTTTAGTTTCTCAATGTAGTTTTTTGCATCATCATATTTCTCTTGCAGAGTATCTCTTTCTTCAGTAAGAATATCAACTTGTTTAAGAGCTTCATCAAGATTCTTCTACAACTGATCCATATCCATAGAGATCTTACTCAAGTGGTTAGGCTTTCTCTGAATAACTTTGTTCTGAGTAACTAAGCTCTGATACCAATTGTTAGAAATAGGAAATATTGAGAGGGGGGGTGAATCAGTATTTCACAAACTTTTACTTCTGCCTAATTATGTATATAAGAAATTAACTTGAAGCTTGCATAAGAAACTGAACTAAGTAAACTAAATAACAAGCATAATAATAAAATGAATGAACTCTTAACACCATGTTTTTTTCTCGAGGAAAACCTGGCCAAGGGAAAACCCTAGTGGAGATGGTACCCACAACTAGTCCACTAATCAAAAGTATTTGGTTAAGGATGTTGACCCTGTTAGGAGTTTGTTACATACATATAGTGTCTTTGTCCTAGTTAAAGGACTCTAGGCCTTGTTAGAAGCCTCAACCATGTTAGGAGTTTCTATTACAAAACTGAATATTTGCAAGATGATCTCACTTCCCAAATATAAAATATATAATAATAGCTTCAAATACAAAGATAAAATACAAAAAACTTTTTACTGCTACCGAATAGCTTCTCTATTTTGATTTAGCTTTTGTAGGCTCTTCGCTTTGATATATATTACTTGCTTCCTTTCTTCTTACAACATACAATTTTTCATCATATATCAACTTATTACAATCACTATATATTTCTTGTTATATCTATATCTTTCGCATTACATTGTACTTATATATACAAGTTATTACAAAATAACTTCCTGTCCACTTACAATACTTTATATTGTTCTCTTAAAATGCAGAATCATTATATGTTGCCTTAGGGTTAACATTTGGGATGTCATCCCTAAATAGTTAAGTCATTATTTTGATAAACAAAATAATCCCTTAACTCAATATAATCAAACTTTGTCTTCTACTTTGTTCAAGTCGGCTCAATACTGTCTATGTAAAACATTAATATCTTCTTTCGTACATGCGGTATAGACATGCACTCTCATATGTGGCTTTGATATACATAGAATGATCAATGTTCAAGTGCTGAACATTCTTCTATGAACATTGCTTATAAAAATTGTCTCTAATTAGACTGGAAAACACTTTTGTACTTAGACAATTTTCAAATGTGCTCATACAAAACTACTTTCTCCAATCATGTTATCTTCATGCTCAGTATATGTTGCCATAATGAGAACATTCTGATATCCTACTTAGCCAAATTGCCAACACCAACAAGAAGAAAAAGTAGTGGAAGGAAAAATAACAATCTGAGACACAACAATTGATGAAGGGTGCTCCCCTTAATACGAAAAACACATAACAAAAATAGAGAAACAACAACAATTTACAAGAACAAAAAATGGGCTTATTATCTCCACAAGTGTGGAATTACAAATTTTAGAATTAAACAATATGCAAAGCCACATGGGCATTTTCCTTACAATATTTTGTAGCACAAAGCCTTGAATTATTACCCTGAATTTCCCTAGAAAACACTATGGGCGTTCCTTATATAGGTATTTTTTCACCACCTGAGAAGATTCTAGAATTTTAGCCCTTAAGGTTGACTACCCCCAGAATTTTTTTTTTTTTAATAATTATTACACTAGGGGCGGCTCAAAATAATTACAATTTTTACTTTTAGGTAGCCCAACTTTTGGAGGCCATAAAGTTTTAACCATAGCTCTGTTTGGCTATTATAGCCACTTTTCAAAAATGCCAAGACTTGATCTACAATAGCTGACTATTGCAACAAAAAATTAGTCTGGGTTTGATTGCAACCTGGGGCCTCGAAGGCCTTCAAAATTGAGCTCAAAGATTTTTTACCCAAAAACCTCAATAACTTCATTGATATAGATGATATGTCAATGAAACTCAACTGGCAGACTAACATGACTAAGATGAACTTCCCATCCCATGAAATGAAAACATTTCGAGCTCATATGACCAACTTACTAAAAATAGTAAGTTTCCATAAATAGTAGCTCTACCCAAGATAGCCCTTATTGAAAAGAAACCAAAAATATTTTTGGGTAATGCAAGATTTCTCTTACACCCAGGATGCTCTTGCATCAAACACTCAGGGTAATTTGAGAAGTGACCCTGTCACGTCTCATCTGTGCAGAGGAAGACCTAGACGGTTAACCTCTTCCCTTGTCAGGCATGATGAATCTTCTATAGGTCGTCCATTCCATTTGACCAAATATTCTTCACATGTCTTATTCCTTGTGCTTCTGCCAACATGACTATCCAGTATATCCTCAATCTCCTTGATAGATGAAGTAGTTGTTGGACTACTCCACTATACTTATGTGATCTCATCTTCAACACCCCCTTCATAATAAAATGTCAGATTTGAAATGTTAAATACTAGTGAAATATTTAGCTCAGTAGGAAACTCTACTTCATAGGCATTTCCTGACTCACGCTTTTTTAGTATCTTACATGGCTCAAAGTTCTTCATTTTTAGTTTATTGTATGTACCTACTAGAAATCACTCCTTCCGCAAATGAACCATGACTTCATCTGCAACCTAAAATTCTTTATGCCTTCTTTTCTCATCTACCTTAGCCTTATACTACTTATTCATCTTTTTAATGTGATTCCTTACCTCCTCATGGATGTTCTTTAAATGTTATACAAAATCCTCAGCTTCAGCACTACTTATCTCTCCTTTGTCTATCTTCCTTAACTCAGAAGCTTTTTGGGACTACTTCCATATACAATCTGGAATCGTGATTTATCAGTGCTCTTGTTGACAAAATTATTGTAGGCAAATTCTATTTGTGGTAAAATTATAGCCCACCCTGTTGGCTTATCTCCAACCAAACATCTCAACAAATTTTCCAAACTCCTATTCACTACCTATGTTTTTCCATCAGTATGTGGATGATGTGAGGAACTAAACTTTAGATCTATCTTTATTTTCTTCCACAATATGTGCTAGAAATATCCAACAAACTTATTTTCTCAATCTAAAACTATTCACAAACCATGTATTCTCACTACTTCTTTGAAATTTGTTTTTGCTACATGAACAACATCATTAGTCTTCTTGCAGGGAATGAAATGTCCTATCTTTGAAAAATTTTCAACCACCACAAAAATTGAATCATGTCCCCGCTAAGTCCATGGTAAACCAAGAACAAAGTCCATACCAATATCCTCTCAAGGCTTCTATGGTACATGTAATGGCCGATACAACCCTATATTCTTCTTTTCTCTTTTTTCTATTTGACATACTCTACAACTCTATACAAACTTATTGACATCTTGCTACAACTATGGCTAGTAATAATTCTCACTAACCAAAGAAAGGGTTTTATCTCAACTAAAATGTTCATCCAATCCTCCACTATGCTTTTCCTTGATGATATTCTCCCTCATAGAACTTCGTGGAATGAATAATTGACTCCCTCTTAATAAAATACGATCTTAGATGATGAAATCCAACCACTTTGTTCTCTCTAGAGTAACAGGTTATGTACAAGCTTTCCAAGCTTCACCAAAATCAAGATCCTCTTGATACAAACTCTTGAGTTCTTTGAATCCAACCATCGTAATCTGCATCTCTATCATCAAAAGTTTCCTTCTGCTAAGCACATCTACAACACTATTAGACTTTCCACTCTTGTGTTTCAAAAAAATGTGTAACTCTACAAAAATTTAACCCATTTTAAATGCCTTTGATTCAACTTTCCTTGACTATTCAAATATTGCAAAGCTTGATGATCAGTATACAAATAAAAATCCTTACGAAGAAGATTGTGTCTCCACTTCTTCAATGCCTGAACTATAGCATAAAATTCCTTATCCTAAACATAATAGTTCATCTTGGCATCATTTAACTTCTCACTGAAATAAGCAACATGTTTACCTTCTTGGCTCAAAACACCTCCTATTGCAGTACCACTAGCATCACAGTCTACTTGAAATACCTTATTAAAATCTAGAAAGGCTAAAATAGGTTGTTTTGTAACTATTTTTTTCAATAGTTTAAAACTCTTATCTACCCCTATAGTCTAGTTAAACTCTTTCGTATCCCCTCTCATTATTTCAATCAAGGGTCCACAAATATTGCTAAAACTCTTTATAAATTTTTTGTAAAAGCTAGCCAAACCATGAAAAGGTCTTACCTCAGTATCACTCCTTGGAGTAGGCCATTCAAGGATAGCCTGCACTTTGTCTGGGTCTATTTTTGGACCTTTTTCTCATACTAAAAATCTCAAATACACTAACTCATTCTTCACAAAACTACACTTATATGCATTATATGCTCCTCCAATGTCTTACTAAAGATCAAAATATCATCAAGTAAACAATGATATACTTACCTAGAAATTCTTTCAGGACCTCATTCATGAGCCGCATGAAAGTACTCAGTGAATTGGTTAGCCCAAAATGCATGACTAACCACTCATACAATCCTTCCTTTGGCTTGAAAGCAGTCTTCCATTCATCTCCTTCTTTGATCTGAATCTGATGATATCCACTCTTTAGATCTATCTTTGTGAAATACATAGCTCCACTCAAGTAGTCCATAATATCATCCACCCATGACAATGGAAACCTATACTTAATTGTGATCTTGTCTATAGCCCTATAATCTATACACATCCTCCATTCTCCATTCTTATTTGGGTCTAATACTACTAGTACAACACATGAACTCATACTCTCTCGAATCAATCCCCTCAACAATAACTCATGTACTTGTCTGTTCAACTCTTCACTTTCTGTAGGTGTCATTCTGTGTTCTACCTTATTTGACAAACTAGTTCCTAGGATCAAGTACATCTGATGACTGATCTTCCTTACTAGTGGTAATCCATTAGGTACATTATCATACACAATATTCTAAAACTCATTCAAAAAATTTGCAACTTCTGTAGTTACATCTTCTACTTTCTCTTTACCAGCTTTTAGAATTAAAGAAAATGATGCAGGAGCATCCTGGGTGTAAGAGCAATCTTGCATCACCCAAAAAAAAATATTTTTATTTTTATATTCAATAAGGGCTATTTTGTGCAGAGCTGCTATTTATGGAAAGTTACTATTTTTGGTAATTTTTGTATGTGCTCAGAATGATATGATTTCTTTCTTGGAGATTCATTTTGGTCATATAAGTCTGCCAGTAAAGTTTCATTGCCAGATCAAGTGTATATTGGAAGATATTGAAGATTTTCGGTATTGGCAGCAGGGTACAGAAACTTTGAACTCAGTTTTGAAGGCTTTAAAGGCCCCGGATGAGGTCAAAAATTTGGGTGATGAGCGCTTGTGCTAGTCAAGCCTGTAGAGTGCTTCGTGGCATTTTTGAAATGGGGTTATAATAGTCAATCGGGTCAACTGGTGATGACTTATGGTCTCCGGAAGTCGGGTCACCAGAAATGGCAGAAAATAATTTTCCTTCAAAATTTATGTTCTTGTTTCAAAAGTTATTTTGAGCCAACTTTGATGTAATAAATTGAAAAATAAAATAATTCTAAGTTTGGTCGGCCCTTAGGGCTAAATTTCTGGAACCTTCTCGGGAGGTGGAAATTGCCTATATAAGGAAGGCTGTATTATTGTCTTAGGCAGTTTAGAATAGTTCTGGGTAATAGTTTGAGGCTTTGTCCTACAGAATATTGTAAGGGAATGCCCATGTGGCTTTGCATGTTGTAATTCTGAAAATTTGTAATTCCACATTTGTGGAGATAATAAGAAGCCAATTCTCTGTTCTTGCATATTATTGTTGTTGTTTCTCTATTTCTGCTATGTGTTTGTGGTATTAAGGGGAGCACCCTTCATCAAGTGGTATCAGAGCAGGAGTTCTTGAGTGTGTAAATAGATCATCGACTGTGAGGCAGTTTGCACCAGGACCGCGGTTAAGGTTTCAGCGCGCATCACCAAAATGCCTCCATGAAGAGAACGTGGCGGAAGAGCTGGTGCTGTGACACCTGAGGTTAGAGAGCTGCAGAGAAAAGTGCGAGCATTGCAAGAAGAGATTTGCAGAGGAATGAATCTTAATGTCAGAGATGAAAGCGAGGATGAAGCTAAAGAAGAATATCAAGAAGGAGAAGTCGAAATTGTGAACCAGGAGGAAGAAAAATTTTTTCAGGCCATTTCTAAGATTGGGAAAAGACCTAAGATTGAGGTTCCTACATTTTCTAGAAATCTTAACCCAGAAGAATTGATCGACTGGATAAATGATTGTGAGGAATATTTTGAGTATGAAGATGTTGAGGATCCTGATAGGGTCAAATTTGCGAAAGCCAAACTGAAAGGTCATGCGAAGATATGGTGGCAAGAGATTCAGTTGGAGCGAAATAGAAGGGGAAAGGAGAAAATCACGAGATGGGATCGAATGGTGGATAAATTGAAGCGACAGTTCATTCCTGTTGATTATGAGCTTGACCTACTGAAGAAAATGCAAAGTTTGAAGCAAGTAGGAAGATCTATTTAGGAGTATACAGAGGAGTTTTATCGCCTTCTCATCAGAACAGGCCATGCAGAAGCTGATAAAGAGAAAGTTGCCCGATACCTTAATGGGTTAAGGCCAAGCATTCAGGAGGAGCTGAATCTGGTTTGAATGAATAGTATTGAAGAGGCATACCAGTTTTCCCTAAAAGTAGAGGAAAAGCTAAACAAGAAGTTTGAGAGCAGACAAAATGGAAGAGGTCATGGTGGAAGATCTAGTGGACGGTCATATGGTGGCCGAAATGAAGATCCGAAAAAGAAGGATGAGGCCAGTAGCAGCCAGAATCAGAGAGGAAATAATTCTAATCATTTTCAAGATCAGAATAATAGAGATCAGAGGGGAAGAGGAAGAGGACAAGGCTCAGGAAGAGGAGGCTTCCGTGGAACATGTTTTCACTGTGGAGAAGAAGGTCATAGGGCATTTGAATGTCCTCAGCGCCAAGGAAGAATAGATAGGAGAAATGAAGGCCAGGCCAGAGTTGCACATGTAGATGAAGATGCCAGATCATCAAATTCTGAAGATGTTGAAAGAGGAGAAACATTGATTAATAGAAGAGTCCTGTTGAGTGATGAGAATGAACCTGAGCAAAGGAGGAGCCTATTTCGCACCAGGTGCAAGTGTGAAGGTAAATGTTGTGATGTGATCATTGATAGTGGAAGCACTGACAATTTGGTGTCAGAAGAGATGGTGACAAAGTTGAAGCTCAAGAGATAGAAACACCCACATCCATATCGGATTGCCTGGGTACAGGATGACCACAAGGTCATGGTCAATGAACAATGCCTGGTGAAGTTCAAGATTGGTGGGTACCAAGATGAGGTACTATGTGATATCATCTCTATGGATGCATGTCATATGTTATTGGGTAGACCGTGGTAGTTTGACAGATGTGCTGTACATGATGGTCATGTGAATACCTATTCCCTGACAAAGGATGGAGTGCGACATAAGCTAAAGCCATTGAAGGAGACCGAAGAAAAGGTATGTGGTAATGCAAGAATAACATTTGTTGATGGAAGGAAATTCCTAGATGGTATGAGGCATGAGCATGTGTGTTTTTCTTTAATTCCAAAAGTTGGTAAAGAAGAAGTAGAGGATGTACCTATAGAGGTTGCAGATTTGTTGAATGAGTTTCAGGATATTGTATCTGATAATGTACATGATGGATTACCACCGGTAAGGAAGATCAGTCATCAGATGGATTTGATTCCAGGAGCCAGTTTGCCAAACAAGGTAGCACACAGAATGACACCAGCAGAAAGTGAAGAGTTGAACAGACAAGTACATGAGTTGTTACAGAAGGGGTTGATTCGAGAGAGTCTGAGTCCCTGTGTTGTACTAGCGGTATTAGCACCAAAGAAGAATGGAGAGTGGAGGATGTGTACAGATTCTAGAGCAATAAACAAGATCACAATCAAGTATAGGTTTCCATTGCCATGAATGGATGATATTATGGACTGTTTGAGTGGGGCTGTGTATTTCTCAAAGATAGATCTGAAGAGTGAATATCACCAGATTCGGATCAGAGAAGGAGATGAATGGAAGACTGTCTTCAAGACAAATGAAGGACTATATGAGTGGTTAGTCATGCCTTTTGGGCTAACCAATGCACCGAGCACTTTCATGTGGCTCATGAACGAGGTTCTGAAATAATTTCTGGGTAAGTTTGTCATTGTTTACCTAGATGATATTTTGATTTTTAGCAAGACATTGGAGGAACATATGATGCATATTCGTATGGTGTTTGAGAAGTTGAGAGATGAGAAATTGTTGATTAATTTGAAGAAGTGCAATTTTGTGAAGAAAGAGTTAGTGTATTTGGGATTTGTAGTTTCAGTAAAAGGTCTAAAAATAGACCCAGAGAAGGTACAGGCTATCCTTGAATGGCCTACTCCAAGGAGTGCTACTGAGGTAAGATCTTTTCATGGTTTGGCTAGTTTTTACAGAAAGTTTATTAGAAATTTTAGCAGTATTTGTGGACCCTTGACTGAAACAATGAGAGGGGATAGAAAAGCGTTTAAGTGGACTAATGGGGCAGAAAAGAGTTTTCAATTATTGAAACAAAAAGTTACAGAGGAACCTGTTTTAGCACTTCCAGATTTTAATAAGGTGTTTCAATTTGATTGTGATGCTAGTGGTACTGCAATAGGAGCTGTTATGAGCCAAGAAGGTAAACCTATTGCTTATTTCAGTGAGAAGTTGAATGATGCCAAGAGGAAATATTCTATTTATGATCAAGAATTTTATACTATAGTTCAGGCATTAAAGAAGTGGAGACATTATCTGCTTCCTAAGGAGTTTGTTTTGTATACTGATCATCAAGCTTTGCAATATTTGAATTGTCAAGGGAAATTGAATCAAAGACATTTGAAATGGGTTGAGTTTTTGCAGAGTTATACATTTATTTTGAAACACAAAAGTGGAAAGTCTAACAGGGTTGCAGATTCTCTTAGCAGAAGGCAACTATTGCTGACAGAGATGCAGATTGAGGTGGTTGGATTCAAGGAACTCAAGAATTTGTATCCAGAGGATCCTGATTTTGGTGAAGCTTGGAAAGCTTGTACAAAACCTGTTACTCTAGACAGGATGAAATGGTTGGATTTCATCATCGAGGATGATATGCTATTCAGAGGGAGTCAGTTGTGCATTCCATGAAGTTCTATGAGGGAGAACCTCATCAAGGAGAAGCATAGCAGAGGATTGGCTAGACATTTTGGTCATGATAAAACCCTTGCTTTGGTTGGTGAGAATTATTATTGGCCACAATTGCAGCAAGATGTGAAGAAGTTTGTACAGAGTTGCAGAGTATGTCAGATGGTGAAAGGAGTGAAGCAAAATACAGGGATGTATCAGCCATTACCTGTACCAGAGAAGCCTTGGGAGGATATCAGTATGGACTTTGTTCTGGGTTTACCGAGGACACAGTGGGGACATGATTCAATTTTTGTAGTAGTTGATAGATTTTTGAAGATGGCACATTTCATTCCCTGCAAGAAGACTAATGATGTTCATGTAGCAGAATTGTTTTTCAGAGAAGTAGTGAGACTTCATGGTTTGCCAAAGACCATAGTTTCAGATTGGGACACTAAGTTTGTTGGATATTTCTAGCGTACATTATGGAAGAAGTTGAAGACAAATTTGAAGTTCAGTTCATCACATCATCCACAGACTGATGGATAGACAGAGGTGGTGAATAAGAGTTTGGAAAATTTTCTGAGATGTTTGGTTGGAGATAAGCCAACAGGATGGGATTTGATTTTACCATAGGCGGAATTTGCATACAATAATTCTATCAACAGGAGCACTGGTAAATCACCATTCCAGATTGTATATGGAAGTAGTCCAAGAAATGCATCTGAATTGAGGAAGATAGATAAAGGAGAAATAAGTAGTGCTGAAGCTGAGGATTTTGCAGAACATTTGAAGAACATCCATGAGGAGGTGAGGAAGCATATTTCCAAGATGAATGCACAGTATAAGGCTAAGGCAGATGTGAAAAGGAGGCATAAAGAATTTCAGGTTGGAGATGAAGTCATGGTTCATTTGCAGAAGGAGCAGTTTCCGGTTGGTACATATAACAAGTTGAAAATGAAAAAGTTTGGGCCATGTAAGATACTGAAGAAGCATGATTCAGGAAATGCATATGAGGTAGAATTGCCTACTGAGCTGAATATTTCACCAGTGTTTAACATTTCAGATTTGACAGGGTATCACGAAGGAGGTGTTGAAGATGAGGTTGCAGCAGCACAGTGGAGTATTCCAGCAACTAGTTCAGATATCAAGGAGATTGAAGACATACTGGACAGTCATGTTGGCAGAAGCACAAGGAACAGGACATATGAAGAGTATTTGGTCAAATGGAAAGGATGACCTGTTGAAGATTCATCATGGCTAACAAAGGAGGAGGTTAACTGTCTTGGTTTTCCTCTGCACACCTGAGTCGTAACAGGGTCACTTCTCAAATTACCCTGGGTGTCTGATGCAGGAGCATCCTGGGTGTAAGAGAAATCTTGCATCACCCAAAAAAAAGTATTTCTATTTTTATATTCAATAAGGGCTATTTTGTGCAGAGCTGCTATTTATGGAAAGTTACTATTTTTGGTAATTTTTGTATGTTCTTAGAATGATATGATTTCTTTCTTGGAGGTTCATTTTGGTCATATAAGTCTGCCAGTAAAGTTTCATTGCCAGATCAAGTGTATATTGGAAGATATTGAAGATTTTCGGTATTGGCAGCAGGGTACAAAAATTTTGAACTCAGTTTTGAAGGCTTTAAAGGCCCCAGATGAGGTCAAAAATTTGGGTGATGGGCACTTGTGTGGGTCAAGCCTGTAGAGCGCTTTGTGGCATTTCTGAAATGGTGTTATAATAGTCAATCGAGTCAACTGGTGATGACTTATGGTCTCCGGAAGTCGGGTCACCTGAAATGGCAGAAAATAATTTTCCTCCAAAATTTATGTTCGGGTTTCAAAAGTTATTTTGAGCTGACTTTGATGTAATAAATTGAAAAATAATATAAGTCTAAGTTTGGTCGGCCCTTAGGGCTAAATTTCTGGAACCTTCTCGGGAGGTGGAAATTGCCTATATAAGGAAGGCTGTATTATTGTCTTAGGCAGTTCAGAATAGTTCTGGGTAGTAGATCTGGGTAATAGTTCGAGGCTTTGTCCTACAGAATATTGTAAGGGAATGCCCATGTGGCTTTGCATGTTGTAATTCTGAAAATTTGTAATTCCACATTTGTGGAGATAATAAGAAGCCAATTTTCTGTTCTTGCATATTATTGTTGTTGTTTCTCTATTTCTGCTATGTGTTTGTGGTATTAAGGGGAGCACCCTTCATCAAAAAAACACATATGTTCATGCTTCATACCCTCTAGGAACTTTCTTCCATCAACAAAATTTATTCTTTGATTACTACATAACTTTTCTTCTGTGTCCTTCAATGACTTTAGGTTATGTTGCACTCCATCCTTTATTAGGGAATAGGTATTTGCATGACCATCATGTACAAAACATCTGTCAAACTTCCAGGGTCTACCTAACAACATATGATATGCATACATAGCTATGATATCACATAGTACCTCATCATGGTATCTGCCAATCTTGAACTTCACTAGGCATTGTTCATTGATGATGACCTTGTGGTCATCCTACACCCAGGAGATTTGGTATGGATATGGGTATTTTTGCCTCTTGAGCTTCAACTCTGTGACCATCTCTTTTGACACCATATTTTTAGTGCTTCCACTATCTATAATCACATCACAACATTTATGCTCATACTTGTACCTAGTGTGAAACAAGCTCCTCCTTTGCTTAGGTTCATTGTCACCACTCAACAAGATTCTTCTGTTAATTAGGGATTCTCCTCTTTAAGAATCTTCAAAATGTGATGATTTGGCATCTTCATCCACATGTGAAACTCTATCCTGACCATGAGTTCTCTTATTTATCATTCCTTGGTGTTTTAGACATTCATATGCCCTATGACCTTCTTCCCCATAGTGACAACATGTTCCACGAAAGCCTCCTCTTCCTGGTCCTTGTCCTCTTCCTCTTCTTCTCTGATCTATATTATTCTGATTGAAATTACTTCCCCTCTAATTTTGACCACTAATGGCCTCATCCTTCTTTTTTTGATCTTCATTTCGGCCTCCATAAGATCATCCACTCGATCTTCCACCATGACCTCTTCTACTTTGCCTACTTTCAAACTTCTTGTTCACCTTTTTCTCTACTTTTAGAGAAACCTGGTATGCCTCTTTAATACTATTTATTCAAGACAAATTCAAATCCTCTTGAATGCTTGGCCTCAACCCATTAAGGTAATGGGAAAATTTCTCCTTATCAGCTTTCGCATGGCTTGTTTTGATGAAGATTCGATAGAATTCCTCTGTGTACTCTTGAACAGATCTCCCTGCTTTCTTTAAACCTTGTATTTTCTTTAGTAGATCAAGCTCATAATCAATAGGAATATATTGTTGCTTCAATTTATCTACCATATGATCCCATCTTGTAATTTTCTCCTTGCCTCTTCTATTTCACTCCAACTTAATCTCCTGCCACCAGATCTTTGCATGACCCTTGACTCTAGCCTTCACAAACTTGACCCGATTAGGATCCTCGATATCTTCATACTCAAAATATTCTTCTAATTTATTAATCTAGTTGATAAAATCCTCTAGGTTAAGATTTCTTGAAAATGTAGGAATGTCAATCTTAGGTCTTTTCTCAATCTTGGAAATGACCTAGAAAAGACTTTCTTCCTCTTGGTTAAGAATTTCTCCTCCTTCCTAATCAAAATTTCCTCCTTCTTTGGCCTCATCCTAGCTTTTTTCTTTGACTTTAAGATTCATTCCTCAATGAATCTCTTTTTGTAATTCTCACACTTGTCTCTGGAAGGTTCTAATCTCTAGTGACACACCACCAGATCTTCCTTCATGTTCCCTTCGTGGTGGCATTTTCACACTTATCGTTGGAACCCTAAACCATGGTCCTGGTGAAAACTACCTCACAGTTGGTGATCTATCTACACACTCAAAAACTCTCTCTCTAATACCACTAGATGAAGGGTGATCCCCTTAATACCAAAAACACATCACAAAAATAGAGAAACAACAACAATATTCAAGAACAAAAAATGGGCTTATTATTATCTCCACAAGTGTGGAATTAGAAATTTGAGAATTACAATGTGCAAAGCCACATGGGAATTTTCATTACAATATTATGTAGGACAGAGCCTCTAATTATTACCCATAACTGCCCTAAAAAATACTATAGGCCTTCCTTATATAGATAATTTTTTCACCGCCCGAGAAGATTCCATAATTTTAGCCCTTAAGGCTAACTACCCTTAGAATTATTTTATTTTTCATAATTATTACATTAGGGGCGGCTCAAAATAATTACAAATTATATTTTTAGGTAGCCCAACTTTTGGAGGCCATAACTTTTTAACCGTAGATACATTTGGCTATTTTAATGACTTTTTGGAAATGGAAGGTCCTGATCTAAAGTGCTTGACTATCGCACTAAAAAGTTAGTTGGGGTTCGATCATGATCCAGGGCCTCTAAGGTTGCCGGATCTAGTGGTGATGACTAGGGAGATAGATCTGGTGTAGACATAACCTATCGGTTACATAGATCTGGAGCTCGGTTAAGTACTAGTTATCAAATGGAAGTTTCTACTTTCTCTGGTACTTTGAGACCTGAGGACTTGATTGATTGGATTGGTGAATTAGAAGACTTCTTTGAGCTTGAAGAAATTGAAGATCATCTCTGAGTAGGATTGGCATAGGCTAAGTTGAAAGGACATGCTACTCTTTGGTGGAAAGAATTACAATGAGATAGAGAAGATGAAGGTGAAATGAAGATCAATCGATGGAGGTTGATGGTGACTAAATTGAAAGCTAAGTTCATACCTGCTAACTATGAGCTTGACTTGTTTAAGAAGTTACATAATTTGAAGCAAAAATATTTGACTATGGAAGACTATATCGAGGAGTCATAGAACTTGGTAAAGAAAAAGTAGGACGCTGTTCTTTTGAGTGTACACAAAAGAAGCTTGGTGACTGAAATACTATTGTAGTAAATGAGAACATTCAAAATGAATCTGAATCTGAGAACTTGCTAGTTCGGAGAACATTTCTCAGTGCAAAGGAGAAACCTTGTTAGAGGAGTAATTAGTTCAAGACTCGGTGCAAGTCTAGAGGTAAAATTTGTGATGTAATTGTTGATAGTGGTAGTACTGATAACCTTGTTCCTAAGGACATGGTTCATAAACTTGGTTTGAATAGAATGAAACATCCTCATCCTTATAGGATTGGATGGTTACAAAATGTTCACACTCTGAAAGTGAGGGAGTAGTGCTTTGTTGATTTTTAGATTGTCCAGTATAAGGATCTAGTGTTGTGTGATATTGTGGAGATGAATAGTTGTCATATATTTCTCGATAGACCTTGGCAATATGATTGTAGAGCTATGTATTATTGTTTCAATAATGTTTTTACTACTGAGAAGGATGATAGGAAGATTTATCTGATGCATTTTCTTGATACAACACTCAATAGGAGGGTATGTGCAGGATCATGGTATGCCAAAAAGTGGCAATGTAAAAAAGAAGTCCTGATTGATAAACTCTTTGTCAAAAAACTATAACTTTCAAACAATATAACATTTTTAAAATCTGAAATATACATCACATTCTATGCTTCACCAAATACTATAACAATAAACAATTATTTCAATTTGATGAAGTTTAGACTAAGTTAAGGTGGTCAAACATGAGATTTTTTATATTCAGGAAAATTTGTAACTAAAAAATCATAATTAATTATTTTCTTGGACAAAACATACAAAAAAGTATACATCACATCTAGATATGATTCTACTACTTTTATCTAGAATCTTATAAAAAAATATTATCATTTGATTTTGTTTAATTTGGTCAAACATACACCTACTTGTTATCTTTCTAGTCCTGATTAATAGACTTATTGAAAAATAGCTATAACTTTCAAACTGTACAACATTTTTGAAATCGAAAACATATGTCACATTCTATGCTTTTCCTACTATAAGAAAAATAAAAAAGTTTTCAAATTTTTTGTTGATGAATAGTGCCTTTTCTATTAATAAAATATTAAAGTTAAATATTCACAAAAAAGGGGCCGGGGGATATAAAAATTACCCCATAGAGTTCACACGGCAAAGCTGGAAATATCTAACAACTATTCATAAAAAAAAGGCATAAAGCCATTAAGCAGGAAGAGCAGTGCCAGAAGAAGGAGGATCTTTATCATCAGAACCCCACACATCATTGGGGTTAATAGGAGTGTTGGGGAGTGACCAACCATCATCTTTAGCTTCTTTCTTTTCTTTCTCTTATGCCTTGGGCAGAGAAATGGCCAACGCCAAGCGGGGAAACTTGGAGGAAGTGGTAGGATGCCAATCAAAGCCACAATGGGTGCCAGGAGCATCAGAAGGGGTGGACTAAGCCAGAGCTAGAGACCACCCAGAAGCATAGCAAGGTAGAGAAGCTAAGTGGGACTGCCAACCATCATCGCCACTTCTAGGATAGTGGCAGTGGGGAGCCTACCACTGCGGCATACGAGAGCATCAAGCCAAAGAGCTGCACCCATGGTGGAACCCTCTAAGGGGAGTACCTTCAACAAAGAAGGCATCTAGAGGAACCTTGGAAATAGTGTAGGGGGAATTACCCTAGTGATTGACAAGCTCCTGTAGGTGAGCCACCTCCAGAGCCACTTTATTAGCTTGAACCTAAATCTGCATCATGACATTATTCCATATGCAAGCCTTGTTATACAGAGCAACATTCGTATCAAGAAAGTTGTGAGAAAAAATAACAGCACTCCTATCCTTCCACAAAGTGAACAAAATCTCCATCTTGAAAGTATGCCAAATCTAGGTACACTTGGAAGGAAATCTAGGATAATCTCCTAAGATAGTCATATGCCAAGAGAAAGGCTCGGACCTAAAAGGATTGAAGAAATCATGAATCCATTGCCAGTACTATTGAGCTCTCCTATAGAACCATAAATGTGTTAAAAAGTCTTAGGGTGACCACAGAAGGGACATCAAGGGTCATGAACAACTAGATGTTTGAGCCTAGGCCCCACAGGAAGACCTTGGAAAAGTAAACACCAAGAAAAGAGAGCCATCTTGGGCTCCGTAATGGCAGCCCAGATGGTCTGAAAGTGAGAGCTCCAGTGAGAACTGGAAGAATGAAGATGCCATATCTGGTTAAGAGTATCCACCATGAGAAGATGGGGAGACAACCATCTATAGCCTAGCCTTGGCTTGTAATTGATGAAAGGAGTGGCAGGATACCATTTCCAATCCTTCCACCAGGGTCGAATAGCTTGAATACCAAGCTTATGAATCAAATTATTATGAATTGTAGAAACTAGAAGATCAAAAGTCTGATGATCTATGTGAGCCAAATGGTACTACACCTACATATCCTCCTAGGAGTGGAGACTCATAGTGGCCCTAGAAAAGAGGTCCTTGGGAGTCTAAATGCCACGTTTGAAAAAATGCAGAGCACTGGCCCCTTGGATCTTGGCCAGGGGGATGCCTTGAATAGAGAATAATGGGGACCATCAAAGGTTATGTTAATTAAAAGAAATCCCATTGTGAAAGGCATCACCATCCCATCGAAGCCAAGGCTTAATAGTTTCCCAAGCTTTCCAAATACTCTTGATGATGAAAGTACCCTAAATCTGGACAGGTTCTTTCATAGTGAGCAAGGTCTGAAGACCAATGCCCTTCCAAGCCAGCCTATCAACAAGGAATCCTGAAGAGATGCAGTGCCTAGCAAGAATTTTCCAAGCCTCATCACCAGTAAGAGCCCTAATAATCTACTTAGCACAAAGAGCATGACCTTGCTTTTGAGTGGAGAGAAGGCCAAGGCCACCAGAATTATGAGGAAGGCAACAATATTATTAGGCAACCCTATGGAACCCATGGCTGTCAGCTCCAAAGGCCCAAAGAAAGTCTCTAAGGAGGTGCTCCAGCTTGAGATACGAGGCTTTAAAAGGAGCCCAACAAGAACAGTAGTAAACATGAGTAGCAACCAACACTTTGGAGCAAATCTAAAATTTCCCAGCAAGGGAGAGAGGCTTGCAAATCCAATACTGCAAATTTTTCTCAATCTTGGTAATCAAAACATTCCATAAGTCAACAAAAGATCCATGGAAAGCAAAGGGAATGTCCAAGAAGTGAAAAAATTCCCCATGCTGAACCCATTTCCAGTCAAACTTAGCAAGCCAAGGAGGAGCTAGAAGGAAAGATTGTCTGAAGCAGAGATTCTTATGCCATTGGATAGCAGATCCAAAGGCTTGACAAAAGGTGTCCAAGCACTGTAAGGCATTAGAAATGTTCTCCTCATCCTCAATAAGAGTGAGAAAGGAGTCCTCAACAAAGTGACCATTAACAAGCTGAGAAGAGGACTCAGCGAGGGAAATGCCTTGAACCAAACCAAAGGAAACAGACTTGGCAAGAAAATACCCAAAGCCTTTAGCAAAAAGCACATATAATGCAAGAGCTAGAGGACAACCTTGCCGGATGGATCTAAAAATCCCAAAAGTATCAGATTGAGACCTATTGATAGTAATGCATGTAGAGGCATCACCAAAAAGAATTTCCACAGACTGCAAGAAGTTAGGACCAATTCCAAGAGCTTAGAGCATGGCAAGGATAAAAGGCCATTCAATGCGGTCATAAGCTTTAGAAAAATTAATTTTAAGGAATATAGTGGCCTACTTAGACTGATGAGCCCATTCCATCCCTTCCTAAACAACAATAATGTTGTCAAGGATGTACCTAGATTTAATAGAACTAGTTTGCTTAGGGCAAACAATAAGAGGAAGGAGATGTCTAATTTTGAGAGCTAAAGCTTTAGCAATTATCTTGTAAGAGATATTCACCAAGGTGATGGGCCTCCAATTGCAAATATCCTTGGGATTTCAAAACTTAGCTATGAATTTGATATTCCCTTTATTGATTAAAGCACCCAAACTCTTATTATGAAAGGCCTCGATATAAACTTTATGCAGGTCAGGACCTATAACATCCCATAAGTGCTTGTAGAATTTACAAGGGAAGCCATCGCATCCTGGAGATTTATCACCGGTCATAGAAAAAGCTGCTTCTTCAAGATCACTGATGGTAAGCAGTTGCTCACAAAAGGCCCACTGCTCAACCACTACATGATTTGGAGTAACAACAATACAAGCCTTAAAAGCATCCTCCCGTGCAACAAAATTGCCCTGCGAAGCAAACACTTTTTTATAGTGTTGAACAAAATCCTGAAGAATGGCAGGGAGCTCAGTAAGGGTTTCAGATCCTTGCTTCATTTTTTGAATACCAAAATTGGTATGTCAAGCTTTGAGAGCATGAAAAAACTCCTTAGAGGCTTTATCACCAACCTCCAACCAATGGAGGCGCACTTTTATTTGAGCTCCATGAGCAGCATAGGCATTTGCAATTTGCTGCTCATGACGAAGCTAGGTCAGCTTAAGTTAAAGATCAGAGTCAAAGGGGTTCAATGCAAGTGCATTAGCAGCATTTTGAAGAGCCTTAGTGTTAGCTTCATAAGCACGCTTCCTATAGCAGGCTAGCTGGCAGTCATACATGTGAAGAAATCTCATAGTACAGGTGCTGGCATCATTCCACCACTAAATCCAACCAAGTTTATTGTTGGGCTGAGGCTCTAAATTCCAAAATTGAAGAATGTGAGCAATAGTGGAAGTATGTGTCATCACATACATGTTGAGGTAAAATTGCATATGAGTAGCCTGCCTGGCAGAGGAATGCCAAATGATGGAAAAATAAATGGGGAAGTGGTCTGACAAGGTAACATCTATCATAGGAATGACAAGTAGGCCTTGATCTTTAAAAAAAGAGAAAAAAGATTGAGTCATTATCATAGCATGATCTAATCTCTTAAATATATGGTCAGAACCAGCTCTGAAATTAGACCAAGTATGCCAAACCCCACCTTGCTGGCGGTGGTTAGCATTGGGATAAAAAAGGCCCAATTTATTGTGCATGTGGTACCAGGATTCTCTCTCCCTAGCTATCCATCAAAAAGGAAAAATCCCTTCCTTGTCAGAGGCCAGCTCAACCATATTAAAGTCCCCACACATAACCCAAGTGGCAGGAGGAAAATTGTTAGCTAGCCAACACCAAAGCTAAGATCTTTCCACAACATCATTGGGAGCATAAACATTAATGATGCCAAAAGAATGGTTGTGAAAAGACAACAATATCCAAGTGACATGCTGCATCGGATCAGACCCATGAGCAATAATAGAAGAATGAAGGTGAGGTGACAAAATAGTAATGACACCACCTTTACCAGCTTCATGCAGAGAGGAGAAAACAATGTCATCCAACCAAATGACATGACATGCAGAATTAAGTAGGAAACCTAAAATTTTAACTTCCTAGAGACAGAGAACATCCAAACTATGAAGTCTACGATGGGTATCACGAATATAGTACTTTCTGGAGAGGTTAGTTAGACCTCGCACATTCCATGACAAAAAATTCATAAAAACTCTTGCATGGTTTCCTCATCCCCAAGAGAGGAGAAACTATTCTGCAAGAAAGCTGGTATAGAGCCAAAGTTGGGGATTAAATATCCAGAAGAGATAAACCACCTTTTTTTTGGGTCATCCGAGCGTCCATCAAGACTACAAGAATGATGCAAAGATTGGGATGAAACTAAAGAAACATTTGGTAGCGTGAGCACCACCTCTGAAGTGGAAGACCTCACGGCCAAAGCTTTCCCCTAAATAACAGGGTGTGAAATAGGTAGCACAACTGGGGATACTTCGATGGAAGGTGAAGGCTTTCTAGCTGGTGGTTTCAGAGGCCACATAGCTATAGAAGTAGCATGTGCCATCTTAGAACTTGAGGCATTCCTACCTTTTCATGAAATTGTAGTCCATTCTTCTTCTTTTTTAGTGTCTAAATTTTTTATCGGCACTTCCTTTGGCAATGGCTTAACCTGAGGGGTAACCAGCGGGTAGTCCTTAATTTTGTGCTCTACTGATTTAAACCTATAGTAGGTGTTGGGAGGATTCAAATAAAGCACTTTTTGAGAGATGGTGAGAGAACCAACCTATATTTCAATAGTGTCCTTGAGGTCCCTAGAAAGGTTGACCTCAACACAGACAGGCTTCTGGGGTCAGGCATTGAAAAATTTGTCATGCTCCATGACAATGACCTTACCAAGGGTTTTAGCAATAGACTTAATAAACAACCAGCATGGCAAAGGGAGACTAGGAAAATTAACCCAAACAAGGACCCTAAGTTTCTTATCATCCGAGATGGTGAAGTCTTATGACCATCTCTGGAAAACAAGAAGGGATGACCTAACCGTCCAAGGCCTACAGCTAAAAATAGCTTCCACCTAGGAAGGGTTAGCAAAATGGAAAAGAAAAAAACCATTGGTAAGGTTTTGCACACCATCAAGGCAGACCCCATGAGGGGTCCAACTCTTGTTTACCCAATCTTTAAGGATAGTTTCTGGAGGAGTGCGACCCGCAAAATATCCAATCAGAGTATGCTTTTCTAACCATTCACATGCATAATCAAATTCTTGCAGATTAAGAACAATATTAGGGTTACCTCGTGAAAGGCCTTCGGGATGAACTTGGGAGGACATTTGTTCAGAGGAGGCACCATGGCTTTCCAAAGCTTCAACTTGCACACCAGCATCAACTGTTGGGCTGAAGTTGGCTAGAGCCATACTAAAAGCTAACCCTAATGCAAAAATCCCGCAGTAAATGTGGTATGACAAATGGAAAGCTCAGTGTAAAGACACAGACCAATTTTTTCAATTTGACAAAGTATAGACTAAGTTAATGTGGTCAGACACAAGAGTTTTTGTATTCTAGAAAAATTGTAAAAGAAAAATCATAATTAATTATTTACTTGGAAAAAAATTATAAAAAAATATGTGTCACATCTGGACATGAATCTACTACTTATATATAGAATCTTATAAAAATAAATTATCATTTGATTGTGTTTAAGGTGGTCAAACATACACCTACTTCTTATTTTTTCCTAAAGTTTTTGTAGTGCTACATTGAAATTTGAAATTTTCAACATAAATAATAATTTGTTTTTCAAAAAGGGCCTAGTATCTTAGAAACTAAATTCAATTTTCTACAAATTCTCTTCTTACATATTTTTTATATAATATTTATAACTTGTTCAAATTTTTATGTCAACTTGCCTAAACCTGATTTTCTAAATTTTTATTGCCACTTAAGGGTCTAGTGTGTAGTACCATGATCCTGGACATACCCATGAGGACCTTGAGTATTGGTAGCCGAGTTGAGTTTTCATATCCTAAGAGGAATGATGATCACAAGCCTACATGTTATCTAGAAAATATTTGAAAAGACAGAGGAAACTGAAGTGGAAGAGTATGCAAGGTGAAGAGTTGAAGGACTTATATGTGAAGAACCAGTTTGGGGTTTATGTGCTGCATCTCGGAAGGTGTTCTTCCAGCCAATGAGAACATCTTTTCAAACCTAGGGTATCTAATGAAAGGGCATTTTGGGGTACTTGGTGAATCTGCATGGTGGTGTGTTGGTTATGTGTTACTCGGTTACAGCTTTAACCAATGGTCTCTCTTATAGAAGGAAGCTTGGCCGCTGAAGGAACTTGGTGAAACCTCTTGAGCTCAGTGATGTCTGTGGTGCTCGGTCGATGTTCTTTCTTGGTGATGCTTATGTTTCTTGGCCTGGTTGGTTGTTTCATTGGTGCTCAGTTGTTTCTCTATCGCTCAATAGTTTTGGTTTACCGATTGGAGCTCTTGGAGATTTGGTTGGCCGACTTGGTGCATTTATTGTTGGTAGTTTTGTTGTATTATCCTATGTATATCTTGAGGCTGACATGGAGAATTAAAGGTTTTTGAGGCTATGTATGAGCTCACTGTTGTTGTATTTAATATTTTTTTATAATAGGAGCTAACTTGGCTTAGGAGTTAATTATTTCTTCCAGTCATCTTGTGGCTAAAGATTAGTATTTAAGGAGTTCTTAGGCAATTGTTCAGGTAGAAGTGAAAGATTTGAGAGAGTTAGTGATTAGATCTGGATCTTGTGAGATCTTGAAGATCAGATTGTTATCTGATAGTTTGTAATAGTAGAGCTAGTGGTTTGCATACTTGGAGACAATGAGATTTATTGGTGGCTTGTGAGCTCAAGTTCATATCTGCCTTAATGTTTTCCATCAATTGTTGATTATTTTATAAGTGGACTAGCTAAGAGATTGTAGAAATACTTTTGATTGTATTTGGCTCTAACTTGGAAGGCCTTACATTTGGGCGTGTTAATGAAAATTCTATTGAAAACATTGTCTTGTTGTGTTATTTCACATTTTGGTGTTTGGCTTCTTGTTTGGACTATCCTTAATTGGATCCTCCTTACTTGTCCTGTGTCATAAACTCTCCTTCTTTTGGAGTTTTTCCCTAATTGAGATCTTCAAGCTAGGAGCACCTCTCCCTCCTACATATCTTCCTTTGCTTCTTCATGTATAGTTTCCAAATGATGGGATGTGGATGATCTTTTCCTAAATTATACACCTTCCCATTTTCTACCCCGGTTTCTCTAGGCCGCATAAACTTTATTGCTGGGGACCTTCATGGAGTGGATGCTTGTCCTTGGGAACTAGAGGAAGGAGCAGTAGGTGGAAAAATACTCCCTATCATCCTATTTTTGACCGGCTTTTCCATGGGAATAGAACCATAAATGGTAGGCCAAGCATGCCTATAAATTGTCTTAGTATTTTAAGGGGCTACTCCTTTGAACTTTAGCAATAGAACCCTTTCCCCTTTTCTTTTCTTTTCTTTTATTTGGAAGGTGAGCTAAGTTTTTGTTTCATAGGAACCCGATCCATCTTGAATGACCTATTAATTCAAGGTTTATTTATTTTGATCACATGCCTATCATTAAAGTCAATGTCATCATTTTCCTCCTTTTTGTCTTCTACATTTAGTATGGTCATTATGTATATTTTATCCTCATTATATAAGGGTTCCAAAATATCCTCAAAATATGCCTCTCATACCTTGGGTGGGATGTAGAGTAGTAGAGAATCTTGTGCTAGTTCTAGGGTCATCCAAAAATAAGCTTAGATCCTGACATTATAGTTGTCTGTGCAATTCATCCAGTGATCCTCAAAATGTGCTTCATTACTATAGAGGCTTCCCATGATGTTGTTGTAGGTTCCTATGGGGTCAAATTTGGTCTTGATAAAACTAAAGTATTGTAAGGGGCATTCATCACACTCAAATTCTAAGAACTGGCACACCTTCATATCTTGAAGAGAATGTGGCCCGATAGAAATAGTGAGGTCCCAACAATTTTCTTCATGTTCTTGATATGCTCGTAAGAATCAGAGAGATTTATAGCCATCTCTAGTAGGATTATTCAATTTGATGGATATCTTGGAAGCTTCTTTAGAGTTAGAGTGCCTCCTTCCACTCTAATGTATATGAAGGTCCTGAACTAAATTTAACAGGAACCCAAGGCCTTGACTTTGGCAGCTACCTCTTTTGAAAGTCTTTATTCATAATCACCCTAAAAAGAGTAGATGATTGCAAAGAAAAAGGCATCATTAAAAATTTTCTATTCCACACTATCTTCCCCCAAGTGTTCTTTCCTAACGAGATATGGATATATAGGAAAGGGCCAGGGATTAGGTTGACCCATCGCTCTTATTTTCACTAAGACTGGATAGACTGCCCTAGTAGCTAGTAGGCAAATGATGTATGAGGTCATATAGAAATGAAGATTATTTTTAATTTTGGTTAATTTTTTTGTCTAGATTGTCACTAAGGATAGTAGCCCAATCAAACCTATCCCACGTTCCTTTAATCTTCTCTATTAACAAAATCATCAAAGGCTTGATTTGGGTAGACTTGGATAGGCCATATAGTCTTCTTATCATAGTGACTACAACTTGGATGTCATCCTTTAAGTACCTCCTCCTCATGTCTATTCTTTCCAACTTGTTTTTAGGAAGAGGTTGTGCAAGGTACTCTTTGTTAATAATTTCATAAGACAATTGAGTGTCCTTGTTGAAAAATTACATTTCTTTATCCGTGGAGAATGCGTAGAATCTATCAACTCCTTGAGGGAGGTAAAAAACATCTTCAATATTGTTTTTCATGAGGTCGAGGACTACCTCACCTATTGTATTTTTCACCAGCCTCTCATTGGGCACATAGTGTTGTGCGAGAGTTATGATTAGCTCAGAAGATAAAATTGACACTAGATGGGTCACTATATTAACAAGGCTTGAGTACACCAAAGAAGTGCAGGGTTTGCATCTACCATCCATCTTGGTCCACCTTGTCATAAATTCATTCCACGCTATGTTCCCTATATTGGTATTTATTATTTCACTATGCAGACTACTGACCTTTGATGGAGCATGGTACCCTTTAGATATGAACTTCATAGCTGGAGAAGTGATCTTTTCAGGCATTCTGCAAGAGAAAAATGAACTGATAAAAAAAAACTTATTGGAAACCATTAGGAGTTAAGCAATAAAGATCTGAGATAAACAAACATGGAATCTGTAGACCAAAAAAAGGCTAGAGAACTCAAACCACAACATAAACATTTATTCATACTTATAAACACTTATTCACACTTATATACACTTATTCACACTTATAAACACTTATAAACACTTATTCACACTTATTCACGCTTATAAATACTTATAAATACTTATTCACACTTATACATACTTATTCATAGTTATAAACACTTTTAAACACTTGTAAACATTTAAACACTTATTCAAACTTATTCACACTTATAAACACTTACTCACACTTATTCCCATTTGTAAACATTTATTCACGCTTATTTACACTTATTCACACTTATAAGCATATATAAATACTTATATACACTCCAAAACACTTATGCACAGTTATAAAAACTTATTCAAACTTATAAACACTTATAAATACTTATAAAAACTTACAAACAATTATAAATACTTATTCACACTTATAAACATTTATAAACATTCATTCACACTTATAAACACTTATTCACACCTATAAACCCTTATTTACTGTTATAAACATTTATTCATACAAATAAACATTTATAAACACTTATTCACACTTATAAATTATTTTTTTGACAAAAGTGACAAAGCACTATAATTTTATTAATATTTATAAAACCTAATTCGAGGCTCATGGAAAAATAATTAGGAAGAAAACCCCCAATCACACCCAACAAAATAACAATGCCCATAAAGATCAAATGTCACAATTACATACCCTTGAATCTAATTACAAACTTAACTGATAGAAGAAGGAGAAAACCCCAAAATATTACTAAGAACTCGTGCCCAAAATCCCATCCCAATATAAAAAACTTAATATATATCTAGCGGGGGATGAAGGCCACAATACATCAATAAATATAGTGATACCTTGACTGAATCTTTTATATATCAAAAAAAAATTCACAAACAATTCCATCCTACCAAAAAATATTGAAAGAAACTAGTCACCACTTTGGAGCTGATGCCTCAGTGACCCTTCCCTTGCCCTTGTCCTTACATTAGCAAAATAGAACTAGTTATCTAGCTTGAGATGCCTAAGAAGTGTGACAAGAGGAGCTCAGGGATTCCAGAAATAACAAAGACAAAGCAAGTGAACCCCCATCTTCCGTGTACGCAAAGACCATGAAAAAGTCATAAAAAAGGAGGGTATTAGCCACTAGACTATTTGGCAATACCCTTTTCAACTTAGTAATCTTCTATTTGAAAAACTGCAAATCTCTTCCCTCCATACTAAGCTTGAAGACATCATATAACCGAACATACTCCATTTGTATCTACAATTATATTGGAGGGAATAATCTCCCCACCCAAGCCTCTAAATCATTGAGTTTATAGCCGTGAATTGTGTCATGCAATTAGTCACCCAAGATGAATTCTTCCTTAATCAGTTTTGAAGACAAACTGCATAAAATCTTTATAGGTGGGGAGCATGTCATAGATGTTTCACAGAAAAATTGAGAGCACCTTTGAATGGAAAAATACTCCATGGGGTGCATGGGAGAAGCACCCCATTGCCAATGATCCTTTTGACTACTTATTCAACATCATCTGGTAAGGCCCTAAAAGAAACCTTCATATGCTGATGTAGGAATGGACCTGAGATTGGGCATTCCCAATCTTTGATTTTCAATGCAATCCAAAAATTAAAAGGTTGATAATACATTGTTCTACCACCACCCCTCTAAGTAAGAAGACTTGAGCATTGTATAATAATGGCCATTGAAGTAGGAGATGATTAAGCTAGCAAGGGAGAGGACCCTACTATACCAATTTGTTGAGAGTCCATTTCCAAACTACCTATGTAAAATCACATTCTAGAAACACATGATTTGTATCTTCCATAGCCTCTGAAGATGGGCACTAATAAGGATCCTCTCTTGTGGAGAAAGCCAAAGAAAATCTCCCACCTTGGGTAACACAACCCCATCTGAAGAAAATTTAGATAAGGGGCAAGAGGGCTTGTTCCAGGTAGTTAGAGAAAGGATCCTTACTTAACTATATATTTCCCACTCTTACTCTTGGCCCAAATCAAACTATCAGGTTCTCTTTCAATACATATCGACCTTTCATTCAAAATCTTCTTCAACTCCTCTTTTTCTTCTTGAGGAAAAATCATGGTAGAGAAATCTTTCCATAAAACCCCCTTGAGGTCTAAAATGAAGTAATTTGAGACCTTATGACCCCATGAACACTCCAAAACAACCCTTGCATTTGGTAGGTTGGTGTGAGAAGACAATTATGGGAGTTCATTCTAAGAGTCGAACCAAAATAATTCTTTATCACCTGAGTTTATAACCCATGACAAATGTGGGAGGAAAAGTGCTCTACTTTTGATCAAAAAATTCTACATAGCTAATCTCGAGGGAGGATTCTCAACATAAAAATTCTCTCCGGCTCTTCTAAATCTAGATATTTTATGCTAATAATAATAGCCCACAAACTATTAGGATTTTCAAACAGTTTCCAAGAAAGCTTGGCCCCAAGAATGAGATTCATTTCATATATTCTATGGAATCCCATGCCCCCACAATATTTAGGAATACAAAGCCTATCCCAAGAGATAAGTGGTATTTTTTTTCTTATCATCTAAATTGACCCTCTAGATGAGATTGGTAAGATATTTTGTGATTTTGTCCATTACACCTTTCAGTGCCAACAAAACTATCATGATATAATTAGGAATAGTACTTAGCATAGATTTTACAATTAAGAGTCTACCAAAAAATTATAACTACCTCGCCATCTATGAGGCAATTTTGTCTCTAATTGATTGAAATATATTCTCCGAAAAGATGGTTTTAGAAGACCCTTGGAAGAAAGGGATACCAAGATGCTTACATGGAGCTTGTGCTACTATGAAGCCAAAATTTTTTTGGATGACTATTCTAGCTTTGTTAATAACATTGAAAATGAAGACCTTGGATTTCTTTACATTTAATTTCTAACCCAAATCCACACAATATTCATTAAGGGTATCATTGATAACCTTAGCTTCCTCAATACATCATTTCATGAATAATAGGGAATCATTAGCAAACAAGGTATGAGACATTGCCAAGTGAGATTGTTTGATCCTAATTCCTTCAAAAACACCATTCTTTTCTGAACTATGATCCTTCTGCATCCTTACATGATAATGAAAAGAAAAGGAGACAAAGAATCCCCTTGCCTAACCCCCTAAGAATATGGGAAGAAACCACATAGGGTCCCATTTACTAAAACTGAGAATTTCGCTACCACAATACAAGACATAATCTATTTAATCCATTTTCTATGAAAATCCATCTTATCCATAAAATGAGATAAAAACTTCCAAATTACCCAATCGTATGCCTTCATCATATCAAGTTTAAGGAACATGGCTAGGTGCCTTTCCTCATTTATTGAATGAAGCACTTTGTCAGCTATGAGAGCTCCCTCAACTGTGTCTTTTCCTGGCATGAAAGCACCTTACTATTTCAAGATAATATTTTAAAATAGCTTACCCAATCTAGTCGCCATCGACTTAGTAATAATCTTGTATATTGTGTTACATAATGAGATTGACTTGAAATTTGCAAAGGAAGTAGGTTGTTGACATTTTGGGATAAGGGTAATAAACATGTTATTAAATTGTTTAAACATACAAGAGTGCTTTATGGACTCCTCTACTACCTTTAAAATGGTTGCCCCTATAAAGAGCCAACACTTATGAAAAAATAGAGGCATAAGACCATCTAGACCAGGACCCTTGTCTGGCCCCATTGTGAATACCGAGTTTCTTATCTCTTCTAAAGAGAAAGGATCCAGGAGATCCCTGTTATCTCCTACTAAAACTACTTGTTTGACACAATCAAGAATTTTTTGAGGTTGTAAAACTAATTCATCTAAAGATTTTAGGAGGTTATTAAAAAATTAACTTCTTCTCACTAAATTTCCTTTTCACTTGTCAATGGGTTACCATTTGAATCCTTACTGTGAAATATTGCATTTCTATGTCTCTTGATTTTTGTAGAAGCATGGAAGAACGATGTTTTTATGTCCCCCTCATTCAACCATAATTGTCAAGATCTTTGTCTCTAGGAACTTTCCTCTCTAAAAAGTACTTCCTGAAGATGCAATTTTAATTCTTTATGTTTATCATATGTCTCTTGTTTAGGCTTAGAATTACCACCCCAACTCAGGCATTAGGGCTACACAATATTTCTATCCTAACAATGGAAACCTCCTTGAGTTGTGGGTGGACTCTAATTAAGGAGGAGTCTCTGGATTCTAGGCTGGTTCCTATTTGATATGGAATATCACCTCCTGATTGATAACTTAGTGGGAAAAAGGAAGAAGGAAACTTTAAAACTAAAAATAAATAGGGGTGATACACCAAAATGGATTCAAACTTTTCTTGAGAGATAAAACAGTAACTCCAACTCATATATCAAAGGTTTGACTCTTTATATCATTGTTCTACATATAGGCTAACAAATCTCACTACTAGGGTTAAACCACAAATAGCTTAACGAGTCAACAAACATACATATTCCTTACGAGGTTTGAATTATTGATCACCTTGAGAAGGAATATGGATACACTCACTTCTCTTGGATAGAAATGGAATAAACACTTGCAAAGAAAGATGAAAACAAGATTTTGAAATAAAAAACTCCAAATATGTTGGCAAATGAATCATATGCTTTATTTTCCTCAAAATCTGACAAAGTGGTTACAAAAATAATCTCCAAGGCATCAAGGAACAAAAAGCTCACTTTAGCCCTCTCTCCAAAACTTGCAACCCCTTAAACTAATAATGAAAATCAGTTTTATATCCAGCCCAAGCCTCAAGTTCGAAAATCTAAGCCTTACTTATTTCCCCTAATTTGGCCAAAAATTATGCCAAAAACATAGCCTATAAAGACTACCAAAAAAATGCCCTAAATGTTGGCTTATAAAGAATATAAATCCTTTTTACATTGTTTACCAACATTTAACTTAAATAATTTGAATAAAAATTCAAAATTAACAAAAACCTACTACCCTAACTTAAGAAATAAATCCCTAAGTATAAGAAACACTAAGTGGAAGAGGGTCGACATGACCAGTCTACCCATTTGCACATGATGTGGATAAGAGGTAGTGAGGTGGCACTGTGGCAATATCAAGGCCTACAAGATGTAGACATCTGCATTAATGATATTCAATTTTGTTTGCTGTGTGGACTCCAAAATATTAAAACCACTTACAATCTTAAACTCAGTGTTAATGTTCAAATTCATTGAGAAAAAACAAGAAGAAATGAAACCCTAACTGCAAGGAAACTCTGGCAAAATCTTCAATCTAGCTCAGCTTGACTGTCATGATTGGCAATGAAGCTCTCTATTTTATTGAATATATCTTCTTGCATCAATCCTAGATTGAGAGTTTGATTCTATGGAGGCTTGGGTTCCTATTGAAAACTAGAGATTCATTTTACTCGATCTTGACTTGTGACTGATTCTTTGAGCCTTGCGTTAATGGGGGTTGTAACGGCCTGTTGGTATGTATTCATGAATTTCATTTAAGTTGTGACTGATATATCATCTACGCTTTATGTATGGAGCCGAGATTGATGCCTGACTTATAGCTCCCCTTTTGGCTTGCAGTTATAAATGAATAGCCCACATCCTGTAGGTATGCTTTATATCTTGGAATCACACTTAAACTGTGACTCCGCTTTGATCTCAGTCTCGGTCTCATGTGTCACGACTTGACTAGCTAGTATCTTGGACTGAGAGTTTGATTCTATCTTGGCTCGAAGTTGTGAATGAATAGCTCACAGACTGTGAGCATCTTTGAAACATGAAGTTACAACCTTGCTTTAACTCAGCTTCGAGCCCTTTTTTATTTGGTCATAGCTTGACTCAAAGCTTATACTCATTGTGACCTTTCTTTAGCTGACTGGTAAGATACAACTCCTGGTGTTACTTCATCATATCATACGGGTTCATAAAGTTTGTTCATTTTCCACATTTTTGATGTGGGTCTTTGCATCTTGACAACTCCATGACTTGTGGGTTCTCTTCAGTCAGCCCAGCATAGCCTAAGTTGTGACTGAGAGATGTAAAAAATGAAACTTGGTACTAGCTAGAGAATCTCAGTCACAGCTTCAGACTCATACCGAGCTGACTGAAAATTTGGCTAAAAGATAGATAACTGACACAAGCTATGATTGAAAAATATGCATATAAGTTAGCTTCAAATTTTTATTTTTTTGGTAGTGTTTTCGAAAGGTTACATACATTTCTACATCTTTGTTTTTCTTCTTTCTCATTATATATGATATGGCTTAAGTAAGACAAAGAAAACCCACTTTGAACCGTTGTAAAAAGATTTGGTAGCAAGAAAAACCCATTTTCATACACAACTCATGAATAGTGTTTTCTTCCCCTGTCCGTTTAATAGAAACCAAAACAAACCATTTACTTTGAATGCATTCATTTGGCTTTGCTGATTATGACTCCAATGGAAACTCTTACAGCTTGTTCGTTAGTGCATTTGAAACTCTCATATGGCTTGGCCACAGATGTTTGTTGTAGATGTTTGAAATTTTGTAAAATAAAAAGCATTCCACTCACAACCTGATATGGGGGAAAAACATGAGCTTCAAAGCTCACCGATGCTGCAAATATGTGCTTACTCTTGAACCCAAACCATCAAGCTTACTGTTAAGAATATTCCTCAATCGCTGCTGTGACATTTTGAATACTAGTGCATTAATCATTTAATTTTACTTTACATATAACCCAATTGATAAAAGGCCATAAGTTTCAGTGCTTGAACATGTACTTTTACAGCTTGTTCATTGATGAAATTATAATCTTATTTAACTCAGTCGTACTGTACTACAGACGTCTTTGAAAATTTCTAAGGCTTTGATCCTTACACTTACAGTTCAAAAGAATGAATTCCATGGCTGCAGATGTTTTTTGAACCTTAAAGTTTGGAAAATCTTTCACATATCTTTTCACTTTTAACCAATATATCACTGAACCCTCATATCACTGTTTCATATTAAATACCAGCCACTTTTGAATAAACTTTTTAACCTCCATGCATTTCTATGTCTTTATGCTTTCAGTCATTTTTTAAAAAGGTGCTTTCAATTCAAAAACAAATATAAGGTGATAAGCTCACTGTCTGAATGTTTTTCATTAGTTCAGTCACTGTTTAGTGCTCTCTTTATGGCACAGTCACTATTTTTGTAATGCACCAGTCATTTTACTTTTCTTCAATACCACTCATGAATAAGAATAGTCATTTTGAATTGAATTCAATACCAAAAATAGAGAACATCTTAAGACTCACCGACACATATTACCAAGCTTGAACATAGTTCTCTTTTTATGCCGAATCTAAACTTTTAAAATAAATACAAAAAGATGAAAAATGTTTGTTTACTATCCAAGGAGTTCAAGCACGGGCTTGAGACATCCAAAGACATGAAAAAAAATTTCAATGAAGTTCAAGCACAGGCTCATGACATCCACTAAATACAAACTAAAAACACTTTTTTTGACTTTAAAGCTTCAATTCTATAACATTTCTCCTTTTTACCAACAACAACAAAGATTTTATTGAGCTTGTACCTTGAATTCAAAAAATATATGCAATACTAGTGATTATGTAACTGTATCTTGGCATTTGATCATGACTATTTTGGAAAACTTTGGCATTTTGCTGTAACATCTTGAAAAGCATCTTGCTCTACATTTTTTCCTCTATGATTGTGATGTGAAAACTAGTCAGTTTGAAACTCTGCAAAATGTTATGTTAAGCTCTTCAAACAACAATATTATAAACTTTTTAAATTAGTGAACATAATAAATAATTCAATTTATGAAAATGCCAAAATTGACACTTGTGAATCAACATTTAGACCATTATGTTCACTAATCTACCAAGGTCCTACAACTTCTGAAAAATGTTTCTCAGTTGGAAACACTAAGTCCCTTTCATTTAGATATCCGATTAATAAAAAGGACAACATACATCAAAATGACCATTAATAGTAAAAGGTTTCATGTTTAGAAAATAAGTTCCTTTAATACTACCTTTCAGTTAGTGTGGATGCACATTTCCTTATTGCATTGAATTTACCAGATAGATATGCAACATTGAAAATTATATTCTCATTGTATATTGTTTTTGTTTCATGCATTTCTTAGATCCAACGGGATCTAACACCATTTTCTTTCTCTCATGATGCAGGTAAAAACCCTAAAAACCCTAATGCAGATGAAGACTTGGACCTGAAGACCTAGGACCTGACAAACAACCAGCAAAAAACAAACCAAAAGAGGCAATGCATGGGACCCCTACTATATACTTCTATCATTTTCTATTCTGCAAATATACTCTATTATTGACAAGAAATATGAAATATGAAAAGACACTTGTATACCACATTCAGTTTGAATGCACAATGTAATGATTAGCTATGAATTTTGAAATTTGAAATGTGATCAATACTTAGAGTACAAAAATAATTCTAATAATGAATGCAATAATGAAATGTTAATTAATAAAACCTGAAAGGTAGTATTAATTGGACTTGTAAAGATGCAATTTTTTCCTATTTATGTTTATTCTGTTGTATGCTATAATTTTGGGTAACATCTTTGTTGAGAGACCATTTCACAAGATAATTTCATTAATTTGATCCAACTAAGATTGCAGCTTCTCCTTTTTCTCAAATATATTCCCTAAAGAGCACTTATTCTACTCTCTAATTTTTGCCTTCATAAAAGCCAACTTCTTGGATAACTGAAACATTCTGGATCCAACAATGAAGAGGCACTCTTCCCAAAAAATTTGAAATAATTTTAGGAAATTGTTATGTCTAAACCACATCCTCTCAATCTTCAAATATGGTCTAGGTTTAAACCCAGACTAAGTGAATTGAATTTCTTCTACAATTGCATAATCATCTGACCCAATTAGGGACAATATAGTAGATGGGAAACAACCTTGATCTAGTAGCCAATGAGAATTCGTTAAACTCTATCAAATCTAGCTCCTACAAAATGAATTCCCTTTCTTCTATTGGAATAGGTAGCTACTACAAAGTCCTTGAAATCTTGAGTAATCCTTGGAGATAGGTCTAATCCCCTAATTTTATCTAAAAAACCTAAGGTTGCATTAAAGTCTCCACTCAAGATAGCCTTATGTCCATCCAATTGCAAAAGAAAATTTGAGATGAAACCTCAAAGCTTCTATTTCTAGCCATAGAGACAGACACATACACATTTATCAATATAAATATGAGGGAGAATATTTTTACTTCCACAACTAACCAATTTCCACAAGAAGTTACCAAACTTATTTGATAGTTATGTTGGTTCCATAAAGTTTCCAAACCCTCCAAAGCTCCTCAAAAAGGATAATGAAGGAACTCCCAATTCTTATGAGATTTCAAAATCTTTTTACCATTATCCTCTGAAAGTTTTATCTCTCGAAGTAAAACTATGTCTTCCCCACTAACCAAGATTTGATCCCTAATTAGGTGAGCCTTGTTAGAGGAATTAATGCCTCTAACACTCCATGTGATAATCCTCATTCTGCCCTCAAAGAGCTGGTCACTCTCCTTTCCATATTGAATTATTTGGATATAAGTGCAACTGCCTCCTCTTTATAGTTTCTACAAGTTCTCTAAAAATTAGTTGTCAAATGAATCCCTAAGGCTATTTTATCCTTCAATTTAGCTTCCTTTAAAGGTCTTCCCCTTAGGTTCTTAATTGATGAGATTCCCCTAACCTATGCAATGTCCAAATCAGACTATGTAATTGAGCATATGGGAGGATCTAGACTTAATTCTTTATTTCCATTTGCCTCCCTATGAGAATCCTTAATCTCTTCATAGTTTAATAACCCTTCATGCCCTATATCATAATACTTTTTTGTCTACTACTTTGAAAACCATGGTAAATACTAATTGGTCTAGATTACCTCTATTAAATCATGGGTTTGAAGGTTCCTCCTACCTTCTTCTGTCAATAGCATCCCATTTCCTTCCTTAGTAAGATTAGTTCCTTGTAAACCCCCCATAATAACCCATTTCTCATCCTCGTTCCTAACCTATGATACCAAATAGCCCTCATGATCCATCTTCTCAATGAATGAAAACTCAACAAACTCTCTAGCACCCCTTATACCTGAAAAAACTTGAACCTGGTTTGTTCCAACCTCATCCTCCCCTAGTGAGGATCGTCCACCATAGTACTCGCTAGACTCAACAGATCATGAATACATTTCCTAATCTTATTATTCTAGGTTTCCCTTATGTCAAACCCCATTGAGATTTTATGCTCCTCTATAATGTCTTTAGGGAAACCTAAAATAAATTGTTCAGATCTAATGAGACTCTCCTTATATGTCACCACCTCCACAACCGTCAAGCGAGAAGGTATATTTTTTACTATTGTTATCTAATGCTGCATATTAGATATAGCCACGTGTTCTCATTTTTATCATAATCCATATCCACTCTGCCTTTCAATAAAACATAATGTCCGATAGGGGGAACATTCACTTCATCAACCTTTGAAAATCTTTCTTCAAAGTCTAGAGTAGGATGACTTTCTTCCTTATTTGACTCCTACCATTGCCTATTTTGATGATCATTTTCCTAATGAGTAGCATCATTATGATCAACTACCCTTTCCACAATCTCCTTAGGAGCAATTCCCAAAGAACAATGATCTGCAGATGAAACATGATTGATGTACACCCTAGTCAATTTTGTAGATCTAGCTGAACAATGCATCATTAAGTACCCTAGAGCCCCTTGTCTTACTGCAGCCCTTGAAGGATCATTGAAAATACTACCCTATCTAAACTCCCCAAATCTTGATTTGAAAAATATATATGATAACCATTTTCTTGATGTATCCATTAAAACACATATTCTAATTGAACATTTATAGTCATCAAAGGAAACTAGATCAATTCTGAGGAAAACTCTTAGTTTATTTCCCACTAACACCATCAGATCAACATATGGGAGGATCTAGACTTAATTCTTTATTTCCATTTGCCTCCCTACGAGAATCCCTAATCTCTTCATAGTTTGATAACCCTTCAAGCCCTATATCATCAAAAAATTTGTCTAATACTCCCAAAACCATGGTAAATACTAATCAGTCTAGATCTACCTCTATTAAACCATGGGTTTGAAGGTTTTGCTGACCTTCTTCTACCAATACCATCCCCATCCCTTCCTTAGTGAGATCAGTTCCTTGTAAACCCCCCATAATAACCCATTTCTCATCCTCATTCCTGACCTCTGATGTCAAACATCCCACATGATCCATCTTCTCAATCAATGAAAACTCAACAAACTCTATAGCACCCAACCTAAAAAAACTTGAACCTGGTTTATTCCAACCTCAACCTCCCCCTAGTGAGGATCATCCACCATAGTACTCACTAGAATCAATAGATCGTGAACAAATTTCCTAACCTGATTGTTCTAGGTTTCCCTTATGTCAAACCTTGTTGAGATTTTATGTTCCTCTATAGTGTCTTTAGGGACACCTAAAATAAATTGTTCAAATCTAATGAGACTCTCCTTATATGTCACCACCTCCACAACCGTTAAGCAAGAAGGTATATTTTTTACTATTATTATCTATTACTACATATTAGTGATGAAGGGTGCTCCCCTTAATACCACAAACACATAACAGATATAGAGTAACAACAACAATATGCAAGAACAGAAAATTGGCTTCTTATTATCTCCACAAATGTGGAATTACAAACTTTCAGAATTACAATATGCAAAGCCACATGGGCATTCCCTTACAATATTCTGTAGGACAAAGCCTCGAACTATTACCTAGATCTACTACCCAGAACTATTCTGAACTGCCTAAGACAATAATACATCCTTCCTTATATAGGCAATTTTCCACCGCCTGGGAAGGTTCCAGAATTTTTAGCCAATAAGGCTGACCAAACTTAGAATTATTTATTTTACATTTTATTACATCATAGTCGGCTCAAGATAACCTTTGAAACCCGAACAAAAATTTTGAAGAAAATTATTTTCCACCATTTCAGGTGGCCCAACTTCCGAAGACCATAAGTCATCACCAGTTGACCCGATCGGCTATTATAACCCCATTTTGGAAACGCCACGAAGTGCTCTACAGGCTTGACCCGTGCAAGCACCCGTCCCTCAAATTTTTGACCTCATCCGGGGCCTCTAAAGCCTTCAAAATTGAGTTCAAAGTTTCTGTACCCTGCTGCCAATACCGAAAATCTTCAATATCTTCCAATATACACTTGATCTGGCAATGAAACTTTACTGGCAGACTTATATGACCAAAATGAACCTCCAAGAAAGAAATCAGATCATTCTGAGCACATACAAAAATTACCAAAAATAGTAACTTTCCATAAATAGCAGCTCTGCACAAAATAGCCCTTATTGAATACAAAAACATAAATATTTTTGGGTGATGCAAGATTGCTCTTACACCCAGGATGCTCCTGCATCGATTAGATATAGCACAATGTTACTCATTGTTAACAGAATCCATATCCACTCTGCCTTTTAGTAAACCATCATTTTTGATAGGGGGAACATTCACTTCATAGACCTTCATCAATCTTTCTTCAAAGTCCAGAGTAGGATGAATTTCTTTCTTATTTGACTCTTGCCCCTGCCTATTTTGATGATCATCTTCCTAATGAGTAACATCCTTATGATCAAATGCCCTTGCCATAATATCCTTTGGAGGAATTTCCAAAGAACAATGATTTGTGGATGAAACATGATTGATGTACACCCTAGTCAATTTTGTAGATCTAGTTGAACAATGGGTTGTTAAGTTCCCTAGAGCCCCCTATCTTACTGCAACCCTTGAAGGGTCATCCAAAAGACTACCCTGCCTAAATTCCCCAAATCTTGATTTGAAAAAAAAAAATGATAACCATTTGCTTGATGCATCCTTTAAAACACATATTCTAGTTGAACAATGGGTTGTTAAGTTCCCTAGAGCCCCCTATCTTACTGCAACCCTTGAAGGGTCATCCAAAAGACTACCCTTGAACATTTATAGCCATCAAAGGAAACTAGATCAAGTCTGAGGAAAACTCTTAGTTTATTGCCCACTAACTCCATCAAATCAACATATGGGAGGATCTGGACTTAATTCTTTATTTCCATTTTCCTCCCTACAAGAATCCTTAATCTCTTCATATTTTGATAACACTTCATGGCCTATATCATTAGAATTTTTGTCTACTACTCCCAAAACCATGGTAATACTAATCAGTCTAGATCCACCTTTATTAAACCATGGGTTTGGAGGTTCCTCCTACCTTCTTCTATCAATACCCTCCTAGTCCCTTCCTTAGTGAGATTAGTTCCTTGTAAACCCCCCATAATAACCCATTTATGATCCTCGTTCCAGACCTATGATGCCAAACATCCCTCATGATCCATCTTCTCAATCAATGAAAACTCAACAAACTCTTCAGCACACCTTATACCTAAAAAAACATGAACCTGGTTTGTTCCAACCTTGTCCTCCCCCTAGTGAGCATCGTCCACCATAGTACTCGCTAGACTCAACAAATCATGAACACATTTCTTGACCTTATTATTCTACATTTCCCTTATGTCAAACCCCATTGAGATTTTATGCTCCTCTATAATGTCTTCAAGGACACCTAAAATAAATTGTTTATATCTAATGAGACTCTCCTTATATGTCACCACCTCCACAGCCATCAAGCGAGAAGGTATATTTTTTACAATTGTTATCTGTTGATGCATATTAGATATAGCCACGTGTTACTCATTGTTAACAAAATCCATATCCACTCCGCCTTTCAATAAATGATAATGTTTGATAGGGGCAACATTCACTTCATTGACCTTCATCAATCTTTCTTTGAAGTATAGAGTAGGATGACTTTCTTCCTTATTTGACTCTTGCCCCTACCTATTTTGGAGATCATCTTCCTAATGAGTAGTATCCTTATGATCAACTGCCCTTTCCATAAACTTCTTTGGATGAATTCCCAAAGAACAATGATCTGAAGATGAAACATGATTGATGTACACCCTAGTCAGTTTTGTGGATCTAGTTGAATAGTGCATCGTTAAGTTCCCCTAGAGCCCCCTGTCTTACCCATGGTTTAATAGAGGTAGATCTAGACTGATTAAACTTATATATCTAGACCGATTAGTGCTAGATCTATATATACACTAATTCATACTTATATATATTTATTCACACTTATAAACACTTATAAATACTTATTCATACATATAAACTCTTATAAACACTTATAAACATTTATAAACACTTGTAAATATTTATTCACACTTATAAACAATTATAAAAATTTATTCATGCACTTATAAACACTTATTCACAAATATAAATACTTATAAACACTTATTCACACTTATAAACACTTATAAATATTTATTCATATTTATAAACACTTATAAACATTTGTTCATAATTATAAATATTTATTCACACTTATAAACATTTATAAACACTTATAAATATTTATTCACATTATAAATACTTATAAACACTTATAAATACTTATTCACACTGATAAACATATATTCACACTTATAAACACTTATAAATATTTATTCACACATATAAACATGTATTCAGATTTATAAATACTTATAAATAGTAATTCAGACTTATAAACACTTATTCACACTTATAAACATATATAGACACTTGTTCACATTTATAAAGACTTATTCACACATATTTACACTTATAAACACTTATTCACACTTATAAACATTTATTCACAATTAAAAATGGGTGGCCGCAAGAAGTTGAGTCCCACTTTTGGGGAAAAAGTGGATGTGTTTTCCTTGTTTTTCAAATTTCCTATCAATTGATTTCTAAATTTGAGGTACTCAGAAATTGAATCTTAAAAAACTTTAGTAATAAAAAATGTAGTGCTCGAAGTCTACTTTTCATATATGTGATTTATTTAAATACCCACATCGTATAAATTATTTTTTAGTAAGAATATTTAAAAACTACTTTTTCAAAATACTTGTTTTAGGACCATACCATATCCGTGTATGACCACCATGTATTAACCTAAATAAATAAATTTTTGCAAATTCTTCTGGAGAAATATACATAAGTCACCAAAGATTGATGAGCATATTTTTCCTTATTTTTTTATTAATTTTTAATTAATTATATAGAGTACATTTTCAAAACCTCTAGTGTACGACCACCATAATTTGACAAAAATATATATTTTTTCAAAATTATTTTTTTATCTTCAACATTATTGTATGTAGGTTGATGTCATATGATTTATTTTCCAAAAAACCAAAAAATTAAAAAAAAATATTAAAGTTTTTGTGAACATCACTATTTTACATTTAGGTACCACTTTTAATTAATAAATAATGCAAAAATAGTGAAAATAATCATATCACTATGATATTTATATATTTGAAATTAGAAGAGTGAAAAATCTAATGGATTTTAATTTCATCAAAAAGTACAATAAAAAAGGCCCTCAAATAATTACGACAAGACATAAATATGGTATTCTAGTGCCTTAACCAAATTTTTGGAGGTGAAGACATAGGGAACCAAGCCTATTTAGAACAAAAATCTAATGTAGATGTGTGTTTCCCGCTCATGTCTTAAGAAACGAGTGTCCATTATTTAAAATTTAAATAACAAACACCTATTTCTTAAGATAATAAATTGCTGTGTAAAAATACATTTCTATTCATAATTTTAAAAAATATTAGAAACAAGCACTTGATTTTTGGAAAAAAAAAATTTGGCAAAAATTTTATATTTATATTAATAAAAAAACATGGTTCAAAAAGGGCTCCCGGAGAAAAGAACTAGTGAAGAAAAACTTCGTTCGTTACCCATATATACAAAGCAAATAAATCTGCATATTATTCAGTTTGTGTCCCTAGCTAGAGAGATCCCATCAAAAGAAGCAAATAGGCATCATTCATACATCCCTGATAGGAATAAGGGGTGGATATATGCAATAACCCATGACCCCTACCTGATCCCAAAATAAACAATAGAAAATTAGGTGGGGGCACCCATCAACCCAAAATTCTTACAATAAAGAAGTATTTACATATAAACAAAGCCCCCAGCCTAATTGATCATCAAAATATTCTAGTATCTAATGTACAATTATGAAAATGAAGGATCATGCCAAATAGAACTGAATTAAAGCAATCTCCTAAAATGAAGTGATCAAAATCATCACCGAGTATAGAGCAGCAACCAGTACGAAGATAATCCCAAGTGGACGAAAGAACCTGTGACACACCAAAAAAGAGAGACCAGAGCTTCACAGAAATAAGAAATAAACAAGGATGAAGTGAAGTTATTCTAAAGACTGCTCAATGGCATCAAAAAGTTGAGCTGGATGAGAGAAAAACAGTGAGCTCCAAATCCTATCAGCCTCCACATGAATTGAAGAGACATCAGCAAAATTATCAGCAGAATGTCGGGAAGGGGAAAGATTACCTCTAGCCAGTTCCAAATTAGGGTTCATCAAAGGGACTGACAAACCAACTGGAGCCAACGTAGAGGGTCTACCCTGAACAGCAGAGGAAGCATCATGAGGAGAGAGGTTAGCATGAGAAATTGCATTTGAATGAGCCATAAGACCCAAAATGGCATAAGTTTTTGAGAATGCCTTCCCACGGTAAGAAATGTCCATAGAGTTCCTGTGAATAATAAAATCTAGAGGATTGATAGAGGAAGAAGCAATGGAATCCTTTATTGCCCCATATATCAAAACAAACCTGTCCGAAGACAACAACAAATGTCGTGGAAAAATGTCACCCACGCATGCTTCTCCTTCCCATAAATTATACCCTTGAATAGTAGCTAATAATTTGTCATTTTGAATAAACTTAGGCCAAATAATAGCATTAGCCACATGAAATAGTAACAACCAAGATTGAGAAAGGTCCAAAAATATAGAATAGAAAATAGAGACTATTTGTGAGGGAAATATAATTCTCTTTGAGCTTGGAGACAAAATAGACTCCCCAATTAATTGATGGATGCACCTTTGACATTTTATTTAGTGATCATGGAACATAGAATCAATCAGTTCATCTGAGATTTTACCTTCAAACGGTAACTCCAATTGATCAGTGGGTAGGGAGACTGTTAAATTGAGAGGTTTGAATTCGTATGCATACCTTGAAGGGGCCATTGCCAAATAAAAGACTAACGCAGGAAAAACACAATACATAAAAGAAAGCATGACATAGCATTAATATATAGGAGGGCACAAATAAAATGAGAAGGAGGATAAATGATGAAAAGACCAAAGAAGCATGGGATCGTACACATCCTTTAAACCATACCCGATAGCAGATTTTAAAAATCTACAACACGTGTGATGAAGCTAAGAATAAATAATCATGCCATCAATTGATGAATTTGAGACATCACAACTCATAATAAGTAGTCAAATCAAAATCCCTCAAGGCACAAAGTGGTTAGTAGAATAATAATGAAATAAACATCCCAATTAATAAGATGACACAAAAAGATTTCCAAATCATTTGAATTTTGGTAGTCATAATATTTATAAATATATATTCATGTTTATAAACACTTATTCACATTAAAAATTACTTATTTAAACACTTATAAACATCTATAAATATCTATGAAAAAAAACTTATAAACACTTATCCACACTTATAAACATTTTTTCATGCTTATAAACACTTATTCACATTTATAAACACTTATTCACACTTATAAACTTTTATAAACATGTATGCACACTTATTCACATTTATAAACACTTATTGACACTTATAACTACTTATTCACATTTGTAAACAAATATTCACACTTATTCACACTTATAAAGACTTATTCACAGTTATAAATACTTATAAACATTTTTTTCATACTTATAAAATTTTATTCACATTTATAAACACTTATTTACACTATTCACATTTATAAATATTTATTCACACTTATTTCAACACTTATAAACACTTATAAATACTTATAAACACTTATAAATATTTATAAACACTTATTCATATTTATAAATATTTATTTACACTTATAAACGCTTCTCAACACTTATAAACACTTATTCACACTTGTAAACATTTTTAAACACTTATAAATATTTATTTACACTTATAAGCACTTATAAATATTTATAAACACTTATTCACATTTATAAGCATTTATTCACACTTACAAACACTTATAAACACATACAAACACTTATTCACACTTATTTACACTTCTAAACACCTATAAAAAATTATTAACACATATAAATACTTATTCACACTTATAAACACTTATTGACATTTATACAAACTTATTCACACTTATAAATACTTATTCACACTTATAAATACTTATTCACACTTATAAATAATTATTCTCATTTATAAACACTTAAATAAATATTTATTCACACTTAAAAACAATTATAAACACATATTTACAGTTATAAATACTTATTTAAATATTTATTGAAATTTATAAACACTTATTTACATTTATAAATATTTGTAAATACTTATAAACACTTATTCGTGACACTTATAAATACTTATAAATATTTATTCATATTTCTAAATACTTATTCACAATTATAAATACTTATTCACACACTTATAAACTCTTATAAACACTTAAAAATAATTACAAATGTTTATTCACATTTATAAATACCTATAAACACTTATTCACACTTATAAACAATTGTTCACACTTACAAATACTTACAAATATTTATTCATATTACTAAATATTTATTCACACTTATAAATACTTATTCACACTTATAACCATGTATTCGCACTTATAAATATTTAAACACACTTATAAAAAATTATAAACATAAAATCTATGAATACTTATTCAAACTTATAAATACTTATTCACAATTATAAATACTTATAAACACTTATAAATATTTATTTACGTTTATTGAAACTTATAAATATTTCCACACATATAAACACTTATTCACACTTATAAACATTTATTCACAGTTATAGATAGTAATAAACACTTATAAATATTTATTCACATTTATAAACACTTCTAAAAATTTATTCATACTTATAAATATTTATCAGACTTATAAACACTTATAAACATTAAAAACACTTATAGACAAGTTTATAAATATTTATAAACATTTATTCACACTTGTAAATAATTATAAACATATATTCACACGTATTCACACTTATAAACATTTATTCATACATATAAATATTTATTCACATTTATAAAAACTTAAAAATACTTATAAAAATTTATAAATATTAATTCATACTTATAAAATATTTATAAACACGTATTCATATTTATAAACACTTATCCACATTTGTAAACACTTATTCACACTTATAAATATTTATAAACACTTATATACATTTATAAACACTTATTTTTATGTATTCACATTTATAAACACTTATAAATATTTATTCACACTTGTATACACTTATATACACTTATAACACTTATAAACATTAACAAACTCTTATAAACATTTATTTACACTTATAAACACGTATAAATACTTATAAACATATATTCAAACTTATAAATACCTACAAGAATTTTATTCACACTTATAAATACTTATAAAATTTATAAACACATATTCAAATTTATAAATATTTATTGAGACTTATAAATATTTATAAACACTTATAAACACTTATTCAGACTTATAAACACTTACTCATACTTATAAAAAATTATTTACACTTATAAACACGTCTTCACATTTATAAATATTTATTCACAGAGTATAAATATTTATAAACACTTATTCACACTTATAAACACTTATTCATACTTATAAAAATTTATTCACTACATCACTACAAGGTGGTAAGGTCTCGGCTTTGGGCGATGGTGAAATGTGTGAAGATATGGAGAAGTGAAATTGGGTGCTTTTTGTTTTTGGATCATTTTTTGCTAAACTGTGGCCTTTTGTAAATTTGGGGTCTTCAAAATGTACTCAAAATCTGATGATTTTGTGGCTTCAGGGTAGAATCATCGAAAATTTTGTATCATTGTAAAAATTAGACTATTTTTTATAATTGGTGGAAGTTTTATGTCCATAGTGTATTCAGAACTCTGATCATCAATATAAGTAGGTTGTATATATTGATGCTATAAATTATGTATATATTGCGACAATGCTGGGTTTTCTTGCTGGTTCTTTCTCGGTTGAGCACTTTTTGAATCAGTATTTTATATAAATATATTCAATGGCTAGTCCACTTTCGCCAAAAAAATAATAATAAAAATTTATTCACACTTATAAAAACTTATAAACACTTCTTCACATTTATAAACATTTATTCACACTTATAAATATGTATTCACATAGTTGTAAATATTTATTCACATTTATAAATGCTTATTTTGACACTTATCAACATTTATAAACACTTATAAACATTTATTTACAATTATAAACACTTATTCACACTTATAAACACTTATAATACTTATTCACACTTTTAAACACTTATAAATATGTATTCACACTTATAAACATGTCTTCACACTTATAAACACTTATTCACACTTATTAACATTTATTTATAGTTATAAACATTTATTAACAATTATAAACATTTATTAAAACTTATAAACACTTATTCATATTTATAAACATTTATTCACTCTTATAAACATTTATTCACACTTATAAACACTTATTCACATTTAAAAACTTTTATTCACACTTATAAATACCTATAAACACTTATTTACTCTTATAAACACTTATTAACACTTTTACATATTTATTCACACTTATAAACACTTATTCACACGTACAAACATTTATAAACACACACACACATTCATGGTTATAAACACTTGTTCACACTTATAAACACTTATAACTACTTATAACTACTTATTCATGCTTATAAATACTAATAAACACTTATTCACACACATGTCAACACTTATAAATGTTTATTTATATTTATATACACTTGCTCATATTTATAAATACTTATTCACACATATAAATACTTATTTAGACTTATAAATAATTATAAATATGTTTTCACACTTATAAACATTAATTGACATTTATAAACATTTATAAACATTTATTCACATTTGTAAACACTTATAAATACTTATTAATTTTTAGATACACACCAAAAAATAAATAGAAAATTAATTCACAAAATTTCTTTTAAAATGTCACATAGAAACAAAACACATGGACTTTGCTAATATGAAAAATTTAAACCATACACCATGGTGATCATGTGATAGTTCAACAATACATAAAGAACATAAAAATTTAACTTTTAAATATAGAAATAAAACTCATATAACGTTAGTTCAAAAGTTAAAAAATATTTCACACAAAAATATGAATGCATGCCATAGTTTAACCACAGGTGAAATAGACATGCAAATTTATTCCAAGATACATGGATTTTATCCAAACATACCAAATATAAACATGTTTCACAAAAAATAGCTCTAGGACACATAAAAATACTAAGCTCAATAAAGTGAAACTAAAAACATACACAAAATGAATCCCAAAGTTCAAGCACACTTCACACTAAAGTTGAAACATATAGTATAAGTTATTGTCAAAGTTACTACACTCTTCACAAGAGTGAATGTGAAAGTTCAAATATATGTAAATGTAAAAGTACAAATGCACTAAAATTATTGTTATCAAAGTTTAAACACACTTCCCATAAAAATGAATAAAGTGATTATCAAAGTTTAAACATATTTGACATATAATTAGTATGTTTCACACTTAATTTTTTTAAATATATATTTTTAACATATATAGAATAAATGTTAAAATTTAAATATTAACATAAGTAAATATAAAAATTCAAAAACATTTCACACCAATCAAATTAATTTCAAAATTATTCATAAATATACTAATAGAAAAAGGTCAGTTGCGTTAAATAAATTGATGGATTTCAACAAATAAGTCACACTGCCAATTGGTAAGAGATGATGAAGTAGGCAATGATATCCAATTTGTGGGAATGAGATTTTTATTGTGATGGAAAATGTTAGGATGAGTGAAGATGGTTTGCAAGCTTAAAAGAATGTAATTCCAAAAATTCAAGGTAATAAATCTATAAATCATTTGAAAGAGAAAGAAAAGTTGAAAATAGAGGACGAGTGATAGGGTTTATCGGAATAGTCATCATTAATCTTTCAAATGCAATAACAAACAAAAGTGTAAATTAATGATTATCAGTAAACAAAAGGAAAAATGTTGACGTGGTTGTAGGAAAAGGTGTAGAAGATATTGAAAACCTTATTTATATTAGGGAGATGTGATGTAGGAGAACCTAAGGTATTAGTCAAGTGTCTTAAAAAATTTTGGCTTGTACTAACTCTAGCCAAGTTAGTGAGTTAATAAGAACTGGAATAGAGAGTCTTGGTAATGTTTTTGATTTTGCAGGTTAATTGTGTTTTAGGTTTGGAAGGTTGAGTCTTAATTGGTCTTAGGTTACACTTAGTTGTTTATGGAATCTAGATAGGTGAATAAGAGTCTAAGGTGCCAAAAGACTCCAAAATGTGTACTTAGAAGTTTTTTATATCATTTTAGATAGGTGTTAGGAATGAATGCTAAATGTTTGGCAGACATTCTATAGCAATTGTTGTTTCATTCATGACTATGATTGTCATTGATGTCAACATAGTGATTTACCGAAGACTTGCAGAGAAGCAGACAAAGTTTGGAATAGCTTATGTGGGTTATTGCAGTTGGAGCTATGTGATGTTGAGGATATACTCTTTGATATGTTATATGTCTATGCTTAAGACCACAAATAGTAATTCAGTTATTCTTGGAAGTTATGATCATTTTTGGTGGAAGCAGTATTCAAGTAGTGTTCCTGAGTAGCGATTTGTGGAAATTGGATGATATCTCCTAATCGGGATGGAATCTAGTTTTGCACAGTTAAAGGGAAGTTGAAGACACATAGATAGTGATGTGGATGATAGTGTAGAATTCAAGGTCACACGAGTGAAGAATTATTGTATTTGGAAGTTGACAGTTTTTGTGTAATTTTGGTGTAGCGTGTGGAAACTTTTATTTTGTAATTGTATGCCGACTCATTTGTAATTATTTGAGTGTGGTATAAAGGAAGGAATGTATTTCCTTGTAGTAGTGATGTAGTATGTAGTTGTGATGTGGAAGTAGCAATTGTGTGTGATGTTGTATGCATGAAGTGAAGAAAAGAGCTAAGTATGAAAGCAAATTTGTGAAGGAAGACATCCGAAGTACAGAGATCTGAAATTGAGATATGATGTAACAGTGAGTACGGTTTGGCACAGTCAAAGAAGAGGTAACATATTATTCTATTGAGTAATGGAAAGATTATTTGGATAGTGTGTTTAGTGATCTTACCCTGAAGTTGTTTGGGTAGTGGGTCCTTATGTCTTCCATAACTCTTAATAGGGTTAGAATCTTTTAACAGGGATTCAAAATCTCCTAACAGGGATTCATATGTACTGAATGTATTTCATAAGACTCCTAATAGATTCCATCCTTTCACAAGGAATATTCATATTAGTGCATCTTTTGTGGGCATCATTCCCACCGGGGTTTACTCTTTGACCAAGAGGTTCCCTAGTCAATATTTCTTGTGTCATTGTGTATGAATATCTTTCTATGGTTGGTAATTACATTGCTTATATGGTTTAATATTGTTGAAGATGATAAAATTTATAATTATCTGATAAATGATTCAAACCCCCCCCCCCCCCCTCTCAGTTATCTTGGTGGACTTTTGATGAAGGGTGCTCCCCTTAATACCACAAACACATAACAGAAATAGAGAAACAACAACAATATGCAAGAATAGAAAATTGGCTTCTTATTATCTCCACAAATGTGGAATTACAAACTTTTAGAATTACAATATGCAAAGCCACATGGGAATTCCCTTACAATATTCTGTAGCACAAAGCCTCGAATCAATACCCAGATCTACTACCCAGAACTATTCTGAACTGCCTAAGACAATAATACAGCCTTCCTTATATAGGCAATTATCCACCGCCTGGGAAGGTTCCAGAATTTTAGCCAATAAGGCCGACCAAACTTAGAATTATTTTATTTTACATTTTATTACATCATAGTCGGCTCAAGATAACCTTTGAAACCCGAACAGAAATTTTGAAGAAAATTATTTTTCGCCATTTCAGGTGACCCAACTTTCGAAGACCATAAGTCATCACTAGTTGACCCGATCGGCTATTATAACCCCATTTCGGAAATGCCACGAAGCGCTCTACAGGCTTGACCGGCGCAAGCGCTCGTCACCCAAATTTTTGACCTCATCCGGGGCCTCTAAAGCCTTCAAAATTGAGTTCGAAGTTTCTGTACCCTGCTGCCAATACCGAAAATCCTCAATATCTTCAAAACTACACTTGATCCGGCAATGAAACTTTATTGGCAGACTTATATGACCAAAATCAACCTCCAAGAAAGAAATCAGATCATTCTAAGCACATACAAAAATTACCAAAAATAGTAACTTTCCAAAAATAGCAGCTTTGCACAAAATAACCCTTATTGAATATAAAAAAAATAGAAATATTTTTGGGTGATGAAAGATTGCTCTTACACCCAGGATGCTCCTGCATCAGACACCCGGGGTAATTTGAGAAGTGACCCTGTCACGACTCAGGTGTGCAGAGGAAAACCAATACGGCTAACCTCCTCCTTTGTCAGCCATGATGAATCTTCAACAGGTCATCCTTTCCACTTGACCAGATATTCTTCATATGTCCTGTTCCTTGTGCTTCTGCCAACACGACTGTCCAGTATATCTTCGATCTCCTTAGTGTCTGAACTAGTTGCTGGAATACTCCACTGTGCTGCTGTGATCTCATCTTCAACACCTCCTTCATGATACTCTGTCAAATCTGAAATGTTAAACACTGGTGAAATATTCAGCTCACTAGGCAATTCTACCTCATATGCATTTCCTGAATCATGCTTCTTCAGTATCTTACATGGCCCAAACTTCTTCATTTTCAGCTTGTTATATGTACCAACTGGAAACCGCTCCTTCCGCAAATGAACCATGACTTCATCACCAACCTGAAATTCCTTATACCTCCTTTTCTCATCTGCCTTAGCCTTATACTGTGCATTCATCTTGGCAATATGCTTCCTCACCTCTTCATGGATGTTCTTCAAGTGTTCTGTAAAATCTTCAGCTTCAGCACTACTTATTTCTCCTTTATCTATCTTCCTCAATTCAGATGCATTTCTTGGACTACTTCCATATACAATCTAGAATGATGATTTACCAGTGCTCCTGTTGACAGAATTATTGTATGCAAATTCCACCTATGGTAAAATCAAATCCCATCCTGTTGGCCTATCTCCAACCAAACATCTCAGCAAATTTCCCAAACTCCTATTCACCACCTCTGTCTGTCCATCAGTCTGTGGATGATGTGATGAACTGAACTTCAAATCTATCTTCAACTTCTTCCACAATGTATGCTAGAAATATCCAACAAACTTAGTGTCCCGATCTGAAACTATGGTCTTTGGCAAACCATGAAGTCTCACTACTTCTCTGAAAAACAATTCTGCTACATGAACTGCATCATTAGTCTTCTTGCAGGGAATGAAATGTGCCATCTTTGAAAATCTGTCAACCACCACAAAAATTGAATCATGTCCCCGCTGAGTCCTCAGTAAACCAAGAACAAAGTCCATGCTGATATCCTCCCAAGGCTTCTCTGGTACAGATAATGGCTGATACAACCCTGTATTCTGCTTCACTCCTTTTGCCATCTGACATACTCTGCAACTCTGTACAAACTTCTTCACATCTTGCTGCAACTGTGGCCAATAATAATTCTCACTAACCAAACCAAGGGTTTTGTCACGACCAAAATGTCCAGCCAATCCTCCGCTATGCTTCTCCTTGATGAGATTTTCCCTCACAGAACTTCGTGGAATGCACAACTGACTCCCTCTGAATAGCATATCATCCTGGATGATGAAATCCAACCATTTCGTCCTGTCTAGAGTAACAGGTTCTGTACAAGCTTTCCAAGCTTCACCAAAATAAGGATCCTCTGGATATAAATTCTTGAGTTCCTTGAACCCAACCACTTCAATCTACATTTCTGTCAGCAATAGTTGCCTTCTGCTAAGAGCATCTGCAACCCTATTAGACTTTCCACTCCTGTGTTTCAAAACAAATGTATAACTCTGCAAAAACTCAACCCATTTCAAATGCCTTTGATTCAATTTTTCTTGACTATTCAAATATTGCAAAGCTTGATGATCAGTATACAAAACAAACTCCTTAGGAAGCAGATAATGTCTCCACTTCTTTAATGCCTGTACTATAGCATAAAATTCCTGATCATAAACAGAATATTTTCTCTTGGCATCATTTAACTTCTCACTGAAATAAGCAATAGGTTTACCTTCTTGGCTCATAACAGCTCCTATTGCAGTACCACTAGCATCACAATCTACTTGAAACACCTTATTAAAATTTGGAAGTGCTAAAACAGGTTGTTCTGTAACTTTTTGTTTCAACAATTGAAAACGCTTTTCTGCTCCTTTAGTCCACTTAAACTCTTTCCTATCCCCTCTCATTGTTTCAGTCAAGGGTCCACAAATACTGCTAAAATTCCTGATAAACTTTCTGTAAAAGCTAGCTAGACCATGAAAAGATCTTACCTCAGTAGCACTCTTTGTTGTAGGCCATTCAAGGATAGCCTGTACCTTCTCTGGGTCCATTTTTAGACCTTCTCCTGAAACTACAAATCCCAAATACACTAACTCTTTCTTCACAAAACTGCACTTCTTCAAATTAATCAATAATTTCTCTTCTCTCAACTTCTCAAATACCATACGAATATGCATCATATGCTCATCCAATGTCTTACTAAAGATCAAAATATCATCCAGGTAAACAATGACAAACTTACCCAGAAATTCTTTCAGAACCTCGTTCATGAGCCGCATGAAAGTGCTCGGTGCATTGGTTAGCCCAAAAGGCATGACTAACCACTCATATAGTCCTTCCTTTGTCTTGAAGGCATTCTTCCATTGATCTCCTTCTCTGATCCGGATCTGATGATATCCACTCTTTAGATCTATCTTTGAGAAATACACAGCTCCACTCAAACAGTCCATAATATCATCCATTCATGGCAATGGAAACTTGTACTTGATTGTGATCTTTTTTATTGCCCTAGAATCTGTACACATCCTCCATTCTCCATTCTTCTTTGGTGCTAATACTACTGGTACAGCACAGGGACTTAGACTCTCACGGATCAATCCTTTCTGCAACAGTTCATGTACTTATCTGTTCAACTCCTCACTTTCTGCAGGTGTCATTCTGTGTGCTGCCTTATTCGGCAAACTCACCCCTGGGATCAAGTCCATCTAATGACTGATCTTCCTGACTGGTGGTAATCCATCAGGCACGTTATCGGATACAATATCCTGAAACTCATTCAACAAATCTGCAACTTCTACAGGAACATCTTCTACTTCCTCTTTACCAGCTTTTGGAATTAAAGCAAAACATACATGCTCATGCCTCATACCATCTAGGAAATTTCTTCCATCAACAAAAGTTATCCTTGCATTACGACATACCTTTTCTTCAATCTCCTTCAATGGTTTTAGCTTATGTCGCACTCCATCCTTTGTCAGGGAATAGGTATTTGCACGACCATCATGTACAGCACATCTGTCAAACTGCCATGGTCTACCCAACAACATATGACATGCATCCATAGATATGATATCACACAATACCTCATCTTGGTATCCGCCAATCTTGAACTTCACTAGGCATTGTTCATTGACCATGACCTTGTGGTCATCCTGTACCCAGGCAATCCGATATGGATGTGGGTGTTTCTGTCTCTTGAGCTTCAACTTGGTCACCATCTCTTTTGACACCAAATTGTCAGTGCTGCCACTATCAATAATCACATCACAACATTTACCTTCGCACTTGCACCTGGTGTGAAACAGGCTCCTTCTTTGCTCAGGTTCATTCTCACCACTCAACAGGACTCTTCTGTTAATCAACGTTTCTCCTCTTTCAGCATCTTCAGAATTTGATGATCTGGCATCTTCATCTACATGTGCAACTCTGGCCTGGCCTTCATTTCTCCTGTCTATTCTGCCTTGGCGCTGAGGACATTCAAATGCCCTATGACCTTCTTCTCCACAGTGAAAACATGTTCCACGGAAGCCACCTCTTCCAGATCCTTGTCCTCTTCCTCTTCCTCTCTGATCTCTATTATTCTGATCTTGGAAGCGATTGGAATTATTTCCTCGCTGATTTTGACTACTACTGGCCTCATCCTTCTTTTTCGGATCTTCATTTCGGCCACCATATGACCGTCCACCAGATCGTCCACCGCGACCTCTTCCGTTTTGTCTTCTCTCGAACTTCTTGTTTAGCTTTTCCTCTACTTTTAGGGCAAACTGGTATGCCTCTTCAATACTATTCATTCGAACCAGATTCAGCTCCTCCTGAATGCTTGGCCTTAACCCATTAAGGTATCGGGCAACTTTCTCCTTATCAGCTTCTGCATGGCCTGTTCTGATGAGAAGTCGATAGAACTCCTCTGTATACTCCTGAACAAATCTTCTTGCTTGCTTCAAACTCTGCATTTTCTTCAGTAGGTCAAGCTCATAATCAACAGGAATGAACTGTCGCTTCAATTTATCCACCATCCGATCCCATCTCGTGATTTTCTCCTTTCCCCTTCTATTTCGCTCCAACTGAATCTCTTGCCACCATATTTTCGCATGACCTTTCAGTCTGGCTTTCGCAAATTTGACCCTATCAGGATCCTCAACATCTTCATACTCAAAATATTCCTCACATTCGTTGATCCAGTCGATCAATTCCTCTGGGTTAAGATTTCCAGAAAATGTAGGAACCTCAATCTTAGGTCTTTTCCCAATCTTGGAAATCGCCCGAAAAAGTCTTTCTTCCTCCTGGTTCACAATTTCAACTTCTCCTTCTTGATATTCTTCTTCAGCTTCATCCTCGCTTTCGTCTCTGACATTAAGATTCATTCCTCTACGAATCTCTTCTTGCAATGCTCGCACTTGTCTCTGCAGCTCTCTAACCTCAGGTGTCACAACACCAGCTCTTCCGCCACGTTCCCTTCATGGAGGCATTTTCGCAATGCGCGCCGAAACCCTAACCATAGTCCTAGTGCAAACTGCCTCACAGTCGGCGATCTGTTTACACACTCAAGAACTCCTGCTCTGATACCACTTGATGAAGGGCGCTCCCCTTAATACCACAAACACATAACAGAAATAGAGAAACAACAACAATATGCAAGAACAAAAAATTGGCTTCTTATTATCTCCACAAATGTGGAATTACAAACTTTCAGAATTACAATATGCAAAGCCACATGGGCATTCCCTTACAATATTCTGTAGCACAAAGCCTCGAATCAATACCCAGATCTACTACCCAGAACTATTCTGAACTGCCTAAGACAATAATACAGCCTTCCTTATATAGGCAATTATCCACCGCCTGGGAAGGTTCCAGAATTTTAGCCAATAAGGCTGACCAAACTTAGAATTATTTTATTTTACATTTTATTACATCATAGTCAGCTCAAGATAACCTTTGAAACCCGAACAGAAATTTTGAAGAAAATTATTTTTCGCCATTTCAGGTGACCCAACTTTCGAAGACCATAAGTCATCACCAGTTGACCCGATCGGCTATTATAACCCCATTTCGGAAATGCCACGAAGCGCTCTACAGGCTTGACTGGCGCAAGTGCTTGTCACCCAAATTTTTGACCTCATCCGGGGCCTCTAAAGCCTTCAAAACTGAGTTCGAAGTTTCTGTACCCTGCTGCGAATACCGAAAATCCTCAATATCTTCAAAACTACACTTGATCCGGCAATGAAACTTTACTGGCAGACTTATATGACCAAAATCAACCTCCAAGAAAGAAATCAGATCATTCTGAGCACATACAAAAATTACCAAAAATAGTAACTTTCCAAAAATAGCAGCTTTGCACAAAATAACCCTTATTGAATATAAAAAAAAATAGAAATATTTTTGGGTGATGCAAGATTGCTCTTACACCCAGGATGCTCCTGCATCAACTTTACTTTCTAACAATAGGTTGGTACACTAGGAATAGCAAGAATAGAAAAAACTGTAAAATTGTCAAAAACTTGTCAAGACAACTTTTGCAACTTTGCAAAGTTGCATGTCAAATCTTGTGCTAAGAGCTATAGTGAATTAAGTAGGTTTTCTTGAGAAAAAAACTATAAGAAAACAAATTTTTGACTATATAAACACCCTCGGGCTTGAATTCAAATGTCACACTTCTATGAATCATTACATTCAAGAACACTCAAGAATGAGGTCTCAAAAATCGATCCATAGCTCCCTAGGCATGGAGTGCAAGGGTTTTTAAGAATGCTCTCAGTTAGAGCTATTAAGCAAATAACCTTGCTAGTAAACCATGCAATGGGAGATTCAATGAAGAAAAGGGCAAAAATGCCAATATCCTCAAGAATCAAGAATGAAGATGCAATGCAATGCTAAATTAAGATGAATATGCAAGATAAACTATGAAAATGAAAGATGAAAGTATTACAAAGCCTCCTAGTTAAGCTAGATGAATTAATCTAAAGCATAAAGGAAATCTAAGCTAATAATGCCATGAAAATGAAGCTGCTATGCAAGAAATGAAACTATGATAACATGTAGATGCAAAAGCCAAGAATCCTCCAAATCTCCAAAAGCTCCAAAGTGACCTAGAAAACATACAACATAACATTAGCATAAAAAGTTGAGGATCTAAAAATGAAGAAGAGAGCTCTCCTTTTATAAGAAATGAAAAGGAATGGACCATGGAGATTAAGAGGCTGTCATGCCCATCGAAAACCAGACTAAATCACACCCATTTTTTTAAAAAAATGAATAGTTTGATGTAAAATAATGTTGCAGGTTAACAGGGTGATCTTTGGCAAAAGTTCTCAAAGGCTCCGAATAATCAAATTGTTAACCTATGATGGTCTCCATAAGGACACTAGCAGATAAAGTTATAACCAAGGAATTCAATTAAGGCGGTGAGGTTGCAACTAAGTTCAATAGGGATAGAACGAACGATTCTCGATTAGCATTAGGTGATGCCAACAAGGCCTATCCAAGGATTCCTAGTTAGGTTAACCAATCATTATTTGAATTTTGAGAGTGACCCTTTTCAAAGAATTAACTATAGATTATCTACTCATGATTAGGTCACCCTTCTAGTTATTACTAGATTACTTCCTAGGAGAGTCTAATTCTCATAATTTAGTTTATCAATGTTACCAAGAGGTTTTCAATGATAAGAGGTCTTGATAAATCGAATTAATGTACAATTCATTGTTTTAGTAATCACATAGGTTATTAGGGTCAAAAGAACATTGTCTAGAAAATCATTTAAATGATGTTCTTATAAATATTGATTATCGATTTTGATATGCTTAACTAACATCATCTTGTTATATTAAAGTTATAAGTTAATGTATATTTATCCAAAATATGTCAAGTTATAACAACCAATTAAATGATTATTACAATTATATGAGACATATATAATTAAGCTAATGATAAAATATCAATTAATTGATATGAATATTAACCAATTTATAAAACTATACATATCATTAAATAATATATTTAATAAATAATAATAATTAAGTAATATATATATATTAATTAATAAATGTTTATAATATAATAACTAATTAATAAAGTATTAATTAATTATTATATTATAATATATTAATTATTAATACATATACATTAAATAGTACTACAATAAAATTTTAATAAACCAAACTTATTAAAACAACAACTAAATAAAACAATAAAAGTTTACTAAGAAATTATCCTAAGCTAAGCAAAATTACCACTATAAATCTACCTAAGCTACATATTAATCACCCCTAAACCTAGCTAAAAACACCATTCCCCTTCTAGGTTCACATGACAAGAGAGAGAGGGGGAAAAAGTCAACCCTGTCCTATAACTAGAGGGGTACATAATAAGGGGATAGGAGTGTTAATGAAGGCATCATGGAGGAGTAAAGTTAGGGGGGTCCACTTAAGTATTCAAACACATATCCAAGCAAACAATGAAAAACAATCCCCAAACCTGCGCAAGTTGCAAGTGGGCAAGAAGGTGGGTGACGTGGGAAATTGGGATTCCACCCAAATCCATGTGCCATGTCAAAACAAGGCTTTCAAACAATGGAATAGTCAGTGCAAAGACCAAGGTGTGGAGGGGTTGAGGAGACAAGGGAATATGGGAATTTGTTCCCCCTCCACCAATAATATTTTCCAAGGGTACTCACGTAGGGCAAGGGATGTAGGAGTTGGCATAGAAATCCACATAGAAATAAGTATAAAGTGCAGCCAAGGACACTTGATAGAAAGTGCATTGGCCAATGGAACAAAGATTATTAAATACTATGTCAGGTCTTGCCTTGTCTACGCCACCTCTTAGGGAAAGCAATTAAAAAGGTATGGAGGAATTACATTTAAATTATTTTATTTGCTTATGACAATGAGTTGGCAAGTTTTATAATTTAATTAAGGACTGTGGCAAGGAAAATGTATGGGAATTAGTTCCCATACATTTTCCAGAGACCTTTAGGTCTCAATTGCCCAATTTTCTTTGCTTTGCTTTTTTTCTAATAACTTGTTTGTGATTTCAACTTATTTTTCAACTTTTCACTTGATTTAAATTTGATAATATGCTTATTTTTAGATGAGGAGATTAGTATTTCTATAGGTTACTCTTTAGTACTAAATTTTCAATTTATGTTTGCATATTAAACTAGTGATTTTCTCTTCAAAATAACAAGACAGGATCACAATTTATTTGCATGGATAAAAAGAATGTGAAATAGAGATTGATTTTCTTTTGAAACAATACATTTACATACAATGATCCTAGAATAAGATTTATAACATAATGAAAGCTCTCTTTTCTTCTCAATTTTCATCTCAATAACCTTCATTGTAATACATCATAAATAACATTTAGCAAGAAGGAAATCTATTCTTCTTTTCTTAATAACAACTACATCTTTTCATTACTATCTCAAAGAGAAGCTTCAAGGAAACAACATTTGATATTCCTATTCAATGCTTTGAGAGACTTATTTGAAAACACTTTATTCTACAATCCTTGTTTTCATAAGAACATGATTATACCATTTCATAAGTGAAACTATCAACAAGATTTACAAAACACTTCCTCACAATACATTACATCAACACTTGATTCAATACATGACTTGGAGAGTGAAACTCCATTACAAAACAATTTACAACCTTTACATAATTTCCACAAACACAAAGGACCAAAAGTGCCATTCCTTCCAATCCTGCAAAAGCAACCTAAAAGAAACAAGTCAAAAGAAACCATGGTACTCTCCTCCCTACCATAGGTCCAAATAGATGGACCACCCCCGAGCTAGGGGAGTTCAAGCCAACCGGGTGACAAAACATACACATTCCTCCTTACATTTACTTCCACATGATCATTTACTCAACAACTTCAATTGAAACCACAAAAAAAAAACACTACAATACATAATAAGAAAGCTTCCCAACCCATGGCTTTCACAAGAGGCTTAACCACAAGCCTTCAATGGGTGAAGGTGGACCAAGTACTTCTTTGGGAGAAAAAGGGCCTGCAAATAAACATGCCTTCAACAAGGCTCAATATACAACATACTCTTCATTGGCACTCATGGCCAAGATCACAATACAACCACCTTATGCCCCCCAAATTTTAAGCAAGACCCATCCATGGAGCCCATACGTCCATGGTGCATTACCCTCTTTACACATGAGGGACTCTACACCATTGGAGCTTTCCATTGAACCCCTTCACCCTCAAGGATTTCTCTTCCCATCCCATGGGTGAGTGAGTCCTTGCGCAACCCCAAAAATCTTGACTCCACACAACACAAAGAGCACAAAAACAAGAAAATCAAACAAGCTCAAGAGAGCATGAATCACTTAGACTCCAAAACAAACTTCAAAAGAAGAACAAGATTCACAAGCATAAACTCTCAAGAATACAACACTGAAATTCATACAATACACCAATACATATCTTCTCCAATACTTGCATAAACAAAACATTAAGCAAAAGAGTAAGTGAGCCACCAACCTTGGTACAAGCTAATGAGTCAAGAATTGGGAGTGTCTCCTATATCCAAGCTCTCTTCTCTATCCTACTCCAAGCTCCTTAGTTGTCTCCAAAATTGGAGAGTGGGTGATTAGGGAGCACCCTCCAAGTTTTCCACTAAAATAGGCTCTTCACCTTCTCCCATGCCCTTGGGAGTAGTGGGAGTTTCCTATTGGATGTTCTAACCAAGGTCTTCCAACTTTCCCTAAATGGAACTCTAAAAAGTGAATGGGGAAGAGTAATGGAAGCTTTTTGACTCAAGAGTTCCCATGTGACTTTGGAATTTTCGTAACTTTTCAAAAAGTCACTTTTGGAGGGCTTCCCAAGGTGCTCCTAGGGTGTCCTATGGTTAAAAGGGTCCCTTACCCATAGGTCTAACCCATGGGCCTTCCATTTTTATGAAAAGAAACCTTCTAGGAGTCAATTTGACCCCTCAAAACCCAACCCCAAGGTGAAATTCGAAATTCAAAGTGATGTGACCAACTATTGGTGTTCTAACCAAGTTGAGGTATGGGGAAGACCAACTTGTACTAGGTTGGATGGTGACATTCATCCTCTCCATGTGGACTCTTGCCAACTCACATCACAAGAACATGTGTCAATTGACACTACAATACCATACATGTAATTACTTGGCAAGTCCACTAAACAATGTAACAACATAAAACATTTACTCTTTTAAATACATCCATAATCATTTCACTTCACAAAATAAAATAAATTACAAAGGCCTTGTATCCCTTTGGGACACAACCTTGGTGTCACGGGAATAGTACAAATATGTTGGCTTGACTCCCCCTAATCCATGGTTTATACCTGCACACTTGAGACGAGCATCAGTAGTCCCAAGAAATAATAATACCAATGAAAAGTGCAAAACTCAATCATAACTCAATTAACTAGCAAGGTATTATATCATCACATTAAATCATTTATCAATTTCATCCATACCTAACATTAGGCACAATTAGGAATTCATCATTTCCTAAGCTATTAATTTCCAACAGAATTCACATTTACTTATAATAGAACAATGGCCCTGATTTTCACAGTCCAAGATACTCAACTTTTAAAATATGAATACTAACATCAATAGATCAAGGTTTATCTTTACAACACAACATCATAATAATAAAGGCTACACATTCATCTATAACATATCTAGTAATCACCACATATTTCATTTGTTTTCGTCTATCGCTTAATTCAATAATATCCTAGTAATCAAATAATTGCATTAGCCTTTCACAATATAGAACCAATTTTGCATAATTTGACATCATTATTCAATTGTATCCCTAAACATTGTAATACTCAATTCAAAGGAGTCTAATCTCATTCAAATATTTTTACAACATTCATCTTACTAACTCATCCAAAACATTATCATAAACATGGAAGCCATCTGGCTCAATCCACCTATATTATGTTAACATGCAATTTAAATCAAATTCGGTGATTCCTTCATAGTAGGGTTGCAATTTCCTTAGGTCTAATTTATCTCAAAATTAAGTAACTAACATTAAGATCATAACACTTCTTATAAGCCATTCTTAGTCATATACTTCAATTATTTCTTTTATTGTGCCCTTGGCACTCAAGGTACACTTATTGTTCTTAATTTAAGTTACAAGTTATTTGCCCATTAACTTTTTCCCTTTCGAATAATCTCCGAGTTCCTATCTTTCACTTTTAGTCTATCTACATTATAGAAAATATAAAATTTATAATACACCAATATCCATATTCAATTTTTTTATTTTTATTCTTTTTTTATTTTTTTTTGTTCCCTTAAGAGATTAGATTGGAGGCTTTGATAACGGGGACAGGGCCCCACAAGGATTTTCTAGAACATCCAACTATACTAAACCTTATCTTTTTATAATAAAATCCAGGTGCATCTCATAGTCTCAACATGCAGTCCTAGCACCTAAAATCCATCAGGGTGATCCAACTATCAAAGGGAAAACATGAGGGGCCTTACAGAGGCAAAATATTTAATCAACGGTGGAGCTTGAAGAGGGATCAATCCATATGCACAAATATCCTCCAATGAGAAAATAAGAGCTGACTTTTGTGTCCATATGAGACAAAAAGTGCTTTTTCCCTTTTTATAAAATAAGAATAATGATTTATTTGTGCAACTTAGGATAAGAGGAAAAGTGGGGGCTTTTTATTTATTAAAAGGGGAGGAAATATTTCTTTTAAATAAATAAAGACTTAGGATAAGATGGTTAGCCCATAGAAAATAATCAAATAAATGATAGAACTAGGATTTGATCAAGAATAAGAAATTGATGATTTAGCAAAAGGGGCTAATAGTCTAGGTGACCATTTTTAGGTGTATACAGGATGGAGTTATCCCTTTTTTTTGATACAAGCATCAGTGTATTTTCAGTCACAATTGGTGTTTCATTAAGCAACTTGACTCAAATGGATTAGCCCTCCATTATTTTTTATTGTATTTTGTTAGTATAGTTTTTTTAATTTCTTCTTTTTCATTTTGGAGTTTTTGTGTGAAGTTTTTGGTAGGGTTTGTAAATCTTTTTTGTTTTGCCAGTTCTCTAGCTTATACAAAGTAGAGGTTAGAAAAATGGTTCATTATTGAGATCCTACTATAGAATCATCATGAACCTTTGGCATATGAGAGTGGAACCTATGTACATTGTATTATATCAATAGGGAGGAAAAAAGATGTTCTTTGCTAATTTTAAGACCTTTCCTTAGGTGAGCCTTGTCAATGCCTAGCTAGGAGCAAGGTAAGTGTTTGAGAAGGATACATGTAGTGGTGGATTGAATGTATGAATATAATAATTTGGGAATGTGTATTGGGTCCCTAAAGAGCCTGAAAAAAGATTTGGAACCTTGACCAATCCATTTGATCACATTTTGAATCAATTAGACAGTGAGACCTAGGAAATCCCACTAAACCCTCATGAAACCCTCATGGTGTGAAAAAGTATTGTACAAATGCATGAGAGTATGAAACCCATAAAATATCATAGGGTTATACTATTTATTGATGTTTCAAGAGTTTATTTGTTATTTCCTTAAGGTTAAATTTGAAAGAAATCCTAAAATCTAGGAATATGAGACCTAATTAGGGGCTCAACGGCTACAAGGCCAAATTGGTAGTTTGGTGAAGATTGAGAAAATTGGTAATAAGGAAGGATCTTAATATGGGTAGAAAGCATCAAGAACACATTGATGACATGATTTTGAAGACCTTCGCATCTTTGCAAAATTTATTGAATGTCTTGGAAGTGTATTAAAGTTGAAAATGCAAGAAGACTAAGGAGCATAAGGGTATTATGAACTTGACAGAACACCTAGAAGGAAGAGGAGTGTTGGAACCTTAGAGGTGACTCTTAAAATTAATAGGAAGAGTCATATAAGAACCTAGGAAGAATAGGAAACTAGATTGGAGAAGGTGCGAACTAAGTGCACCCTATCAAATTGGTATCAGATCCTAAAGACTTGCACTAGAAAGATTATATGTCAGATTTGGAATCAGTGGGTGAAAACAAGATGGTTACCAATGTGGAGTTGGAAAAGAAAGTGGAAGATTAGGATAGGAGAATAGGCTCCTTAGGGAAATATTAGCAAATATTGAAATAAATCTTGGAATAGTAGAAACTAAGATAGAAATAGCTAGTAAGAAGGTTAAAGAAGTGAAACATAATGGTAAAAAGCTAGCAGAAGAGAATAAAGTCCTTGAACTAGACCTTGTACTACAAGAGGAACCTTTCTCGAGGTAATTAAAGGCTGTGAGTGGCAAGTCCTTGGAAGGAATACCACTATTTAGAGGTAAAATAGAAGCATAGTTAGTCATGAAGTGGATAAAAGACACTACTACATTTGGGGCCAAATTTTGATAGAAACTTTCGACGGATACACTAGTACATCTGAGACCTTTTTTTGATGGCTGATTGTCTAAATTTAGACAGTATACCATCGATTAAGTGACAACATCATACATCATAGTTTTTCAATCCGAAACACCGATGGTTATGATAGGCATCATACATGCGACGTCTATAGTCATCACAAAAGGGGGTTTCAACACAGTGAATATACCCGTCGGGTCTACTTGTAGCCATCCCATGTTTGACAGATCTCTGTCAGACGTAGTTAGTTACCAATAGAAATGTTGTACCTATGATGGGTAATCATCATAATCATGCAATGCCTATCTGTCATTGGAAGATTGTATACCGATGGAAATTCTATTGGTGCGATAGTTATCCGTCAAGAATTTCTGATAGATTTTTGTCGCTTCTCTGAGGCTGTCGTAATTGCGACAAAAATCATAATTTTTTTTTTAAAAAGTATAAATTTTTTTATCAAGTTTGACTCAATTGGTGTTCTTTCAGATTTGGTTGTCATTCAGAGATGACTTTACAGTAGATTCAGTAGCGATTCGTACATTATTGAGTCAAGTCTAGAGACTTGGATTTCTAGATCACTATGGTGTCCATGATGACTTGGGAGAAGTCTTGTTCTAGGTGAACCGAGCTCAGAGACTTGGATTACAAAAAGTGGGCTGTTTGATGTGACTTATCAGACATTGGATGCCTCTTCGTAACCGGTTCAAAGTGCGGTCTATGGTGTTTCTTTGTGACTTGGTTCTTGGTAGCCATTGAGGATGAATCAATATGACTTGATCTTGGGTCAAGACTTATTGAGGTGAGTTGAAGTGATCATTGTTCCTTGAAGTGATTGATGTTTCTGACAGATAGTCATCGCTTCTTGTTTTATCATCAATTATTCTTTGGTTTCCATCATAATTGTGATTAGTGTTCACTATTTTTTAAAAAGAAATATATATTTGTCATACGTTGATTGAGATCTTAAATTATTGAGCTTCTCTTTGTTTCGATAATAGTTTAACATTCTCTACTTAATAGGGACAACTGCATGCAGGTGGAAGCTCATCTAGCCCCTCCTAGGATCCTCTTATGACCCTTTACGACACTTTAAGACCTCTAAGATGTGTATTCTTATAGGTCGTAAAGGTTCATAAGGGGTCTTGGGACACAACATCTGAGAACCATAAATGTAGGCATCATGGTCACAATTGTTTGGAGACACAACATAATTGAATGCTATACCCAGACAATGCAACACAACCACTACTCCTATAGTTCCAAGTTGACACTGCGGGATCCAAAAACCAAAGATAAGGAATCTATATGTGGTTTTTGGATGCCACAGTGTTAACTTAGAACTACAGGAGTAGTGGTTGTGTTGCATTTTTTGGGTATAGCATTCAATTATGTTGTGTCTCCAAACAATTGGGACCATGATGCCTACGTTTATGTTTCTTAGTTGTTGTGATACCTACATTTATGTTTTGTAGCTTTCATATTTATTTGCATGTTCTTTGTGTTTGGCTTCTCTCCCTTGCATCGAAAATAAGATTTTCCCACTCTAAATCGAGAATGTGCGAGCAACACAAGCAGAATATGCACAGATAGTAGGTGGAGCTGAGAAGACCCAACACGTTTACATTTTTTTCTCCTTTGTTTCTTATACACCATCTCTATTGGCAAGTTTCTTCATGGATGGCCTCCACTATCTTCCCCACTACAACTGTAACCACTATTCATTCTCTTGTGGTCATTACTATCTTCTCTATTGATCAGAGCTCCACTGTAATTTATTTGGTGAGAAATTCCAAATTCAATGTTTGGTATTAGTTCATCTCTCCTCAACTCCATCACTTATGTGTATGGCTTCTCTCCCTCACTTCGAAAATAAGATTTTTCACACTCTAAATCGAGAATGCGCATGCAACACAAGCATAATATGCATAGATAGCAGGTGGAGTTGAAAAAACACAACACGTTTACATTTTTTTAATAGGTCAAAATTACAATGTTTGTGATGGTCTATAACTTAAAATACGCAATTAAAGACCTCTATAAAAAATGCAACCCTATTGTGTTTTTCAGCTCCACCTGATATCCTATGTATATGAATTGAGATTGCATATTGAACTAGGCGTCTCCTTCTGGATTGCCTGAAACCAAGAGACTATCATAGTTAACATCTAAATGGCGGGTCTCATCATCACAACTAATCCACCTTAAACAACTGATTAACCATTCTAGACAAGATGATGATTTAAGTATTGTGTTTTAGAAAAGAAGCCATTGAACATTCTAATACTAATTTCTCCCAAAATATGAAATCCACTAAAATTTAGTGAAAACCCCTCCAACATTACAATAGTGTATAAAAGGAAACTCAGTGTCTAAACATGGAACTAAGCTCAAACACATGTAAATAAACATCAGTCATTATCAAATAAACATCATTTATTATCAAATAAGTTGCATAAATGAGAATCATTTTTTTTTTTTGGCTCTCTTTTTTTTTGCTTCCTTATATTGTTGCAAAGGTGTATCCATGTCTAGAGCATCATTTCTTCTCAGTCGTTCATGTGATCTCACTGTCCTTTGCAAAGGCAGGTCCTCTACAATAACAAATAAAAGGCTTCAATTAAAAAAATATTATCATAATTGGGGTTAATTTAAAATATATTCATTTTGTTACAAGCATTTCAATACATTAAAAAACATAAACATGACGCTCTTTACCTTGTCCAACCACATCATCTTTCTCAGCAGCTTGAACCTCAACACGCTCATTGGGAACAACATCCTCTACATCCCCTACAACTGCAATACAAAATGTTTTACTAATCTCAACACATTATAATTAAATTTTTATTACTACACCAAATTCAATTTAACATGTTTGTTTGTATTAAATATTCATTAATCAAAATTTGAATAGAAAATGTATACCTTGAGTACTACAATTCACATTAGAATCGATGCCTCTATCGTGCTTGGCCGGTGTAGTATCAATATCGGTAGGCTGCATTCCAATGTAAATAATTAGTGTATTTATCGACAATATATACATAGAAATACAAGACAAATACTCAAAAATTTTAATCATTCAATTTACTACATATAAATATATTCACTTTAAAGTTTTAAACAAATATATGATTAGTGTTTCCTTACTTAAAACAAATATATTCACTTTATGTTGGAACTTAACATCAAATACAGTGATTGGTAAAGTTTTCAACTTGAAATAAAAATCAATTGGCTTATTTACCTGATCAACAGATCTAGCAGAAGAACCTTGTGCACTCATTTCTCGGTATCATTTAGCCACAACTTTATAGCCTTGTTTGAAGCCTATTTTTTTGTCCTCTTCTGTAATCGATTTTCTGAACTCCAAGGCCTGCATTTTTTATCGATATCATGAATTTTTATTGTAGTGAATTTCATCAAAACTAAATTGATTGCAATTTAATTATAAATATTTGCATACGATTTTTCATTTATTAATACTTACAACTCGTGCAGAAAGTTTTGAATATCCACCCGAGCCAAGCCTATGTTGCCCATGCTTTTATTTTCTTGTTGTTGTTTCCTTTGTTGTGTCAGGAAACCTATGTGATGTTTGAAGTATGTTAGATCACATAAGTACAAAGACTAAATAGTACATAATTTCATTATTAACATTATCACGTACCTTGTTTCCTCAGGTGATACTACTCGTCCACTATGTCTTGCACTTCTCTCAAGTGCATCCTTTTTAAGATCCTCCCACTCATTAATAGGAATATAGGGAGGCCACTCGTAATAAGGGTTGTGTTCTATTTGGCTTCTGTAGTTGTCCATAATATACTTCAAAATAGTGCCCACTTTGTGAAGGAGTCTAAGTCTATGAAAGACTTCAGGTCCAAAAAGTGTTGTCATAGAGTCAATGAGCTTATTCTTTAACCCTTTATCTTATGATGACCACCTTTTAAGAAAAAAAATTGTTAGATTCATAAATGAAGTGAAGCTACCTTTTAATATACTTAAAGAAAGGGATGAAATGAAATATAATCTTTCAATGAACTCAAAATATGATACCATGTGCATATGGTTGGCCCAAAAATGTGCAAACATTTAGTCTTAATAAATATCTTATAAAACAACATAAAACTAACCCAAAATACTTTGTCTTAATAAAATCTTAATAAAATAATATATTTAGTCTTAATAAAATTTTATAAAACAACAGATATTGTGTGAAGTGTTTGATCTCTCTTTATTTGTTTTGTTGTTGATATTCACTATGTGGTACTCCCCGCTTATGATCATTTCATGAGGAAATGCCTTGATGGCTCATGGGCTGCAAGCTAGGGCATCATACATTGTTCATGAGCTCATTGTTTAATACTGGCATTGTTTACATCTTTTCATTTGGAATGCTTGATGACCTGCAAGCTTTGACAGCTAGGGCATCATTTCTATTACCTTCAAGGCATTGTGTGAAGTGTTTGATCTCTCTTTATTTGTTTTTTTATTGATATTCACTATGTGGTACTCCCCATTTATGATCATTTCATGAGGAAATGTCTTGATGGTTCACAGGCTGCAAGCTAGGGAATCATGCATTGTTTATGAGCTCACAGTTTGAGCACCGACCAATCAAATAAGGACATGAGGTGCTCAAACAGTGAACTCATAATGACATAAACAATGCATGATGCCCTAGAAAAATAGAAAAACAAATAAAGAGAGATCAAACACTTCACACAATATATGTTGTTCTATAAGATTTTATTAAGACTAAATATATTGTTTTATTAAGACAAAGTATTTTGGGTTAGTTTTATGTTGTTTTATAAGATTTTATTAAGACTAAATATATGATCATACATTAATACACTTACTATTTTGAATTTGAGCTCGGACATCATGTAATGTTATTGTTGTCATTGCATGCTTGCTACTGTTGTGCACCATATATTGTTTTATACACTGCTAATTTCATTGAGACCGTGAGTTTGGCATTTGTAATGTATTTTCTTTTATTGGATCAATGCTACCATGTTTTTGAGGTTGTAGATGCATTGAATCACCACTGGCATTCTATTTTAATAGCTACAATATAACAAACACAACATCAGCCAATCAAATAGGGACATCAGTAAGACATTTAATGCATTATTACTTCATCATGATGATAAAAATTTCATTGGCTCAAAGCACATAGAATGTGGGTAGATGCATTGAATCACCACTTCCATTCTATTTTGATGAAAATGAACTATGTTATAAAATTTCAAGGCATGAAATTTTATAACCGTATATATATTTTATGAGTATAACTGTACAATAGAAGAGCACCCACATGCCTTGGTTGTTATTGGTCTATGAAAGGTTTTGGTTTGCCTTTCCAAATTGAGATGTCATCCTAAGATTCAAAAGGACTACAGTACTGGTGAGGGCACCTAGGTAGGGTTGTTTGGTACCTAGTGTTCCTAAATTTTGCTTGTAGTGGCCTTAGCCAAACCACTAGGTTAGGGAGAATCCTATTTGATCTCTCTAGGTGTGCTAGCTAGTGTTTATTATTATTTGTTCTTTTGAGTCCTTGGTATGTCTTTTGGAGCTTGGTTGCAGCAATCTTAGCCAACTTTGCTAGGTTGCCTGTCATAGGACAATGTTCTAAAGTTGAACAAATGTCCTCTTTAATGTTTTAGAGGTTTGAAAATGGCCCTTATGATGCTTACTCAATCAAGGATTGAGTACTTTTGAGGTGTGTGTATGTGGTTTTTCTATCCACCAAAAGTTGCTTGACAACTTTGAAAGTTGTCATGACAATTTTTCTTGCAAAAGCATGTAACTGGCTCGAATAGTGTTCTAAAGTTGAACAAATGGCCTCTTTAATGTTTTATAGGTCTGAAAATGGCCTTTATGACCCTTAATAAATCAAGGATTGAGTGCTTTTGAGGTGTGTATAGGTGATCTGTCTATCCACCAAAAGTTGCTTGACAACTTTGAAAGTTGTCATGCTAGTTTTTTTTGCAAAAGTATGTAACCGGCTCGAATGGTGTTCTAAAGTTGAAAAAATGGACTCTTTAATGTTTTAGAGGTTTGAAAATGGCCTTTATGACCATTAATTAATCAAGGATTGAGTGCTTTTGAGGTGTGTGTAGGTGGTTTGTCTATCCACCAAAAGTTGTTTAACAACTTTGAAAGTTGTCATGACATTTTTTCTTGCAAAAGCATGTAACCGGCTCAAGAGATAGCTATCCTAATCCATGGGCCCTAACACCAAGGAGGGAGCTCTTTAAGCTTTGAAAACCATAATTGAGGCATAGGGAAGAGTGCAGTATGGAGAGAAAACTTTTGGTTGTAGTTAGACTGTGTAACTAGTTTTCCTTTGACAGAGATATACATTTTTGTGTTGACAGAGATAAGAAATGGATTGAATACCTAACTGTAATGTTTGCATGTGATGATTGTTAATGTTTTTGAATTCCTAGGATAGTTATTTAGCATTTCATTTCAATTTTGAGCTTGTCTTCATAGGTTTCTTTATTTTGGCCTGTCTCGGGTTACTACTAACAAAGCTTTAATTAATGGAGTGCTAGAGCACTCTCCCACTATACAATCTGTATGGGTCTATGGGATTTTTCTCTAGACTCCCTATAATATATGTTGTGCAAAGGAGGGGCCCTAGAAAGTTCAGGATGTATCTATAAATGGATGCCCTATGTAAGCTATTAGTGTTTGGTTAGGGGTCAGTGTGGTGCTGCAGAGAAGATGGAGTGATTGAGGGCACTCAAAGCCTATTTCAAATGATGTGGAGGGGAGGTTAGATGCATGATCAAGAATCTCCAATGTAGAGAGAGCTCAGGGGATTTTGGATACAAGGGAAAATACTAAACCCTCACTATTATAGACAGTGAGTTACCAAACCCTCATTTATAGCCCCATTTTCAGCAGGCCCTGTATGGACAGTATGGGAAAAGGAGACTGATAGAATCTTAAAGCCCTCCCAAAAGGGTATTCAAATCCATAATTAGTTGGATGCTTTGCTCAAAGAATTTTGGAGTTATTAGCAGAAAAATTTCAATTAGGCCTACTAAACCTAGTAGCCTTTTTAGGCCAGATAGCAGACAAAACTTTTTAGAAGGGACAAAGAGGTTCCTAGAATAGTGAACTTTATCATATTCTTTGTGTCATATACTGAATGGAGAAAGGAGGATTTTGAAACTTCTTAGAAGGGGACTAGGATAGCACCCTTAAGGCTAGGATATTAGCCTCTTTGATTCTAGGAGGGCCTAGGACAAAGTTATAGCAAGGTCTAGGTAACATCAAGTACCCTAGTTTGCATTATTAGATGATCTTGTTAAATTTGTGTTCATTTCATACAAAGATACATGTAAAGGAAAAAAAAAATTGCATCTAAAGATTACATGTATATATATGAAAAATAACTTGTATATACTATACAAGGAAAATAAATTTTAGAAGAAAATGCAAGAGTATAGGCATACATAAGAGGATGAACATAAATAATAAGGGTGCCAGACATTGCCTGAAGTGATGAATTTTTTACCTAGGTATGAATCTAGTGTGCCCCTGTGTGATCCAGAACCTACAAAGAAAGGAGATATGGGGGTTAGATAAAAAAATATCTAAGCAATGAATGGTATCCTATTACTGATCCTCATCTGCAATTATGCATGTGTATAGTCAAGCCATACACTTCTGAAAGAAAAACCATGCTACAGGACATGTGCACTTAGAAGAATGTTGCAGAGAGTAAATTGCTGCATTTATGTCTGCATGAACACCTGGTGAGTCACTATTGTGATTTCAAGTAAAGATCATAACATCACAACATGGTTGGCAGCCCCAAGGAGGCCACATTGCATGCAGTGAGTAAGCTACATCAAAACAAAGAGGTACACAAATCTACATCATCTATACTGATGTCCCTATTTGATTGGACAATGCTCTATTTGTTATATTGTTGCTATCAAAATAGAATGGCAGTGGTGATTCAATGCATCTATAGCCTCAACAACATGGTGACATCGATCCAATAATAGAAAATACAATACAAATGCCAAGCTCACAGTCTCAATGAAATAAACAATGTATAAAATAATATATGGTGCACAACAATAGCAAGCATGCAATGACAATAATAACATTTCATGATGCCCGAGCTCAAATTCAAAACAGTAAGTGTATTAATGTATGATCTAATAGCAGCAACCTCATTGATCATTACCTTTCACTCCTCCATCATTATAGAAGAGATAACTACCTACAACTATATTTCATAATTCCTCCTTTGAAGTATATATATATCAAGTATAATTATGAGTTTACATCATATATTTAGTCTTAATAAAATCTTATAAAACAACATAAAACTAACCCAAAATACTTTGTCTTGATAAAATCTTAATAAAACAATATAGTTAGTCTTAATAAAATCTTATAGAACAACATATATTGTGTGAAGTTTTTGATCTCTCTTTATTTGTTTTTCTAGGGCATCATGCATTGTTTATGTCATTATGAGCTCACTGTTTGAGCACCTCATGTCCCTATTTGATTGGTCGGTGCTCAAACAGTGAGCTCATAAACAATGCATGATGCCCTAGCTTGCAGCTCGCAAACCATCAAGATATTTCCTCATGAAATGATCATAAACGGGGAGTACCACATAGTGAATATCAACAACAAAACAAATAAAAAGAGATCAAACACTTCACACAATGCCTTGAAGGTAATAGAAATGATGCTCTAGCTCTCAAAGCTCGCAGGTCATCAAGCATTCCAAATGAAAAGATATAAACAATGCCAGTATTAAACAATGAGCTCATGAAAAATGTATGATGCCCTAGCTTGTAGCCCATGAGCTATCAAGACATTTCCTCATGAAATGATCATAAATAGGGAGTACCACATAGCTAGTGAATATCAACAGAAAAATAAATAAAGAGAGATCAAACACTTCACACAATATATGTTGTTTTATAATATTTTATTGAGATTAAATATATTGTTTTATTAAGATTTTATTAAGAAAAAGTATTTTGGGTTAGTTTTATGATGTTTTATAAGATATTTATTAAGACTAAATATATGATGTAAACTTAATATAACAAACAAAGCACCAGCCAATCAAATAGGGACATGAGTTTCTCAAACACTGAGCTCATAAACAATGCATGATGCCCTAGCTTGCAGCCCACAAGCCATCAAGACATTTCCTCATGAAATGATCATAAATAGGGAGTACCACATAGTGAATATCAACAACAAAACAAATAAAGAGAGATCAAACACTTCACACTTCACATCAGCCATTGACTTATAAAATGAACTATGCTACAGAACATGGGTGTGTGTTAATGTGATTCAAAAGATATTATGGAAGATTGTTTTATTATTGACATAAGGATATCTTAATTCTACAAGAATAATTTTTTTGAGAAATATTTGAATTTAATTTTGACAATAACATGAGGAGTGGATATATTTCAAGCTTCAGCAAGACTTCATACCATGCACTGTCCGTAGATTACGTTCAATGTGTTATTTACGCTTGTATTCGTGGAAAAACTCTTGAAAATGTGAAAAAGAGATTGCATTCAACCATGTTGTTTACATGACACATGTAGTGTACCTCCAATATAAATCAGTGTTGTGTACAAATCTACGAATGGTGTGTGGTACGAAGTTTCGCTCAAGCTTGAAAATTATAAGCATTATGATGTTGAGGTATGGTGTGGTAAGCACAAGTATAGTTTCTTGCAAGCTGCTATTGGTATAATTTTTTTTTTTCAATAGTTGCAGAATCCAGCTTCTCCTATACTTACACATATGTATACATTTTGGGCTTGGTTTTAATGTTATGTAAATTTGAGTGAAATGGTAATAATATTTAAGAGCAACATGTATGACATTTTAAACAAGTATGCATATACATTATATAACAAGAGTGATATATTTTAATGGAAACACTTAATGAGAAGGATGCCTATATAAAAGGAGGACTGATATATTTTAATGGCAGTGGACATAGAAATTGCAGTGAAACTCTATAATTTATTATGGCTCGGTGTTGTATATCCATAGTCAATGTCTATTTAAACTTTAGGATGATACTTATATGATGGCTTAAGTAAATTGTTCTTACCTTGAGACTAGTACACCATGGGATTAGAGGATGGTTGTTATAATAGAAACTGTGTGTCTGTGGGATACTTTTATATTTTGTATTAAATGATGATAGATGCATAAAGGTTTCTTCCTTTATCAACAGTTTATATTCTGATACTTATATCTTGAATTGTCAAATGACCAATGAGTGATAATTTCAAAAGCGTATCATAATTAAAGGCATGTGAATTCATATTGTACTTAATTTGAATGCCACTATGTAATGTTTTTACTTACGATATTAATCTTAATATATCCCTATGAAGATATCCCTATTTTATTATTGATGTCCCTATTTACATCTTTTCATCAAATGACCCAAAAACATCAAGAACGGTACTATATGGTCACTAATAGCCAACTTTCAGAAGAATATGAATGAATGCAAACATACATAAGTGGATGAACATAAATAATGAAGGTACCAGACATTGTCTAAAGTAATGAAGTGTTGACCCAGGGTTCAATCAATTATGCTCTTGTATGATCCAAAACCTACAAGGAAGGAAAAGATGGGGTTAGATCCAAATGATCCAAGCAATGCATAGCACCATATTACTAATCCTCATCTACAATTATGCATGTGCATAGTCAATCCATACACAGACTCAACAACATGGTAGCATTGATCCAATAATAGAAAATACATTACAAATGCCAAGCTCACGGTCTCAATGAAATAAATAGTGTATAAAACAATATATGGTGCACAACAGCAGCAAGCATGTAATGACAGCAATAGCATTGCATGATGCCCGAGCTCTAATTGAAAATATTAACTATATTAATGTATGTTTTCATGATGCTAGATATTAAACAATGAGCTCATGAACAATGCCAGTATTAAACAATGAGCTCATGAACAATGTATGATGGCCTAGCTTGCAGCCCGTGAGCCATCAAGATATTTCCTCATGAAATGATCATAAACGGGGAGTACCACATAGTGAATATCAATAGAAAAACAAATAAAGAGAGATCAAACACTTCACACAATGCCTTGAACGTAATAGAAATGATGCACTAGCTCTCAAAGCTTGCAGGTCATCAAGCATTCCAAATGAAAAGATGTAAACAATGCCAGTATTAAACAGTGAGCTCATGAACAATGTATGATGCCCTAGCTTGTAGCCCATGAGCCATCAAGATATTTCCTCATGAAATGATCATAAGTGGGGAGTACCACATAGTGAATATCAATAGCAAAACAAATAAAGAGAGATCAAACACTTCACACAATGCCTTGAAGGTAATAGAAGAAATTTCCTAGCTCTCAAAGCTCATGGGTCATTAGGCATTCCAAATGATAAGATGTAAACAATGCAAGTATTAAACAGTGAGCTCATAAACAATGTATGATGCCCTAGCTTTGATGGGGAGGCTAGGATAGACTAGCTTAGTCTATGCCCCTGTTCCACTCTAGGTTCCAGGTGTTCTTCTAACACCGCTGATGGTCTATAGGCTTCCTTATCTCTCCAAGGACCCCCTGACCTGCCTAACCTACCCACCAAGTCAAACTAGCTCATTCATCAACATACTAAGCTTTGCACTCTAGTTCCCATCCCTTACATTGGCTCATAAGGGTCTATCTGGCTTTTAATTTCTTCCCAAGCTCCAACAATGAAAATGATGAGTTCCAAGGTCTTTTTAGGGCTATTGACACCTTTCCATAACATTAGCAGGGTTTTGGGATCACCTGATTTAGGAGGTCCTTTGTATTTTAGGGCTACAAGGAGTAGGCCTAATTAGCCCTCCTTCCGGTTTCTTAGGATTTTTGAGACCTTTCCTTCAAATAATCACCATTCCTGGCCTTAAGGACTTTGGATCCTAATGACCTAATCTCAAATATTTTTGGGGTCTCAGGTGCTCAACTGACCGTATAGTGCCTTTTCAAATTTTGAGGGTTTCAAGGGTTATGGAACTCTTCTCTACTCCTAACTTCACCAATGCCTTTCTAAAGATCTTCAAATCTTCTCCTTCACAAAACTTAACCTTCATTCATCTATATAGAATCCCTCTAAAGGGATTCCTTTGAAACTCACTCTACTGTTGGCAATAGCTTCTACACTATTGCTTGCTCCTAGCCGGGCTATGCCTTAGCTCACCTAGGGCTTCCACAAATAATTGTTTGTCTACATGCTCCAAGGCCCTTCATTATAGTACAAGCTCATTGGGGTCTATACTTTTAGAATCCATAGATCCATGGTGTTCCCACAGTGGAGGCCAAAGTTACAACCCCATTACTCCATGTCTCTCCAAACTGGCAGAGAATAGTCTAAAACAAAAGAACTAAAGAAATGCTACAACAACACACTAAGAAATGAAACTAATACATAGAAAATTCTGAACTAAACACACAAAGAGATATGCACACAAGGATTCATAAAGATTTGATTGTATTCACAGATATTCAGTCCCTCAATAGTGATTTTTGCACTCAAAACACCAGCAGACTGGTCTTTCCCGTACTATGTCATACACTAATGACTTCCAACCTCAAAATTAGGGTTAGACAGGTTAAATAACCTTTCCTTGGGGTGAGTGTTTAGTTTTATGGCTTTTGAGCCTCTTATCATAGTTAGGTATTACAAAGGGGAAAAGTTGCTTAGCAACTTTTAAAAGTTGCTAGTAGCTTTGGAGCAACTTTTAGTTGCTTGAGTAGCCTTTGCTCACTCATTTCAAAAGACCATTGCTAGGTCTCCTAAAGCACACATGTGCTCAAATCTTAACCAAACACTAACTCCTAGACCTCTAACTCATAGTAAAACAAAGAACTCAAGATGACAACATTCCTTGAGTCAGTGTTCCATACCAATTAGAAAGACCAGTGAATTTCTAGGACTTAAATAATGCCTAGACACAACAAAAATGAGCCAAACTTCATGATGACCCTTATTGTAATTACATAGCTTTATCCCAAAGGATAAATAGACCAAAACTATGATGGTGAGGCCCTCATAGAGGTGCTCTTGCACCAAGCTTGCAGCCCACGAGCCATCAAGACATTTCCTCTTGAAATGGTCACAAATAGGGAGTACCACATAGTGAATATCAATAGAAAAAAAAATAAAGAGAGATCAAACACTTCCCACAATTCCTTTAAGGTAATAGCAATGCTGCCCTAGCTCTCAAAGCTCACGGGTCATCGAGAATTCCAAATCCTAATTACGATGTAAACAATACCACTATTAACAATGCTATCAAATAAACAATGCCACTGAAATTGAGTTAATGAGAAGACAAAGCTTGAATGCCTACCTCAAGTACTAGTGCTTTGTTCCCAAATGGTGTTGGCCTCTTCATGCATGCCAAACTTAGATGCCCTCTTCGCGCCACACAAAAATGCAGTGCTGTCTTCACAAAAGCTCTTCGAATTCACAAATTACAAATGACACTTCCTTTTTCTTTTCTTTTTTGTTTATAACCAAATGGGTGTTGCAATTATGACAATAGCATCACTATTATGATACCATCGGGGGCACTTGCAAACAAAACACAAAATATATACACAAATTATAGTGGTGTCACAAATTGGCATTGAAATTCAACCCCAAATGTTGTAGTGATAATTCTTTTTTTATGAATTTGGTGTTTTTTTTGTAATAGTTCCCAATGGTGTTGGTATTCAGATGGGTTTTAAATAGACCATCATAAATCTGATAGTTTTGGGGTATAGATGAAAAAAAAAGTGAAACGACCAAATCATTTTTATTTCGATTGTAGAGAAAAGGAGCAGGAGAAAATGAGCGGGCGAAAGATGAGCGCGAGAGAAGGTATGTGATTTTTTCATCTTTGATTGGCATCATATTCGAGTGCAAATTTCAAATGAATTGCATTTTATTTGATCATGAATGCTCACTGAAATGACCACATTCTACTGGTGTCGTGCCCTAGCCCGTGCTTTATCTCCATTATTTGATGTTATTGGTGGTTGTGGTCAAGGATATCAATTCACTATTTTGAAATGTTTGTATTCACATTTGTTTATGTTACTGGCATGAACATTGTATATTTTTGAGATGCTCACTGAAATAACAACATTCTACTGGTGTCATGCCATAGCCCATGCTTTATCTTCATTATTTGATGTTATTGGTGCTCATGCTCAAGGATATCGATTCACTATTTTGAAATGTTTGGATTCACATTTGTTGAAATTACTGGCATGACCATTGTATATTGTTGAGATGCTCTTCAAAATGACCACATTCTACTAGTGTTGTGCCCTAGCCCATGCTTTATCTCCATTATTTGATGTTATTGGTGCTTGTGCTCAAGGATATCAATTCACTATTTTGAAGTGTTCACTGTGGTTATCAAATGGACTGCCTGTGAGCTTCTAGCTAGGCACCATTTACATTGATAGCTTAGGGCATCAAATGTATTGTAACATTGATAGTTGAGACTTTGTTAAAAGGAAATAGGACAAAGATCGATTTTGATTTATTTTGTCTATTTTGATCCCTAACTGGTTGTCACCATGATTTTTATTTTGAGTGCAATTTTGATAGAATTTTAGTTGGGATTTTCACTAGGGTTTTTAGTATATTGAGCTACAATAGAACATGATTCTACACTAGTAGAATGTCATCATTTCAGTGAACCAATGACATGTTTACAACAAAGAAATAGAATGATAATAATATGCTAAAAATTCTATTCTGTTTAATACACACCAAAGGACCTGTCCCAACAATTCTTAAACATACTTTATCTGATATGAATAATTGTTAATAAAGGTCTAATTTTGTAGACTACTAGCACGAAGGAAGATATGACCTAGCCAAATCTTCCTTGTACCACACAAAAAACTATATGATAAATATGTCTACTCCAACCTTAATTATTTAAGAATTCATCATATCAAATAAAGTATGTTTAAGAATTGTTAGGACTAGTCCTTTGGCATGTATTAAACAAAATATAATTTTCAGCATATTATTATCATTCTATTTCTTTGTTGTAAACATGCCATGCACAAGTACCAATAACATCAAATAATGGAGATAAAGCATGGGCTAGGGCACAACACCAGTAGAATGCAGTCATTTCAGTGAACCAATGGCTCGTTTACAACAAAGAAATAGAATGATAATAATATGCTAAAAATTATATTCTATTTAATACATGCCAAAGGACGAGTCCCAATAATTCTTAAACATACTTTATCTGATATGATGAATTGTTAATAAAGGTCTAATTCTGTAGACAGCTAGCATGAAGGAAGATTTGACCTAGCCAAATCTTCCTTGTACCACACAAAAAACTATGTGATAACTATGTCTAGTCCAACCTTAATTTTTTAGGAATTCATCATATCAAATAAAGTACGTTTAAGAATTGTTGAGAGTTCTATTACACCTTTGTTGTAAACATGCCATTGGTTCAGTTTTGTAAATTTGTTTTTGTGTTAAATGTATTTAAATAGAACATTAAGCATAGTAATAATATGCTTAATCTATTAGTAATTGGTAGATTAAATGCAGATAACACCTTTATCAATTTAGCGTGTTATTATAAGATACTAAAGAAGACCTCCTATTTGTCAAACAAATCTTCATTGTACCCTACAATGAAGACAATGAAGATTGACCTCCTACCCCACAACAAAGAACATTGTAATAAGACCTTTTAATCCTAGTGACAAGAACATAGAAGCATTCTAACTCATTTGTAAATAAAATAAGCTTTCTATAAAATGAAAGGTTCAACCTAATTAATACTAGCACTTGCACTCAAAGGATAGTGATCTGGCTAAAAGAATTAAGAGAGACTTTGACCCAAGTGCTTCATCATCAAGCTCTACAACCTCTTGTAGTTATCTTCATAGCAACAAGAGTCATTGGATACGTCAAATTTCTTAGAAGTTTGTACTTAGTTTGTAGGTTAACTTTGTACAGAGTAGATTGTAATTAAAAATTTAAAAACTATTTGCATCTAGTCATTATTCATGCACTATGCAATATACATTGTGCAACGCAATGAAATTAGAAATGTGTATAGAAATGAGAAAAACTATATTCCACAATTCTTGGGCTAAACTCTAAATTTATTTTCTTTTTATATCTCTATGCTATTGAGACCACTTCCATTTTAACACAATTTTTCCCAATTAAAAATCTCAATTAGAATAAGATATAATATAGTGTTAGAATAAACTTTGTACAAAGACATGTAATGTTTATGTTAATGATCAAACACACATATGGATTCACTATTCCACGGGATAGTGGATTACCAGAGTTGCAGAGAATTTAATCTTTTATTGATATTCCTTGTCTTTGTTTCATACATCTTGATGCAGAGCCCTCTACTATCACCTTAAGGAGACCAACTCAACTCGAGGATTCAACAAGTAACATTGAATCCACTCAAGGAATTAGCCTCAACTCAAGGATTAAGTAGAAATCCCTGACTTTGTTAATCACTTTCACGACCCTGCTACAAAAGTTCACTTCCTCATTTCTTGGAAATTCCTCCTAGCACCATCTCCATCCTAGGAAACCTAGTGCACCTAGTACCTCTGCCATGTCAAAACCTCAACTAGGATTTTCACCCCAATCCTATCATAAAGTATCTTCTCATCATGGTCTATTCACCATGTTTCAACACCCCATTCAATCTGATATATTCAACTTATGCCATTCTTCTTCTATAGCCCTTTTAGGCCTATCTTGCTTGCAGTTATTGTTAGGAATAAGGTGTCTCAACCTTGGATAATTCCTATTCTTATTATTTATTTTGTAAAATGTATTTCTTGTAAATAATGTAATTAAGTGTGAGTGTACATGTCTAGTTGGCATGTTGATGTGTCACTCCACTTGATTTGTCGACATCTTGAATTGTGTGTAAGGAGATCATGGCCAAAATAGTTATGATAGATTCCTATGACATGTAAGAGCTATGTCTGGAAGAATCAATGATGGGTGAAGACATGTGGCAACTGATAAATTTGAGTACTATACACTCTTCCCCAATCATGGGGTTTGGGTTCCTATTTTCTTAGACAATGGTAAAACCCTAATACAACTATCTTTGGAAGTTGCCCTAAAAAGGGAAGTGCATGATATAAGTGTTTTTTAGGGTTGCAAAGATAGGAGAAGTTAGCGTATTGTTGGAACATTTTATGCTACCATGATTTATCTTCAAGAGTTGGAAAAAATCTTCTGAAAGAACTTGCATTGCAAGTGTATTCGAAACTGTAATAGTTTTGATTAATACACTGTGCAGGTTTTGGAGTGCTAGGGTTTATATCGAAAGGTTTCCCTAGGGTAAATCATTGTGTCATTCTCTATTTTTTGTATGCATGGTATATGGCTTTAATATCATTGTTAAAGTAGTTAATGAATCTGAAATTGTAAGGATTTAAAAGAATTCATACAATACTTTCCTTTAGAGATTAGTGTAGGAAGCTATTTCCACACCTAAGTTTCCTTACAAGTGGTATCAGAGCCTGATCAACTTTTGATCCTAGTTGTTGGGTAGGGTTTTTTAAGAAAATCTCAAGTTGAGTGGGAGTTTTGTGTAGAGCATTCTGAATCTTATTTGTAGATTGAGATGGCAAGTTCCTCATACAGTAGAATGGAGGTGGAGAAATTTAATGGCACTAATTTCGAGTTGTGGAAACTCAAGATGGAAGACATGCTTGAAGATCATGATCTATGGGAGGCTACTTCACTTGATGTGAAACCTACAATGATATCTCAAGTGGATTGGGAGATCAAGGATCAAAAGGCTAAGGGTCTCATTAGGCTCTGTCTAGCAGATGTCATTCTTCTGAATGTTCTTTATGAGACTACTACAAATTCTTTGTGGAAATGGCTTGGGTTTGTGTATCAGGCCAAATATCTAGTGAATAAGTTGTTCCTAAGAAAGAAGTTGTATTCTTTAAGAATGGAGGAAGGTGGATCCATAACTGATCATCTCAATGCATTCAATTTATTGATTGCACAGTTGGATCCATCTAGTGCCAAGATCGAGGAGGAGGATCATTGTATGACCTTGCTTTGTTCCTTGCCAGATTTGTGGGACCATCTTGTGATGGCTCTCAGAAGTACTATAGTCATATTCCATATGGATGATGTGGTGTCTTCATTGCTATCTAAGGAGATGCAAAGAAAGACTTCATATTCATCTAAGGAAGCCCTTGCTATTCGCGGGAGATCCAACGACAAAGGAAAGCAGAATGACAAGTCAAAGAAGGGTAGATCCAAATCCTGTGGGAGTTCTAAGACTCCTAGAAAGTCCAAGGAAAAATGTTGGAACTGCGATAAAATTGGGCACTTCCAGAGGGACTGCAAAGAATCGAAGAAGAAGAAGAAAGGCTCAGATTCAGCTTCTGAAAAATCTTAAGAAGATGGAGATGCTTTTATTGCAGCTTTGGCAGCCCATGCATATGATGATGTGTGGTTGGTAGAATCAGGTGCTTCTTTTCACATGACCTCTCATCGAAACTGGTTCTCAAAATATGAAGAGTTCAATGGTGGAAAGGTGTACATGGGTGATGACTCTCACCTAAAGATAGTTGGACGCAGAAGGGTCGCTATCAAATTTCCTGATGGAGGAGTAAAGGGAATCAACAGAGTTATGCACATTCTAGGTTTGGCACGAAACCTATTATCTATAAGTATGTTGAATGATGTAGGTGTGCAAGTTGTCTTTTTTAAAGAAGTATGCAAGATGATGAGAGGATCGATAGTTCTTGCGAGGGGTACTAGGAGAGGTACCTTATTTTAGCTAGATGCATGTACTCCTCTATGTAATAGTTCTTCATCCTCACCATCTAAACGAGCAGTGAAGAAGTCTATGGTTATTGGTTCCGATGGAAGTGCAAACACTTTGGAAGGTAAGCTTCCTATAGAAAAGACAATGTTGTGGCATATGAGATTTGGCCACATTGGTGAAAAGGGTCTCAAAACCCTAAAAAATAAAAACCTTGTTGAGGGGTTAAATGATTGCAATCTTGAGTTTGACTTTTGTGAAGATTGTGTCTATGGTAAGCAAAATCATGTTCAATTTTACTCTAGTTCTCACAAATCTTTTGATGTTTTGGATCTTAGTCATTCTGATGTATTTGGTCCTGTAAAAGTTCCTTCAATCTCCAAGTCTATATTTTTTGTATCTTTCATAGATGATTACAGTAGAAGGACTTGGATTTATTTCCTTAAAAGTAAGACACAAGTCTTTACTCGGTTCAAAGAATTTAAAGCTCTTGTAGAGAATCAGACTAGTAAGAAGAGTAAGTGTGTGAGAACTAACAATGGTGGTGAGTTTTGCTCAACAGAGTTTGAACAGTTTTGTAAAGAACAAGGTATCGAGAGGCATAAGACAACTCCTTATACCCCACAACAAAATGAAGTTGCAAAGAGAATGAACAGGACACTGATGGAGAAGGCTAGGAGTATGCTTAGTGGAGCCGATTTAGAACAAAGGTTTTGGGCCGAAGCTATGGCCACTACTTGCTATCTGGTTAATAGATCTCCTACATCAACTCTTATTGGTAAGACACCCATGGAGGTGTGGTTTGGTAAGAAGCCTTCAATTAGACATCTTCATGTTTTTGGTTGCGAAGCTTATGCACATGTTCCAAAGGAGAAAAGATCTATGTTGGAAAACAAAGTTGTCAAAAGTATTTTCATTAGATATAGTGTTGGTGTGAAAGGATACAAGCTTTGGGATCCTATGACTAGTAAGGTGTTGTATAGTAGAAATGTTATTTTCAGAGAGCTAACATCTTCTCCTATTGTGCTACAACCAGATGAAAAAGAAAAGGAAAAAGATGTTGTTTAGTTCCCTCCTACCCCTGAGAAGACTGAACAGAGAGACCATGTTGGGCCTGATGATGAGGAGAGATCTAGCAGCTCTGATAGTTCAGAAGAAGAGGAAAAACAACCTCAACCTCAGCCCTTTAGGAGATCCATGAAAGAAAGAAAGCAACCAGAAAGGTTTGGTTATTCTATGTTAGATTCTAGTTGTGTCTTTTCTTTGATTACTAACACTGATGAGCCTAGATCTATGAGAGAGGCTTTGGATATGGAAGATACAAGTTCCTGGATTGAGGCTATGGATGATGAGATGGCTTCATTGGAGAAAAAAAAAACTTGGGACCTTGTACCTTTCCCTAAAGGGAGAAAATTTGTTGGCTGTAAATGGGTGTTCAAGAAGAAATTTTGTGCAGATGGCAGTGTTGAAAGGTACAAAGCTAGATTGGTTGCAAAGGGGTATTCACAGGTAGAGGGAATAGATTATGGTGAAATATTCTCTCTTGTTGCAAAGTTGATATCCATTAGATTTATGTTATCTCTTGCTACATCATATGATTTAGAGATAGAACAGACGGATGTGAAGACAACTTTCCTTCATGGTGATTTGGAGGAAGAGATTTATATGTCACAGCCTGAGCACTACATTGTTAAAGGTAAAGAATTCTTAGTTTGTAGATTAAAGAAATCTCTATATGGTTTGAAGCAATCTCCTAGGATGTGGTACCTTAAGTTTGATGCCTTTGTGTTGTCAATTGGATTTGTAAGATTGAAATCAGATCATTGTATTTATTTTAGAGTTGAAAATGATCGCCTTCTTATTGTTGCATTATATGTTGATGATATGTTGCTATTTGGGAAGGGTAAGGGTATGATTTCTGATTTTAAATCTTAGTTGTCAGCACAGTTTGAGATGAAAGATATTGGGGTAGCAAAGTACATCTTGGGTATGGAAATCAGTAGAGACAGGTCTAATAGAAAACTTTGGTTGAGTCAGAGTAAGTATGTGAAGTCTGTGTTGGATAGGTTTAGCATGGCAGATTGTAGACCACTATGTGTTCCTATTTTTGTGGGAACAAAGTTATCTATAGATGATTGTCCAAAATCTCCTAGTGAGGTGGAGGACATGAGTAGAGTACCTTATGCTAGTGCAGTTGGTAGTCTTATGTATGCTATGGTCTATACTAGACCAGACATTGCCCAAGCAGTGGGAGTCCTGAGTCAGTTTATGGCTAACCCTGGACGAGTACATTGGGATGCAGTTAAGCGAGTATTCAGATATTTGAGGGGTACATTAGATTACTCCATATGTTATCATGGTAACTCTTCTAGATCTCCGCATTCAGTTTATATTCATGGGTTTATGGATTCAAATTGGGTAGGTGATATTGATAGCAGGAGATCCACCAATGCTTATGTGTTCACTATGTTTGGTGGTGACATCAATTGGATGAGTAAGCGGCAACCTGTGGTTGCTTTGTCCACTACAGAAGTTGAGTACATGGTTGCTACTCATGCTTGTAAGGAAGTCATTTGGCTTAGGAGATTGTCTTCTGATGTTCATGTTCATGCAAAACAAATTACTATTTGGTGTGACAGTCAGAGCGCTATTTGCCTTGCGAAGAATCCAACTTTCCATGCTAGAACAAAGCACATTGATGTGCAGTTTCACTTTGTGAGAGATATGGTGGAAGATGGAAAGGTAAATTTGGAGAAGGTAGATACTATGAAGAATGTTGTAGATGCATTAATGAAACCAGTGGTCACTGAGAAGTTCAAATGGTGTTCGGAGTCTATGGGCCTTTTGGCCTATAGCGGTTAGTTCCTATTAAATTCTTATTGCTCTTACAAGGTGTTCGACAAGTGGGAGAATGTTAGGAATAAGGTGTCTCAACCATGGATAATTCCTATTCTTATTATTTGTTTTGTAAAATGTATTTCTTGCAAATAATGTAATTAAGTGTGAGTGTACATGTCCAGTTGGCATGTTGATGTGTCACTCCACTTGATATGTCGACATCTTGAATTGTGTGTAAGGAGATCATGGCTAAAATGGCTATGACAGATTCCTATGACACGTAAGAGCTATGTCTAGAAGAATCAATGATGGGTGAAGACATGTGGCAACTGATACAGTTGAGTACTATACACTCTTCCCTAATCGTGGGGTTTGCGTTCCTATTTTCTCATAGAATGGTAAAACCCTAATATAGCTATCTTTGGAAGTTGCCCTAAAAAGGGAAGTGCATGATATAAGCATTTTTTAGGGTTGCAAAGATAGGAGAAGTTAGTGTATTGTTGGAACATTTTATGCTGCCACAATTTGTCTTCAAGAGTTGGGAAAAATCTTCTGAAAGAACTTGCATTGCAAGTGTATTGTAAACTGTAATAGTTTTGATTAATACACTGTGCAGGTTTTGGAGTGCTGGAGTTTTTACCGAAAGGTTTCCCCAGGGTATATCATTGTGTCATTCTCTATTTTCTGTATGCATGGTATATGGCTGTAATATCATTGTTAAAGTAGTTAACGAATCTGAAATTGTAAGGATTTCAAAGAATTTGCACAATACTTTCCTTTAGAGATTAGTGTAGGAAGTTGTTTTCGCACCTGAGTTTCCTTACAGTTATTGGTCAAATGCAAATATTTTGTCAAGTTGAAAGGGCAAGAAAATAGTTTTGTGTTTTTGGTTTATGTTAAAATTTGATTTGGTAAAATCCTCAGAAAACACAAGTTACATATTCTAAAATGTAAAGAAGTTGAATGTTAAATGTAAGATATATATCTCATCCATAGTAATCAAAAGAAAGGACATGAAACTAAGGAGATTTACCAATCCAAAAATATAAGTGAATAGAAAACATGATTGGTACCTTATGAATTGCTTTTTGAGGTGCATGATCTTGATCAATCTCCTCAGAAGAAGACCCCGCCTCACTGTTACTGCTTTCCTGTTTAACAATTGGTATGGAAAAATGCATTTAATACAAGAAAAATTACAAAAATAAACCAATGACATGTTTACAACAAAGAAATAGAATGATAATAATAGACTAAAAATTATATTATGTTTAATACACACCAAAGGACTAGTCCCAACAATTCTTAAACATACTTGATCTGATATGATGAATTGTTAATAAAGGTCTAATTGTGTAGACTTCTAGCATGAAGGAAGATTTGACCTAGCCAAATCTTCCTTGTACCACACAAAAAATTGTGTGAGAACTATGTCTACTCCAACCTTAATTGTTTAAGAATTCATCATATCAGATAAAGTATGTTTAAGAATTGTTGGGACTGGTCATTTGGTGTGTATTAAACATAATAGAATTTTTAGCATATTATTATCATTCTATTTCTTTTTTGTAAACATGCCATTGGTTCAATTTTGTAAAAAAAAATTTGTGTTAAATGCATTTAAAATAAAGGTCTAATTCTGTACACTACTAGCACAAAGGAAGATTTGACCTAGCGGGCTACAAAATTAGACCTCTATCTGTAGCTTTGTCTAATTTTGTAGACTACTAGGTGTGCTATAATTTGAAGATTTGTCTGACAAATAGCAGATCTTCTTTACTATCTTATAATAACATGCTAAACTAATAAAGGTGTTATCTGCATTTAATCTTCCAATTACTAATAGATTAAGCATATTATTACTATGCTTAATGTTCCATTTAAATGAATTTAACACAAAAAGAAAATTTACAAAACTGAACCAATGGCATGTTCTTCATGTGGTACAAGGAAGATTTGGCTATCAAATCTTCCTTCGTGAAAGCTGAGCATGAGAGAAGCTATGTGATTTCTTCATCTTTGATTGGTATTTTTGATGGGCAACATCTTTCAAGCCTCTAGCATCATGTTTGACCACAAATTTCAAATGCATTGCATTTTATTTGATCATGAATTCTCACTAAAATAACCACATTCTACTGGTGTCATGCCCTAGCCCATGCTTTATCTCTATTATTTGATGTTATTGGTGCTTATACTCAAGGATATCAATTCACTATTTTGAAATGTTTGGATTCATGTTTGTTGATATTACTGGCATGACCATTGTATATTAGACCGTTATTAACAATTCATCATATCAGATAAAGTATGTTTAAGAATTATTGGGACTGGTCCTTTGGCATACTGGATTTAATTCATAAATGGATTTAATTTTATTTTGTATGTGAAATTTTGGGAGTTGCATGAGAATTTTTAGTGTCTAAACACTCAACTAATCCCTCTAACCGATTATGAGTGGCTAGGGAAGTTGAGGGGAAAGTTTTCAAACATTCATATTCACTTATTGAATGCTTTGGAGACTACTAGTTTGACTATTCATGCATTACCAGTGACTGAGATTCATTAAAGGATACAAAACCCTTCATTTTGAGTTATCCTGTGTGGATTCAAATGTAGGTTTGATTTGGTTAATATTTATAAGAGATCAATAAAGTATTTAAAGAAAATCATACATGTTTGGAAAGGTTTGAGAGGCACTTGTCATGACTGTACGCTCACAAACAGCAGCATAGACTAGTTTTACTAAGTTTCCTTTCTCTATTTTGAGGTTTCCTTTCTCTGTCGCACGGGTACAGTCAAAGGGTTCACTGACAAAATGATCCTTTGAATGGTTACTATGAATATGAATGATTTGATATAGCATATTTATCATTTTACTTGAAGTTTGGAATAGCTTGTGCAAGGGTGAAAGTACTTTTGATCATTTTGGTCGCCATTGTTCCTCTACACAGTCAGAAAATGTAATTGTCTAATGATTATATGTAATATTGAATGGATTAAATGCTTTATTCTTGGTAGAAGTGAATGGAAGGAATAGTGTTGGTGTTAGGTTTCAGTTATTATTGAATTCAATGGTTTCCAAGATGTGTTGAGGATTTTCTCCTTGTTCAATGTTAACTGTTCCTACACAATCCACTCATACAATAGTGAAATGCTATGTGGAAGGGATGATTGATAGTGTTCCTTGAGGGAAAGGGGATTGTGAAAGACTTGTTATCATTATATTGTGTCTTTCCAATATGTTTGGATGCAGGGCAGACCAAGAGAATGAAGCATCACTCACTAATTGCATGATAACTAGGTTTTGAAGGGTCACTGGTTGAGGGGACAATCAAGGTCCAAATGATTGGGCCATTAGAGGACCCTATTTCTTTGTATGAATGATCATGATATGGTCATAATATGTAGAGCCGCTAGTGGCACAAAACATTGTGTGCACTCTGATAAGGTTTGGTTTTGATAGGATCAATGAGAAGGATCCTCATGAAGATGCTTGGTTGGTGTTGTAGAAACACTTTTGAAGTCCCTCATAACATGGCTGATTGCAAGTTCACCTAGGGCCTCCGCAACAAGTTATCAACTTCGACAACATTAGACCCATAATACCTTTATATCATTGATATAATCTTTTTAGATTCATTTGGTATTGTGGGAAATAGTTCATTTGTGTCTGCTTTGTTAATTGAGCCTATTAGGCCTAGTTGGGAAACATGAATTAGAAATTTTAAGGTTTGAGGTTCCAAAACACATAGTCTTAGTTTTGACATATGTTATACAACTTGAAAGAGGGTATTCAAATATGTAATTATTTTTCTAAGTCATTTGGAATTTTTTTGAGAACACCATGAAAAATAGTCGCTAGTGTACTACAAAGATTGGGGTTTGAAGGCCTGGAATGGACAAATTGAGTTTTGGAGTAAAAAAACCATAGTGTGCATGCATGGTGAGTGAAGATAGGAAAAAGGGAGGTGTTAAGGTCCTTGGAGGGTTTGGAATCACCATTTGAAGAGGTGATCAAGAATTTGGTTGATGGAACCAATTGGCAAGCTTAAACAAGCATGAACAAAGAACTTGTTTGATTTTTCTTGGGAAGCTAATTGCTCAGCTCTCATCTAATTCATTTATTATGAAGCTAATTACTAAAGGATCAAAACCCAGGCTAGAAAGATGTCTTCCCATTCTTTTATGGATAGTTGTTTCATAAAACATACGTATCTGTTGCACGTGCATTCTCAATTCAGAGTGGAAAAATCTTATTTTGGATGCGAGGGAGAGAAGCCAAACACATAAAGAACATGCACATAAACACAATAGCTGAGAAACAAAAATGTAGGCATCATGGTAACAATTGTTTGGAGATACAACATAACTGAATGCTATACCCAAATGATGCAACACAACCACTACTCCTCCAGTTCTAAGTTGACACTACAGGATCCGAAAACCATATATAGATAAGGAATAAATTTGGAGAGAAGAGGAGTGAAGTAATGAACAAAATATTATAGGGGTCCCTATATTATTTTGGTCGTTATTGCCCTCCTCCCATGCTATCCAAATTTATTCCTTATCTTTGGTTTTTGGATCCCGCAGTGTCCACTTAGAACTGGAGGAGTAGTGGTTGTGTTGCATCATCTCGGTATAGCATTCAATTATGTTGTGTTTCCAAACAATTGTGACCATGATGCCTACATTTATGTTTCTTAGCTGTTGTGTCCCAAGACCCCTTATGACCCTTTATGACCTTTTAGGATCCCTAAGAATACATCTTAGAGGTCTTAAAGTGTCGTAAAGGGCCATTAGATGCTCCTCGAAGGGGCTAGATGAGATTCCACCTTCACATGGTTGGCCCTATTAAGTAGATAATGTTAAAATATTCTTCAAACAAAGAGAAGCTCAATAATTTAAGGTCTCAGTCCATGGAGATGCTGAAAAAATATGGGAATAATTGGAGAGTTTTTAGATACTAAGAAGACGTATATGCAGTGAAGGCCAAAAGGGATTTTTGTGGAGATTTTCTAGATGTGGACATTTGCTAGAGAGGGTTTCCAGATTGATTACCAGTATACAGATGATGATTCAGTAACCTATGTCTATAAAACCTTCACAAATACCCCTTTTTTGGCATCCACTCATACCTCTTCTCAGAATCTAGAAACTTTGGATATTGTTTCTCATATATGCACAAAATGTGCTAGTGATCATATAAAATTACTTTTGTGTAACTGGGATCAATTATGAGAAGGTAAACAACAAGATAATATTCTTGTATCTTTCATTTCTTTTATCCATTCATATTTTTTGCCTTCTCTTATATTGGATACTGTGTAGTGTACATAAAGGCAAGGTGGTGATTAGTCTCGATGATCAACAGGTATAAGTCTTCCAAGCCTTACCTAGTAGCTAGGACTAAAGATAGTACAGCTCAAGAGACCATCATAGTTGGTCTCCATCTTTGGTCCATATACTGACAAAATGTTTTACATTTCGTTAGCTCATCAAATGCAGTGATTTGAAAGAATATAATGCATGATATTTTCATGTATAACGTACATTATTTTAGTTTGACATTGAATGAATTTATCTACTTTGGACACTTGTAAACATTGAGCACAGCCATAAACAAGCATCCCCTCCCATAGCTTGAGTAATGTAGGCCATGGGAGGATATGCTTCTTTATGGTTATGCTTGTAGTTTACAAGTGTGTAGAGTCGATAATTTTGTGCAACATCAACTTAAATAATATACGTTATCATGAAAATATTCTATTAAATTCTTTCAAATCCCCTCATTTGATGAGCTAACAAAAGGTAAAATGTTTTTTCAGTATATGGACCAAAGACGGTGACCAGATATGATGGTCTCTTGAGCTTTGTTATCTTTAATGTGACTATCTGTCACTTTTTTGACATAACTTATATTTATTTCAACAACAGTGCTATACGTCCGATGGATTTTCCTAGTGGAGAGTTGCTCCCTATTCGTTGCACTTTCAATAGTTCTAATGTCAGAGAGGGTCCCTTTTTTACAGATATTTGTGATAGAAAGGCTATATCTCTAATGAGTAGACCTATCAGATAATCATTTCATATCCATCGCCAAGCTGACAGATGGGTGTTAGAGTTCTGATAGATATATTGTATGAAATACCATAGTGAAGCTATTTATAATGTGCCTAGTTCCAATGGAAAACTCTGTTAGAATACTGACGGGTTTGACTTTTGTTGCAATTTTCAATGCAAAAATGTTGAAGGACATATCTTTTGAAGTGTCAATAGAGAGGCATTGCACATACGACAAATAGCCATCGAAAATTGGCCTCAAATGTACTAGTGAGAGATGGAGAATCACTTTCATAGGGAGCTTGGATGAGCCAATCACAAGCTTATGCTTATGTCTCACAAATGACCTTGAGGTGTTCATTCCTAACACCTACTAATCTATAGGATCTCCTCCAGGTTCTTGATCCCCATGCCAACTAACTAACCAAACTATCATAAAAATACTACCAAGACTTTGCTAAGTTCTTGGTGTTTCACTAGCTTTCTTACACACTATCCCTTAATCCCATCTAATGTATTTCCACCTCCAATGTTGACATGAAATCTTGCAGAGGTAAGCAGGTGTTCATATACACTATACTTTTTCCATTTATGGATTTTGAAGTCCCTCTTTATCTATCTCCTTTACCAATTTCATCTATTCTTCACAAAATAGACCTACAAGGAAGAGCCCCTATTAGGTTTCCTATTCTGAGAAAATAGCACCTTGCACCAAGTCTTTTCCAATTGAACCTACAACTTTCTTGTCGATTCTTGTTTCAATGGTGAACCTCTCACATATTTTTGAGTTTTTAGGGTTCCACCCTTCTGTACAATGCCCTAACAAAAAATAAGTATTTTCGAAGGGTTTTAGGGCTTCTCTGGTTTCTTGAATTGCCTACAAATGTTGGTCATGCAAATGGATTTTCTATCCCCTCTCCTCTTCACTAGGTCTTGTAAAGACCTATACCTTCAACCTCCAATCCCAAATTGGTATCTTGATGAGCACCCCTGCAATATATCAATATTGCACCTTAGTCTTTCCTTGCTGATCTCACCACAGGCTTGCCTAGGGAAATACTTTGAAAATGCTTCCCATGCATTTGAGGTCCCATGCTTATGTATAGTTTATGTACATGGATTCTACTAATTATCCCCAACAGGTCACATAGATTGAACAGTTGGATAGTGAGCTAGGTCTCCATCTCTAACAACTTCCTAGTTTAAACCAATAAACATGGAAAAACACAAAGAATTGTACAAACTAATTAAAGTATCAAAAACTACTAAACTAATAACACAAAATTAAAGGAAAGGTAATACTCTAAGCCATCCATGGGTTACATTTCACATTTGAATTCAAAAACATACTTCTGCAACTTTGTAACTACCAAGATTCACATAAAGTCATGCACTATTGTCTTTCCCAAAGCCAAAAATTTGTACATCTGACATCCAACCTTGGCATTATATAAAATGTTGTGTTAAATAGGCCAAAAATCACCTTTGGTTTCCATTAGGGAACTACTAAAGTTCTAGAGCACGTTTGCACAAAGTTATCTGAGCAACTTTAAAAGTTTCAAAAGTTGTTAGGCAACTTTTTAGCAATTTTTACAACTTACTGCAAATGTGACCTTTCTCTTCTCCAAGCTTATCCTAGACTCTATTATAGGTTCTAACATGACTCTTACCATATCCTAGACCTGATGACATCATCAAAAGTTTGTTAGAAATAGGGAATACTTAGAGGGGGGTGGGGGGGTGAATCAATATTCTACAAATTTTATCTTTTTCCCAATTATGGATATAATAGATTATCTTTACACATGCATAACATAAGAAGCTAAACAACATGCATAGCAATAAAACCAAAGAACTCATAACACATGATATGTTCTCGAGGAAACCTTGGCCAAGGGAAAACCCTGGTGGGGATGGAACCCACAAAGATCCACTAATCAAAAGTACCCTTTTAAGGATATTGACCCTATTAGGAGTCTATTACAAGCATATAGTGTATCAGTCCTGATTAAGGGACTATAGGCCTTGTTAGAAGCCTCAACCCTGTTAGGAGTTGTCAATACAAAATTTGATTACCAGATGAGCCCACTGCCCAAACAAGTAATGTAAAATGTATACTAATTACAAAATGGATTAAGGTACATAACCTTATGCTGCTTGCATCAATATCTTTTCACTGCTCTTACATTTGCATCATATCACTTTATCATATCATTACAATATTACCACATCTTCTCTTCTTCTTACAATTTACAATTACATATATACAAGTTATTAAGGCTAATAAATTTACATGGTTGGCTTCCATATATCTTTATCTAAGGGTTAACATCTAGGATATCATCCCTTTATATTGTTAAGACATTATTTTGATAAACAAAATAATCCCTTAACTCTTTACCAATTCTATCTTCAAAACTGTCCTGTCGGCTTAACATTGTCTTTGGTAAAATTGTCTTAACTGATTCCGTACATGTTGTACTGACTTGCACTCTAAGATGGGTCATTATTAGACATCATAGATTCTATGTTCAAGTGTGCAATCACTAAACTTACTCCAATCAATGTCTTAAACAAAAATTGTGTTCGGGTACACTGGTGAAAATGTTGTCTCACACTTAGACAAATTTGCAGTGCGCTCTGCTATACTTGCTCTCTAACCTTTGTGCTCTTCATGTGGATCATATGTTTCCATAATGACAACATCTATGTACTCAACTCAGCCAAATTGCCAACAATCTCCCCCTTTGTCATTGGTGGAAACATATGAGAAAATTGGCTAAGTGTACAACTCAAAATCTGAAAATTGGCCATAGTATAACATATACATATACTATCCTTATAACTCCTTAAAATATAATTTCTAATACAATACTCCCCCTAAGAGTATCAATCCATATCATATACAACAATTTTCTACTCTATATCTCTCCCCCTTTGACAACAATGACAAAATAAAGTAGGGAGGGCTACAAAATTGTGTCACAAAAAAGATTATACCTTAGTTTCTTATTGTAAAGCCAGTAGACTTGCAACACAATCTACAAAATCAACTTCTTTTCCTAAATCCTCAAATAAAGATCCAATTTCCTTCTTCTTTCCAGTCTCAGGAGTAAGACTAATGTCTTCTTTGATAGGAATAGGTGCTTGAATCTTTGTTGCTTTAGGTTCTTCAACAGTGGTTTGTGTCTGCTCTGCTTCTATATCTAGTTCATCAAGAGGTGAATTGTCAACAATGTTTCCTAAATTCTTGAATACATTGTCATCAATATCCAAGGTGACCTTTGTACCTTTTATATTCATTGATTCATCTTCAATGCTAATAGCTGGAGGAGAGGGAATATCCTCTTGTTCTGCTTCACCTACTTGATTTACTGCAATTGATGGTTCTCCAACAATTTCTACCATAACCTTGATTATTGCCTACTCTGTATCAGAATTAACTTCTTCATATCTTCCTCCCATAATTAGAATGGTTCTCCTTTTGGTTCTTAGATGGGTGCTTAAGGCCTTCAATATCTGCTTCAGGTGTGCATCATCTCTCACATCACAAAGCTTTCTTACTAGATTCTCTCTGATAGAAGTGTCTTCTTCTTATGCTCTCTTCTTTCTATTTACAAGTTTTTTATACAAGTCATCAGGTATTTGACCCTGAATAGTGTCAAACTTCTTATTTACAAAAATCATGTGCTTTACAATTGCATTCTCCAAGTTAAGTCTATCTAAATAATCATAAAGAGTGCAGTACTTATTCATTCTATTAAAGTCTCCATCTTCAATAATCTTCTCATTAAGCTTTTCAACTTTAGGTTTCCAAGCTTTCTTCTTAACCAAAGTAGTGTCATCATCTTTAATTATTGCAACTTTCCTAGGAACTGGTGGCACCAAAGTTTTCTACCTCTTACCAGGTCCAGTAGCAATTTCTTTCATTCTCTTGCTAGGAGTGGAGGAGGTAGACCTAGTAGGTCTGCTTGTTTCTTGATCCATCTTTGGTTCCTCTACTTTCACCTTGACTTGATGTTCTTTCTATTGTACTGCAATTGGTGGGGTAGACAAAACTTCTTTCTATTCACTCATTCTGATTGTTGTTGTTGTGTTCTTTGCTATCTCAAACTCATGTTGTGTCAATCTTGAATCTTTCAATATTTTCTTTATAGTGCTACCAACTCTCTTCTTAGACTACTTCTCCTCAATTATAGCTTTTGCAGAGTTGAAATTATCTTCAAAAGTTCCAAACCTTTTGCACTGAGTGTCCAACTTACACTTAAGTAACCTACCAACATATTCTTTTGTTTCTATCTTAGATATCTCATAGCCAAGAGGGTCTATGAACTCAATTCTAGGCTCCACTGCTTCAATATAGGTAAAGTTAGTGTCAACCATAAAACATATATCATCTTTATATTTCTCCACAATAGACTATGAAATCCTTGATCTGCTGATTACCAATTTCTGAAATGTCTTCATCACTAACATACCACTCTCATTCACTTTGTCAATAACATGTTTCATATATACTTTATTTATCCTTTCCATAGTAGATTGACCATGATTCCAATCATTTGCAATGGTGTACAAAAATCTTCTCAATAGGTGGAAAAACATGTATGTGATTAAGGATGAAAATTTAAATTGTGCATACTTAGTTTTCTTTATCTTCTCCAAGTTTTCAAACAATTGTATTCTCAGAATTTCACACATATCAACTAGTACCTTGTCAATACACATTAAATAGGCTATGTGTACCATTCCAGCTACCATTTCATCTTCTCTAGAATTTTCACAAAACTTAGTGGTTAGAAACTTGCATAAATATCTAACATCATGTTGTTTTATCTTGCTAATCACAATTCCTCTGCCATTATAGGTTGATTCTGTGTTGTCCATGACTATTTTCCTCATATTCTTTTCATTTAAAGGAATAGCACCAGTTTTAGATAGTCCAATGACTTCATGAATCAAGTCAGTTGTAATGTCTATCACTCTATCCTCTAACAAAAACTTTCCATTGTGAATTCTACTCAAAATAATCTTAGTGCATTCTTCATTGTCAAATTCATACTGCAATGCATACTTAACAATCTCATTGTCTTTCAAATGTTCATATCCTTGTTTCAATGTCATATCCTGATTGAAAATCTTTTGATATTCATTGGTAAAATCACTATCACTAATGGTTTCTAACTTGCATCCAAGATAACTTCTCACATTCTCCAAATGCAAAACTCTATCTGGTACGGATGATAATGCTAAACTAGGGTTATCTTCTTCCAAGGGTTCTACCAATTCCCTCTTCATTCTACGTCTATTTTTGTCTCTAACATTATGCATTAAAGATACATCCATGATTGCTTCTAGTTCTTTTATACCGATTCAAAGATCTGCCAAGTAAAATACCTCAAATTCATGATTCTAGGGCTTGCGTAGATTCAGCACTCAAATCCTTCACCAAATAGTTGCAAAATGCTTCCAATCACTTCTCTTTGCTCTCCTAAACACTTCAAATCACTTTGATGATCAAATAACATTGATCATAACCTTTTATTACTTAAATCTCACTTAGGTCTGACATTGCATTCAATTATTTTGCCACTTCTTTCCAAAAAGTTGTTTCTGTTAACCTACAAAAACTTAAAACTTCTTGCGATCTCACAAAACATAATATTTTCTTTTGTGCTCTTAACCATAGCATTAGTACATCATAAACTACCTTACATTAACTTTGCAAGACTTAATTCATCATAAATATACTTCTACACTAATTCTAAGTTCCTAATCTACTGTAATTTTCATAAATCAAGTGCTTCCAGATAGGTCAGGTAAGGATTCATTCTTACCACTTGATACTCCACCTTTCTGATTACCTTCAATGTTGAATATGTCTCCTTGATCTTTGCCTTTAACAAACTTCAATTCATCTGCATTACTACAACAACCTTTCTATCTATTTCTTGCATCTTCATTTCTTCTTTCATGATTTCTAGGGTTAGGGTTAGGATGAAAAACTCCATTGTTCATTCTGCAAAATCTTGTTGTATGTCCAATATTGTTACATATCTGACAAATAGTTCCATTGTTTCCATATCTTGGCCCTTGCTGATTGATTTGTGATCTACAGTTTCTAGCAATATGTCCAACCTTGTTGCATCTATAACATACTACTCCATTTCTTCTATTCATATCTTTAGTAGGTCTCTTATCTACATTGTTAGTATTCCTAAACATTCTACTACCATAATTGTTTTCAATAACTTTATATTTTCTACATTCAATAGCTCTATGTCCAAAACCATGACAACTATAATAATAACCATTAAGAGGTTTAAATTGATTACCTGTGTAATCTCTCTTCATATGACCAATAGTATTACAACCAAAACATCTACCTTTGAATTCTTTTTGCATACCTTTGGGTGATTCTTCTTGCTTAGGTGGTTCTTTTGATTTGTTGATCTCATCAGACTTCTTCTCATCTAGACTTTCAGATATTTTCAGATTTGGTTCCTTGTTCTCATCATTTGTTCTGAATATGTTAAATCTGAGTCCAGTCTTATCATAGGATGGTTTCCCAAAAGATACTTGTTCATAGATCTTCTCACTATTTGAATATAGCCTTTCAAGTTGTTTGGATTGAGTCAGTTCGCCTTTCACAATCTTGTTGTATTCTCAAGTTCAGCATACTGCAAATTGACTTTCTCAAGTTCAGATGTTACATTGCCAAGTTTAGATTTTAGTTCTTCATTTTCAATCTTCAACTTTTCATTCTCAGATCTCATATTTTCTTCATTTTTCTATTTCCATCTTTCAAACTTAATTTCAGTTTTGCTATCTTTAGTTCATGCTTAAGGATCACATTTTTTTTTTCTAAGTTGTCATCACAATCTTCAATAAGAATTTCGGATTCCTTTTCAGATTTTAGATCTTCCAACTTCTTTTTCAGTTTCTCAATGAGGTTCTTTGCATCATCATATTTCCCTTTTAGAGTGTCTCTTTCATCAATAAGCATACCAATTTGTTCAATAGCTTCTTCAAGATTCTTTTGTAGTTGATCCATATCCATAGAGATCTTACTCAAGCTACTAGGCTTTCCTTGAATGATTCTTTTCCGACTAACTAAGCTCTGATACCAATTGTTAGAAATAGGGAATACTGAGAGGGGGGAGTGAACCATTATTCTACAAATTTTATCTTTTTCCCAATTATTGATATAATAGATTATCTTTACACATGCATAACATAAGAAGCTAAACAACATGCATGGTAATAAAACCAAAGAACTCATAACACATGATATGTTCTCGAGGAAACCTTGGCCAAGGGAAAACCCCAATGGGGATGGAACCCACAAAGATCCACTAATAAAAAGTATCTTGTTAAGGATATTGACCCTTTTAGGAGTCTATTACAAGCATATAGTGTATCAGTCATGATTAAGGGACTGTAGGCCTTGTTAGAAGCCTCAACCCTGTTAGTTGTTGTCAATACAAAATCTGATTACCAGATGAGCCCACTGCCCAAACAAGTAATGTACAATGTATACTAATTACAAAATGGATTAAGGTACATAACCTTATGCTTCTTGCATCAATATATTTTCGCTGCTCTTACATTTGCATCATATCACTTTATCATATCATTACAATATTACCACATCTTCTCTTCTTCTTACAATTTACAATTACATATATACAAGTTATTAAGGCTAATAAATTTACATGGTTGGCTTCCACATATCTTTATCTAAGGGTTAACATCTAGGATTTCATCCCTTTATATTGTTAAGACATTATTTTGATACACAAAATAATCCCTTAACTCTTTACCAATTCTATCTTCAAAACTGTCATGTCGGCTTAACACTGTCTTTGATAAAACTATCATAACTAATTTTGTACATGTTGTACTAACTTGTGCTCTGAGATGGGTCATCATTAGAAATTATAGAGTCTATGTTCAAGTGCACAAGCACTGACCTTACTCCAGTCAACGTCACAAACAAAAACTATGTCTAGGTACACTGGTGAAAATGCTATCTCACACTTAGACAAATTTGCAATGCACTCTACTATACTTGCTCTTTGACCTTTGCGCTCTTCATGTGGATCATATGTTTCCATAATGACAACATCTATGTACTCAGCTCAGCCAAATTGTCAACAAAGTTATATAATCAAATAAGAGGCTTCTAAAGACTTAAGCCCCAAAATGCAACATCCTAAAGACTTAGGACCTACCTGACCTCTATCCCCTATTGGAGTCACACACTGTGGTCTACATGACCTTATGAAATATACACATGCCTCTAAGGATTTACAAAACAAAAATAAAGAGGATTGAATCAATCAACCCATGGGTGCTCCTGCACCATTCTCCCCCTCTGCATAAAAGAGTAACTAAGGAATAGTAGGGTCCATACCAAAGAAAGATTAATACCTAGCTTGTTGAAGTTTCTTGCCACCACCCAAGTAGCTTCAAATTTAGGGTGGTCCTTCCATTGTACTAGGTGTTCCATATAGACTTTGTGTCTAGTTTTCTTCTTCACTCTAGACTCCAAGATCTTCTCTACCTGAAGCTTGGCCTTAGGATGTATGGCTATTGCATTGACATCTGAGAGGACAACTTGTGTGTTCTAATTAATCTCTAGCAATGGTACATTATATTTAACCAAGTCTATTATATTAAATACTTGTGATATGGATATATCTTAAGGAAGTTCTACCTTTTAGGCATTATCCCCATACTTGGCTAGAACCTTGCATGGTCCTACTCTCTTCATCTACAACTTGGTAGGTACTCCCTTCTGTAACCTATCTTTTTTCAAGTGAGCCATCACATATTCACCTACTTCAAACTAAAAATCTCTTCTCCTCTCATCCACCTTGGCTTTAGTGAGAGTCTTATTGAATTGCTCTTGAATCTCTTTCATAGTTTGGGAGAAGTATTCTACATGGCCACTCCTATATTCCTTACTCCCTAAATCTTTGAGTTCACTCACTCCCCTTGGGTGCATTCCATACACTATTTCAAAGGGACTTCAACAAGTTGTCTAGTTAACACTATCATTATAGGCATATTCTTCTTATGGGAGGACTAGATCCCATGTTTGGCCATATTCTTTCATTAGGCATCTAAGTAAGTTAACCAATATTCTATTGATTAGCTTAGTTTGACCTTTTTTTTTTGGATGGTCAGCTGATCCAAAAGACAAATTTGTACCCAATCTATTCCATAATGTCTTCCAAATATAGCTCATGAACTTTGCATCCCTATTTGGCACAATACTTAGGGGAAATCCATGTATCCTCACAACCTCCTTGAAGAAAAGATGAGCTATATGGCTAGCTTCATGATTAGTTTTACAAGGGATAAAATGAATCATTTTTCTAAATCTATCCACCACCATATAAATTCTATCTAGCCCTATCTTGGTCTTAGGAAGCCCTACTATGAAGTCCATACTGATGCACTCCCATGGCCTATTAGGAATGGGTAAAGGCTGGTAAAGACCTTCATTACTAGATCCTCCTTTAGTTTTCATACATATGACTCATTGTTCAACATACCTTTTCACATCTCTAGGAAACTCAGGCTAATGATAGAATCTTTGGACTAATTCCATTATTTTTTAATGCCAAAATGGCCATTAAGACTACCATTGTACTTCTCCTAAATGATATTTTCCCTCATTGATCTATTAGGAAAACATAGTTGATTCCCTTTGAATAATAGACCACTCTAGAATGTATATTCCATAAATTGACTATGAAAGTGATTCTAAAAATTAGAACATACCTTATAAGCCTCTAAGAAATCCTCATCATCTTTGTAGAGGTCTGTAAAACTTTCTATGCCAATCCTTTGGAGCTGAACTTCTTAGAATGTCAACAATCTCCTGCTTAGAGAATTTGGCACCTTATTCATTCACCCCTTCTTGTGTTTAATAGTGAATGTGAAGTCTTGGAGGTATTTGATCCATTTTAGGTGTTTATTACTTAGCTTGTCTTGTATATTGATGTAACTCAAATCTTTGTTGTCTGTGAACACCTCAAACTCCTTAGGTAGGGGATAGTGCCTCCATTTTCTAAGTGATTTCCCTAATGCATACAAATCCAATTCATAGGATCAATACTTCTTTTTAGCTTCATTGAGCTTCTCACTAAAGAAGGCTATTGGCCTATCTTCTTGACTCAACACTCCTCCTACTTCCACTCCACTTGCATCACACTCCAAGGTAAACAACTTGTCAAAGCATGGTAATAGGAGAATAGGTTGGGTAGCTACTTGCTTCTTCAACTTTTCAAAAGCTGGGCTTGCCTCATGAGTCCACTTGAACTTCATTTTCAACCCATCTTTGATGGTGTCTAGCAGTGGTGCACAAATGCCACTAAAATTCCTTATAAATTTCCTATAGAATTGGGATAATCCATGGAAACCCCTTACTTTTATACCTGTGGTAGGTGTAGGCCAGTTTAGGATAGTTTCAACCTTGCTTGGGTCCATCTTCAATATGACTTGAGACACTACAAATCCCAAGTAAACTAGTTCTTTCTTGAGGAACTCATATTTCTCTTGATTAATTGATAATTGTTCTTCATGTAGTCTTTTGCGTACAACCTCTGAATGCCTTAGGTGTTCCTCATTTTTCTTGATGAAGATAAGTATATCATCAAGATATACCACCATAAATATTCCTATATAATCCTTTAGCAATTCATTCATCAATTTCTTGAATATGCTAGGGGCATTAGTCATCCCAAATGGAATAACAAGACACTCATAGAACCCTTCAGTGATTTTGAATGTTTTCTTCCATTCATCCCCATCCTTTATCCTAATTTGATGGTGCCCACTTTTAAGATCCAGCTTAGGAAAGTATTGATGATGAAGGGTGCTCCCCTTAATACCACAAACACATAACAGAAAAAGAGAAACAACAACAATAATATGCAAGAACAAAAAAATTGGCTTCTTATTATCTCCACAAATGTGGAATTAAAAACTTTCAGAATTACAATATGCAAAGCCACATGGGCATTCCCTTACAATATTCTGTAGGACAAAGCCTTGAACTATTACCCAGAACTATTCTGAACTGCCTAAGATAATAATACAGCCTTCCTTATATAGGCAATTATCCACCGCCTGGGAAGGTTCCAGAATTTTAGCCAATAAGGCCGACCAAACTTAGAATTATTTTATTTTACATTTTATTACATCATAGTCGGCTCAAGATAACCTTTGAAACCCGAACAAAAATTTTGAAGAAAATTATTTTTCGCCATTTCAGGTGGCCCAACTTCCGAAGACCATAAGTCATCACCAGTTGACCCGATCGGCTATTATAACCCCATTTCAGAAACGCCACGAAGTGCACTACAAGCTTTATTGGTGCAAGCGCTCATCACCCAAATTTTTGACCTCATCCGGGGCCTCTAAAGCCTTCAAAATTGAGTTCAAAGTTTCTGTACCCTGCTGCCAATACCGAAAATCTTCAATATCTTCCAATATACACTTGATCTGGCAATGAAACTTTACTGGCAGACTTACATGACCAAAATGAACCTCCAAGAAAGAAATCAGATCATTCTGAGCACATGCAAAAATTACCAAAAAATAGTAACTTTCCATAAATAGCAGCTCTGCACTAAAATAGCCCTTATTGAATATAAAAACAAAAATATTTTTGGGTGATGCAAGATTGCTCTTACACCCAAGATGCTCCTGCATCAGACACCCAGGGTAATTTGAGAAGTGACCCTGTCACGACTCAAGTGTGCAGAGGAAAACCAAGATGGTTAACCTCCTCCTTTGTTAGCCACGATGAATCTTCTACAAGTCATCCTTTTCATTTGACCAAATACTCTTCATATGTCCTATTCCTTGTGCTTCTACCAACATGACTGTCCAGTATGTCTTCGATCTCCTTAGTGTCTGAACGAGTTGCTGGAATACTCCACTGTGCTGTTGTGATCTCATCTTCAACACCTCCTTCATGATACTCTGTCAGATCTGAAATGTTAAACACTGGTGAAATATTCAGCTCACTAGGCAATTCTACCTCATATGCATTTCCTGAATCATGCTTCTTCAATATCTTACATGGTCCAAACTTCTTCATTTTCAACTTGTTATATGTACCAACTGGAAACCGCTCCTTCCGCAAATGAACCATGACTTCATCACCAACCTGAAATTCCTTATACCTCCTTTTCTCATCTGCCTTAGCCTTATACTGTGCATTCATCTTGGTAATATGCTTCCTCACCTCCCCATGGATGTTCTTCAAATGTTCTGCAAAATCCTCAGCCTCAGCACTACTTATTTCTCCGTTATCTATCTTTCTCCACTTAGATGCATTTCTTGGACTACTTCCATATATAATCTGGAATGGTGATTTACCAGTGCTCCTGTTGACAGAATTATTGTATGCAAATTTTGCCTGTGGTAAAATCAAATCCCATCCTGTTGGCTTATCCCCAACCAAACATCTCAGCAGATTTCCCAAACTCCTATTCACCACCTCTGTCTGTCCATCAGTATGTGGGTGATGTGATGAACTGAACTTCAAATCTGTCTTCAACTTCTTCCACAATGTTCGCCAGAAATATCCAACAAACTTAGTGTCACGATCTGAAACTTTGGTCTTTGGCAAACCATGAAGTCTCACTACTTCTCTGAAAAACAATTCTGCTACATGAACAGCATCATTAGTCTTCTTGTAGGGAATGAAATGTGCCATCTTCGAAAATCTGTCAACTACTACAAAAATTGAATCATGTCCCCACTGTGTCCTTGGTAAACCAAGAACAAAGTCCATACTGATATCCTCCCAAGGCTTCTCTGGTATAGGCAATGGCTGGTACAACCCTGTATTCTGCTTCACTCCTTTCGCCATTTGACATACTCTGCAACTCTGTACAAACTTCTTCACATCTTGCTGCAACTATGGCCAATAATAATTCTCACTAACCAAACCAAGGGTTTTATCACGACCAAAATGTCCAGCCAATCCTCCGCTATGCTTCTCCTTGATAAGAGTCTCCCTCATAGAACTTCGTGGAATGCACAACTGACTCCCTCTGAATAGCATATCATCCTGGATGATGAAATCCAACCATTTCGTCCTGTCTAGAGTAACAGGTTCTGTACAAGCTTTCCAAGCTTCACCAAAATCAGGATCCTCTGGATACAAATTCTTGAGTTCCTTGAACCCAACCACTTCAATCTGCATTTCTATCAGCAATAGTTGCCTTCTGCTAAGAGCATCTGCAACCCTATTAGACTTTCCACTCCTGTGTTTCAAAACAAATGTATAACTCTGCAAAAACTCAACCCATTTCAAATGCCTCTGATTCAACTTTTCTTGACTATTCAAATATTGCAAAGCTTGATGATCAGTATACAAAACAAACTCCTTAGGAAGTAGATAATGTCTTCACTTCTTTAATGCCTGAACTATAGCATAAAATTCTTGATCATAAATAGAATATTTCCTCTTGGCATCATTTAACTTCTCACTGAAATAAGCAACAGGTTTACCTTCTTGGCTCATAACAGCTCCTATTGCAGTACCACTAGCATCACAATCTACTTGAAACACCTTATTAAAATCTGGAAGTGCTAAAACAGGTTGTTCTGTAACTTTTTGTTTCAACAATTGAAAACTCTTTTCTGCCCCATTTGTCCACTTAAACTCTTTTCTATCCCCTCTCATTGTTTCAGTCAAGGGTCCACAAATACTACTAAAATTCCTAATAAACTTTCTGTAAAAGCTAGCTAGACCATGAAAAGATCTTACCTCAGTAGCACTCTTTGGAGTAGGCCATTCAAAGATAGCCTGTACCTTCTCTAGGTCCATTTTTAGACCTTCTCCTGAAACTACAAACCCCAAATACACTAACTCCTTCTTCACAAAACTGCACTTCTTCAAATTAATCAGAAATTTCTCTTCTCTCAACTTCTCAAATACCATACGAATATGCATCATATGCTCATCCAATGTCTTACTAAAGATCAAAATATCATCTAGGTAAACAATGAAAAACTTACCCAGAAATTCTTTCAGAACCTCATTCATGAGTCGCATGAAAGTGCTCGATGCATTGGTTAGCCCAAAAGGCATGACTAACCACTCATATAGTCCTTCCTTTGTCTTGAAGGCAGTCTTCCATTCATCTCCTTCTCTGATCCGAATCTGATGATATCCACTCTTCAGATCTATCTTTGAGAAATACACAGCTCCACTCAAACAGTCCATAATATCATCTATTCGTGGCAATGGAAACCTATACTTGATTGTCATCTTGTTTATTGCCCTAGAATCTGTACACATCCTCCATTCTCCATTCTTCTTTGGTGCTAATACTGCTAGTATAGCATAGGGACTCAGACTCTCATGGATCAATCCTTTCTGTAACAGTTCATGTACTTGTCTGTTCAACTCCTCACTTTCTGCAGGTGTCATTCTGTGTGCTGCCTTATTCGGCAAACTCGCTCCTGAGATCAAGTCCATCTGATGACTGATCTTCCTGACTGGTGGTAATCCATCAGGCACGTTATCGGATACAATATTCTAAAACTCATTCAACAAATCTGCAACTTCTACAGGAACATCTTCTACTTCCTCTTTACCAGCTTTTGGAATTAAAGCAAAACATACATGCTCATGCCTCATACCATCTAGGAAATTTCTTCCATCAACAAAAGTTATCCTTGCATTACCACATACCTTTTCTTCAGTCTCCTTCAATGGTTTTAGCTTATGTCACACTCCATCCTTTGTCAGGGAATAGGTATTCGCACGACCATCATGTACAGCACATCTGTCAAACTGCCATGGTCTACCCAACAACATATGACATGCATCCATAGATATGATATCACACAATACCTCATCTTGGTATCCGCCAATCTTGAACTTCACTAGGCATTGTTCATTGACCATGACCTTGTGGTCATCCTATACCCAGGCAATCCGATATGGATGTGGGTGATTCTGTCTCTTGAGCTTCAACTTTGTCACCATCTCTTCTGACACCAAATTGTCAGTGCTTCCACTATCAATAATCACATCACAACATTTACCTTCACACTTGCACCTGGTGCGAAACAGGCTCCTCCTTTTCTCAGGTTCATTCTCACCACTCAACAGGACTCTTCTGTTAATCAACGTTTCTCCTCTTTCAGCATCTTCAGAATTTGATGATCTGGCATCTTCATCTACATGTGCAACTCTAGCCTGGCCTTCATTTCTCCTATCTATTTTGCCTTGGCACTGAGGACATTCAAATGCCCTATGACCTTCTTCTCCACAGTGAAAACATGTTCCACGGAAGCCACCTCTTCCAGATCCTTGTCCTCTTCCTCTTCCTCTCTGATCTCTATTATTATGATCCTGGAAGCAATTGGAATTATTTCCTCGCTGATTTTGACTGCTACTGGCCTCATCCTTCTTTTTCAGATCTTCATTTCGGCCACCATATGACCGTCCACCAGATCGTCCACCGCAACCTCTTCCATTTTGTCTTCTCTCGAACTTCTTGTTCAGCTTTTCCTCTACTTTTAGGGCAAATTGGTATGCCTCCTCAATACTGTTCATTTGAACCAGATTCAACTCCTCCTGAATGCTTGGCCTTAACCCATTAAGGTATCAGGCAACTTTCTCCTTATCAGCTTCGGCATGGCCTGTTCTGATGAGGAGTCGATAGAACTCCTCTGTATACTCCTGAATAGATTTTCCTGCTTGCTTCAAACTTTGCATTTTCTTCAGTAGGTCAAGCTCATAATCAACAGGAATGAACTGTCGCTTCAATTTTTCCACCATCCGATCCCATCTTGTGATTTTATCTTTCCTCTTCTATTTCACTCCAATTGAATTTCTTGCCACCAGATCTTCACATGACCTTTCAGTATGGCCTTGACAAATTTGACCCTATCAGGATCCTCAACATCTTCATACTCAAAATAATCCTCACATTCATTGATCTAGTTGATCAATTCCTCTAGGTTAAGATTTCCAGAAAATGTAGGAACCTCAATCTTAGGTCTTTTTCCAATCTTGGAAATCGCCCGAAAAAGTCTTTCTTCCTCCTGGTTCACAATTTCAGCTTCTCCTTCTTGATATTCTTCTTCGGCTTCATCCTCGCTTTCATCTCTGACATTAAGATTCATTCCTCTATGAATCTCTTCTTGTAATGCTCGCACTTGTCTCTGCAGCTCTCTAACCTCAGGTGTTACAACACCAGCTCTTCCGCCATGTTCCCTTCATGGAGGCATTTTCGCGATGCGCGCTGAAACCCTAGCCACGGTCCTGATGCAAACTACCTCACAGTCGGTGATCTATTTACACACTCAAGAACTCCTACTCTGATACCACTTGATGAAGGGTGCTCCCCTTAATACCACAAACACATAACAGAAAAAGAGAAACAACAACAATAATATGCAAGAACAGAAAAATTGGCTTCTTATTATCTCCACAAATGTGGAATTACAAACTTTTAGAATTACAATATGCAAAGCCACATGGGCATTCCCTTACAATATTCTGTAGGAGAAAGCCTCGAACTATTACCCAGAACTATTCTGAACTGCCTAAGACAATAATACAACCTTCCTTATATAGGCAATTATCCACCGCCTCGGAAGATTCCAGAATTTTAGCCAATAAGGCCGACCAAACTTAGAATTATTTTATTTTACATTTTATTACATTATAGTTGGCTCAAGATAACCTTTGAAACCCGAACAGAAATTTTGAAGAAAATTATTTTTCGCCATTTCAGGTGGCCCAACTTCTGAAGACCATAAGTCATCACCAGTTGACCCGATCGGCTACTATAACCCCATTTTGGAAATGCCACGAAGTGCTCTACAAGCTCGACCGGTGCAAGCGCCCATCACCCAAATTTTTGACCTCATTTGGGGCTTCTAAAGCCTTCAAATCTGAGGTCAAAGTTTCTGTACCCTGCTGCCAATACCAAAAATCTTCAATATCTTCCAATATACACTTGATCTGGCAATGAAACTTTAGTGGCAGACTTACATGACCAAAATGAACCTCCAAGAAAGAAATTAGATCATTCTGAGCACATGCAAAAATTACCAAAAAATAGTAACTTTCCATAAATAGCAGCTGTGCACTAAAATAGCCCTTATTGAATATAAAAATAAAAATATTTTTGGGTGATGCAAGATTGCTCTTACACCCAGGATGCTCCTGCATCAATTGAGATCCTCCAAGGCAATCAATTATTCTTGATAATATTATAGTATCTTTCATTTCTTTTATCCATTCATATTTCCTGCCTTCTCTTATATTGGATATTGTGTAGTGTATATAAAGGCAAGGCGGTGATTATTCTCGATGATCGACAGGTATAAGTCTTCCAGGCCTTACCTAGTAGCTAGGACTAAAGATAGAAGAGATCAAGAGACCATCATAGTTGGTCTCCGTCTTTGGTCCATATACTGACAAAAAGTTTTACATTTTGTTAGCTCATCAAATGCGGTGATTTAAAAGAATTTAATGGATGATATTTTCATGTATAACATACATTATTTTAGTTTGACATTGAACAAATTTATCTACTTCACACACTTGTAAACATCAAGCACATCCATAAACAAGCATCCCCTCCCATGGCTTGAGTAATGTAGGCCATGGGAGGGAATGCTTCTTTATGGTTGTGCTCATAGTTTACAAGTGCACAGAGTCAATAAATTTGTGCAACGTCAACTTAAATAATATACGTTATCATGAAAATATACTATTAAATTCTTTCAAATCCCCTCATTTGATGAGCTAACAAAAGGTAAAATGTTTTGTCAGTATATGGACCAAAGACGGAGACTAACTATGATGGTCTCTTGAGCTTTGTTATCTTCAATGTGACTATCTGTCACTTTTTTGACATAACTTATATTTATTTTGATAGCAGTGCTATATGTCTAACAAATTTTCCTTTCAGAGAGTCCCTGCCTATTCGTCGCACTTTCAATAGTTCTAGTGTTAGAAAGGGTCCCTTTTTGATAGATATTTGTGACAGAAAGGCTATATCTCTGATGAGTAGACCTATTAGATAATCATTTCATATCCATCACCAAGATAATAGATGGGTGTCAGAGTTCCGATAGATATACTTTATGAAATCCCATAGTGAGGCTATTTATAATGTGGCCAGTTTCGACGAAAAAACTTTGTCAAAATACTGATGGGTTTGAATTTCATTGCAATTCACAATGCAAAAATGCCGAGGGACATATCTGTCAAAGTGTCGATAGATAAGCATTGCAAATATGACAAATAGGTGTCAGAAATTGGCCTCAAATGTACTAGTGAGAGATGGAGAATCATGTTCATAGGGAGGTTGGATGAGCCAATGACAAGCTCATGCTTATGTCTCATAAATGACCTTGAGGTGTTCATTCCTAACACCTACTGACCTATAGGATCTCCTCTAGGTTCTTGATCCCCATGCCAACTAACTAACCAAACTATCATGAAAATACTACCAAGGACTTTGCTAAGTTCTTGGTATTTCACTAGCTTTCTTACACACTATCCCTTAATCCTATCTAAGGTATTTCCACCTCCAATGTTGACATGAAATCTTGTAGAGGTGAGGAGGTGTTCATATACACTATAATTTTTCCATTTATGGATTTTGGAAGTCCCTCTTTATCTATCTCCTTTACCAATTTCATCAATTCTTCACAAAATAGACCTACAAGGAAGAGCCCCTATTTAGGTTTCCTATTCCAAGAAAATAGCACCTTGCACCAAGTCTATTCCAATTGAACCTGTAACTTTCTTGTCAATTCTTATTTCAATGGTGAACCTCTCACATATTTTTAAGGTTTTAGGGTTCCACCCTTCCGTACAATGCCCTAACCAAAATTAAGTATTTTCGAAGGGTTTTAGGGCTTCTCTGGTTTCTTGAATTGTCTACAAGTATTGGTCATGAAAATGGATTTTCTAGCCCCTCTCCTCTTCACTGGGTCTTGGAAAGACCTATTCCTTCAACCTCCAATCCCAAATTGGTATCTTGATGGCACCCCTGCAATATATCAATGTTGCCACCTTAGTCTTTCCTAGCCGATCTCACCACAAGCTCGCCTAGGGAAATACTTTGAAAATGCTTCCCATGCATTTGGGGGTCCCATGCTTCTATATAGTTTATGTACATGGATTCTACTAATTATCCCAAGAGGTTGTATAGATTGAATAGTTGGATAGTGAGCTAGGTCTCCATCTCTAACAACTGCCTAGTTTG